>BPLQ01004112.1:0-373358 GCA_021605075.1 Caerostris darwini
TAATATTATAATCTTTTTAAATCTTATCTTATCTTTTTTTTTTTTTTTTTTTTTTTTTTTTTTTTTTTCATTTTCGAATATCTAAAATTATTAAATATTTTTTTTTTTTAAATCAGCAATTTATTTCAATTATTATTGTAATATTTATTTTCCTTTACACATAACACAATATAAAAGTGGCAGACAAAATAATGTAAACATTTAAAATCTTAATTATTTTTACTGATGTCATGTTGTTCCACCATGATCATTATGGATAGCAGTAGTTTTACATAGAATAAATTCAAACAGATTTCCCATGTAAGATAACAGTATTTTATACATTCTTCCTGTAAAATGTCTGCCAATTATGCTGATTAAGAAAGTTTAGAAAATTGATCCCTTGTTGCTGAAGATATTCTCATAAAGTTTTGATGATATTAAGGTCTGCAGACTAAAAATACCAATGCAATTGTTTTGCTTCATTCACATGTTTTCTTGAAACAAATTGAAATGTACTTTGTTGCTGGATAGGAGCATTACTTGGCTGAAACGAGGAACATCCACCAAGGGGAAAATTGGTTTTACTTTCTGATGAATGTGATCCTTGAGTAGGTTAATTAGTTTGGGCCATTACTTGAGCTTTTGGAATGATTATTAGTCCTAAATAACACCATGAATCTCACTCCACATCATCCATACTTTACAGTTCAAACCTAGCTATCAATATTGAATACTTCTGCAGAGTGTAGCCAAACATAAATTTGTAGGAAACAAAGTAAAAAAAATGAGTGGTCAAACCAAATTACTTCATTTCAGTTATTAGATGCTTTTTGCACTACTATATGCATTTTTTGGTCCTGATGTAAGTAATGAAGTGTTTGCTCTTTGTAACATTATCCATGGGATAGATTCTTATGAAATGGATGGAAGCATGGATGCTTTCTATACTTTCCAACTGATGAGAATCTGCTATTACTTGGTGAACTGTGTGTGCATTCATATTTTAACCCAAATAATTCATTTTATTGCTTGCCCAATGTGGTGATTTCCTTCTCTGTCAACATTAAAAAGTAATGCATTATTCTTTTTAATATCTAGTAGTAATTTTAGACACAGTTTCATTTATTTTTGATATTGAAACACCTACTAGGCAATAACTGATATCTTATTTGTAAATGTAGTAAATAGTTAACTTCTAACCCTATTTGTATATAAAACAAACATTGAAACTACATCATGCTCAAAACTTGCATAAGAGCTTTTGATTTTTCCATTGTTTTGTCTGCCTTCTATGTAACTTAAACATACATTAGATAGCTCGTGGAATATTTTGCATTTGTTACCTTACATCAAAATTCAAGTTTGATCTCATTGGTTTGATCCCATTACAGTCATTATGAGTAGATCCAGTGGTGACTGTAACAATCCGGCATTTACAAATTGACAGAATACAAGACTAGATTTTTCACTGCTACATAACGTGAATGTTTATCTTCCCAGAATGAAATGCTTTTCTCTCCTTTATATTATTCTAAAGATTACATTGGTATATCAAAATATTCACCATCATAAAGATGTCAAAGAATTTAGGGGATATGAGATATGCTAAGAGCATGAATAACTTTGCATTGGTTAAAGAAAAAGCATGTATAACTCAAATAAATAATGGTAAAATTAATTATATATATATATATATATATACATAATGTATGTAAATGTATTCAAATTGCATCTAATCCTATTTAAAATTAATTTCCTTCTGTCTAGTGATTGTAATAAACTGTTTTGCAAAATAACTTGTATTTATAATCTTTTTCAGTGTTTTTGTAATTGTATTTTTTTTGCATGCTGCATATTTGGAAATGTGTGCCTTCCTTTCTTTATTTGACATCATTTATTTAATTCACGGAAACATAGATACCTCGTAGTAGATATAAGAAGCAACAGGTCAGTTTATTAATATTAAAACATTTTTAAAGTGCAGTTAACATTGTCTTAGTTTAGTTTATAATATTGTCTAAGAATCCTAAGTAATTTCATACTATGTGAGTTTATATTATACAAAATAAATAAATCAATAGTTCAAAAAATAGGATTATTTTTCGAAATATGCTCAAACTACAGTAATTGGTCAAACACAAAGCTCTTTTTACATGTAATAGATATTACCAATAGCAGATTAATTCTCAAGAAAGTTTTAGTTAACCTTTTTTTAAAAGAGTTTAATTATAATAACAAATTTCTTTAACTAAATATATATATGGTAAAAGGTAAATATTTGTAAAAAAATATGAAGAATTTTAAATAAACTTAATGTTTAATAATCGAAGTAAACTTTGAAATTCTAGTAAATTCTTAAATTTACGTAAGATTATTATATAAAGGAATAAATTAAAAATATTAAATAAGGTCGTGCTTGCTCTAAAGAGTTTCATCATATATTTTCTTATATGAGAATTTCTTTAATTCCTAAAAATGTATTCTTTTATATGAAGATTATCACCAATTCATTTTATGGTAATCTGTATTATACAGAATTACCTGTATTTAAAATCGAATCTGTATTTACTCATTTTTAGAATTTTTTTTCTCTTAACTCTACTAGTTTTAAACATCTTTTATATTACTGTATATATATATATATATATATATATGTGTGTGTGTGTGTGTGTAGATCAATTAAAGCTGTGCAATTTCATATTAATTTAAAAACTTGTTTAAAATTGTTTTATGTAATGGTAATGAATAAATTTGAGATACTATTATTTCTCTCTTCAATTTTGAAGTTGATTTCTTTTTTCAATCTATTTTAAAGTTTTTTTTATCCTAATTTCATAAGATTTATCACGTTTAACTTTATGAAGATAAATTTAAAAATAGCAAAATGAAATTGATATAAATAAATACATTTTTTATTAAAAAGTCTATAAAAATATTCAACAGACAAGAAATAAAAAATTGTCGAATTATTTATTTCATAAAAGAATATTTTTAATTTGGATTTTGTTTATGTGTCTTATGCTCAGTATATATAATAAATCAGTTTATAAAATGGTTTCTGTAAATGAATTTCAGGCTGGAAAACTTAATAAAGTTAAATTAATTTGAAACATTTAAAGTGATAATAAAATAATTTTAAATGAATTATTTAAAATATTTAAATAATAAATTAATGTACTAGATATTTCAAGAGACTTAAAATGCATGAAGGGGAATCATTTGATACTTTCAATAGGCCTTTTTTTTTTTTTTTTTTGTGTGCTAATTGAAATATATTAAATCTTTTATTATTGTAACCATAAAATGTCGTCTTAATTTAATAAAAGGGTAACAATACTCAATTATTCTGAAGACTATTTTTATTAGAAGAAATGTTATAATTACTTATTCCTTAAATTTGGCATTTAAACATTGATGGAAACAGGAAACGAGTTTTATTATTTTGTAAACAATTTCAATTTAGTAGTTTATCTCTGAAAGGTAAAGCTACTTTTATTTCTAAATTTTTTATTTAATTTTAAAATTATGTTATAAGAAACAAATTCCAAAAACCAATTTATGTTCTTCAATAATGAAGCTCTAATCATGCAAATAAAACTTGAAGGAAATAGCATATAATTATTAAACTGATATAGTATTATAGTAAAATATTGATATATGTTTTAAATGCCTTGTGTATTTTTAAATTGAAGTAATGCATTGATATTAAAATTAACACTATTCTATAGCCCTTACAGCTGATGACAACAGTTGCTACTCCCGTCTTTGACAGAAGAAATGTATGTAAATATATTTTATGCCTTTATTTTAAATGTAAATAAAATTTATTTTCAATAGCACATGCCTCACTAAAATATTAAAATTAAATATATTTAATTCCTAAATATTTATTAATAATTTTAATGTATTTTTATTTAACTTAAATAAAAAGCTGGGGAATAAAAATAATACTTGGAGCTGTTTACCGGGAAATTTTTTTTATATCATCCAATAGATTTATTCTTTATATCGGATTATAAATTCTGCTGGGTTGTTTCATTATCGTGGAGCAATTTTTTTTTTTCCCTGTATAAAAAATTTTTTTCTTTAATTATGAAATTGATAATTTTTAGTTTTCATTGCCAAATTATTTTTAATTATTATTTAACATATTATAAGTATTATTAACAATTTGTCTTATTCCATAATAATTGTGTTTTCATTTATTCTGAATGAAACAACATCAAAAAATTAAAATTAAATTATGGTTTTATATTTTTTCATTAAATATTTTTTATTGCAATGATAAAGATCATAACTAAACAGAATTTGCTAGAGACATAATTTACATTGCACTTTAGATAGTTAAAATGTCAAAATTTGCTTAAAAAGAAATTATATTGCGTTAAATGTAATATTTAATACGTTAATTTTTCAGACAAAATCTACCAATCTATTAGGTGTAGCTGGTACTGATGTTCCTATACGAGAAATCACCAAGTTAACTAGAGCTTATAAAGTATGTTTATTTGCTTTCATTAAGGAACATCCATATTTTAACACACACATTATATTAAAACAATTTTATTGTTATAACTTGTAATGTGAAAATACCAGATAACAATCTGATAACTCATTATCGCTGCATAAAAATATCTGTTATGTAAAAAATATTGGAATTACAAATTATAAGTTATCAATTACTCAAAAAATAGGTTATAAATTTCTGAATTATTTCTTCACAAATATAAATTATTGTACAATAGGTGAAAAGACATTAAATTTACCAAATAAGATTGTAATAATTCTGAATTAAATATTTTCATAAAATTTAATGGGATATATATTTATTGGCTTATATTTTATATTTTAAGAATAATATATATAATACTTTGGCGACAGAATGCCTAAATAATTGTACTTGTTTTTGAGTCTTCATTATAAATTTTGTCTATTACATTGCATAGAATACTTCCATTATGGATTTACTATAGTCCTACCAACAAATGCCACATTACTAAAAGGAAAACTCGATGACAAAATTCCACACATCCTAAGATACATTTTTCTATTTCAAAGCAGCTTTGTGTGGCATCTATATGATTAGTCACCCCAACAAATAATTGATTCATCCATTTTCTTCATTAAACTGGGTGTTTACCGTTCCATGCAATCTGTGGTTGGACTATGTTTGTGTATTTTAAAAATAGTAATAGTATAAATTAAAATTATTAGGATCTGTACATTTTTAGTAAAATAGTCTAATAATTAAAATTTAATTTAATTTAATTCTTTATCTGATAAATCATATGTGTGAATCTGTATCTGTATTTTTGATATTATTTTGCAGATTGGAGTAAATGCATATTCTTTTGCTATTACAAACAATGGACATGTTCTGTATCATCCTGAACTCCGACCATTAGTAAGTTTTTGAATGCAATCTTTCAATTCGCAATATAGAATTTTAAAATAATTTTTTTTGTAATTATTAGGTCACTTATATTTTTTAAGCCTGGATTTTAATATTAAAACTTTTTATAACAATTGTCTTTATAGGGAAGATTATTAAACTGATTATTATTATTAGATTAAATATTAAAAGATTAAAAAAAAATCTGTAGGAGTGCATTAAAAGAAATTTGCAAATGTTGTACATTATAGTTCAATTTAATATTAGCTCACACTAGAGATTTTTTTTTTTTTTTTTTTTTTTTTTTTTTTTTATGAAATTGCCGCCATTTATAAAAGAGATTTTTGTTAATTTAAATTTAAAGCACTAAATTTTTACCAAAATCATCATCATGATTATTAAATAATATTATTTTGTTTTCCAATAATTAATTTGCTTAAAAAACATATTCCAGTTATTGTATAATTTTACACTAAAATTAAACAACGCTAACAATTTTTTTATGTAACATTATAAATTGATTGACTTTTGATAACATTTATGAGCAAAAATTAATGCGATGTTTTACAGTCCAGGTTGCTTTTAAAGTATTCCTTAATGAGTGACCGTCTAGTACAGTTCTTATCCCAATTAATATGTATAATTATCTTTGATGCAAAAACGTTCCTTTAATTATTATAATTCTGATTAATAAAATTGTAAAATTATGGAGTTAAAAAATGATTACAAAAACATTAAAAAGTAAATATTAAATGATTAAGTAGAGAACAAATGAAAGTAATTCATTTCATTTAAAATTCTTTTATTTTCTTACCTTTCTGATTTTTTAACAAATATTTTGCATTTGTTATATTTAAATTTTTAATATAAATAACTTAAAAATTTTATACAGTATATTTATTATATTATTTAAGCATCTTAAAATTGTCATTAAAAATTAACTTTAAAAATAAATCTAAATTTATTTTTATTTTTACAGTTTCAAGATCTTTTAAAACCTGGATATCGAAATGTAGATTTGACTGAAGTTGAGTTGGTAGATTCTGATACAGGTTTATATGTAAGTGTACATTTAATTATTGTTTCCTATTTAAAAAATTTTTTGATAAGAATTTGAAATATATTGGGCTAGTTTAATAATTTATTAACAGTATTTATATTATTTTTTTTTATCCTGAAAAAAAATTGCTTTTTGTATACATAACCTGTAACAACAGAGTAACAGCAGTTATGTTAGCTGTTTATTTCATAAAGCTTTAAAGTGTTATGAATATTTTCTTCTTTCTGAGGAATCACTAAAAAACTTTTAAGCAACATATTTTAATGTAATTATTTATTAATCGTTATTTCATTGCTTTTATGTTCTGGAAAGGAAAATAATAAAAATATAAATGTAGTAACCTCTTTTTAGCCTGGCATTCGATAATGCAGCACATTCTATAATCCAGCACATTGAGGCTTTTATTTAAGTATTTGGCATTTGTTGACCTTGACTGCCAAATGATGCCGCTTGTTTTCGTCAGATATTTATATTGTCTACATGGATTCAGAATGTGCATAAATACATTCAATAGATACATGTTTTAATCATCTCAATTTTTTTCAATAATCAATTAGGATGTTCCTCTTAAAACTTTATTGGCACTCAATAATCTGGCACAGTCGAGGTCCTGAATGTTCTGGATTAAAGAGAGGTTACTGTTTAAGGCTTTTCAGAATAACTTGATAAGATTTTATTATAGTTAATTTCTGACATTTTAACTTAATTAATTATACCAATTATTTTCAATGAATTTTAAGGTTTCATTTATTATTAGTTTAACTTTTTTTTTAATTTCGTTTCAGACATTTTTTCTTCTTATATTAATTTAGTTTTGTATTCCTTTTAATTATCTTCATTAGAGATTATGAAAAGTTCTATAATGTTTATATTTTTCTTGATTTTTTTTTTTTTTCATATATGTTTTGATCATATATTTTATTAATCTTCTTCATGTATTTACAGGAATTTAATGAAGCTTTATTAACAGTAAGTAATATTTCTTTTATATCATTTTACAATTAAGATTTAATTACATTTTTATTTATAGCATAATTTTATGAATAAAATATTATTAATAAAAAAAATTCAATGATTTTAGATAAGAAAGAATATGGTTGATAGAAGAATTGGTTGGGGTAAAATGCCTGTAAAAGTACCCATTGATGGATTTGTAAGTGATAATATTTTTATTAAGAACTCTGCTTTAAATTATTTTAATATTTTTACCTGTAAATAACTGTAAATTAAAATGTTTTCTTTTTTTTTTAGAAAAGAATAGTTACCAGAAATAACTCATACTATTATGTTTCTTTTTAGAAAAGAATAGTTACCAGAAATAACTCATACTATTATGGACCAGTAGATGACACACCATTTTCGTAAATATTAAATTTTTTAAAAATTTAATTTTTAATTTCCTTAAATTTTTAAAAAAATCATTGATTAAAAAATTTCCTTTAGATGCAGAGAAAGTATTATTTGCATGAGATGATTTGGAAATCAATTTAATTTAATTTAGTTCACTCTCAAAAAATAAATTCTCTATTGGATTTATCATTAAAAAGTTTTATTAGAAAATATGCAGCACTATTTTGAAGTTATTCACAATAAATTATCATACATTAAATGTATCTTAATTATTCAGTTTCAAACAATCATATTTATTTTATAAAGAATATATTTTTTAAACTTGATATTTTTTGTCCTGATTAATACATATTTTTTATTAAAAATATTTTCATAATTTCCATGACATTCCTTTACACTTCAGAGTTAAATTTCTAAGAGTTCTAAAATATTGTTTGTAACTAAAATCTCATTTTAATTTGATCTTTATAATTAATTAGATTTTCCTGGAAATAACTTAATTATAAATTAAAGGTGGTTTGTCTCTGTTAAATAAATGGAATTGTTGAAAAATCAATTTATTTTTATATAAAGAATAACTAATTATTTTTTCAATGTGTCTTTTATTGAATATCAGTATTAATGAAACAACTATTTTCATATATTAAACTTCAGCAAGTTAAGAATATGTTAGTTAAATTACATTGCTTAATGTGTCAGTGTCAATCAAAAAATTGTCAGTAATTTACATCAAGTCAATAGAGATTTGTGGTTATAATATTTTACAGTTTAATTAATAATTATCTAGGTTTGTCAATCAGTTAAAATAAATATTTCTATTTGTGCAATTAGAATTAACTAGAATGGATTTAAATTTTTGATTGATAGGTGCTTTAGGAGCCATTTTGCAGTTGAGTTGCTTATTTTCCCCTAACTGATTTGTTTAATAGGTTTTCTGGTAGTTTGAATTGGTGTGTGCATACAATTATTTTTTAATTAAAATCATTCTATGCAAATAATAAATTTGTTGGAGAACTATTATTTATATAATCATTTTTAAAAAATCATCATATATGAGAACTAAAATTATTTTATTATGTATCATAATATTGCTCTTTGTAAAAATTAGACTTTACAAGTTACATTACATTTTAAAAGAATACTATAAGATATTTTGTTCATAATCTACTATTAATGATCAGTAATTACATCTGTGATATATATAGGGATTTTTTTTTGGGGGGGGGGAGGATTCACATGGAAAATTTAAGTACTGTATATTTCCATCTACAGACAGATCTGCCACACAAAAACATGTACTTTTCTATTAGCCAAGAGCATACGACAGATTGTCAGATATTGTACTTTTTTTGAAAAAGAATCTTAATTTTAAATTAAATGCATTATTTGTTTTTGAAAATAAGTTTTCAAATGGGTTTATTTTACTGGTTTATTGTGTCATCATCAAAATAAAAAAATCTGATGTTATCGAAATGGGCACCAGGCTAACAGAAAAGTTCAAAAACTTGCACCAGAAATAATAAAAGAATACTGTAAGTAATTAGCAAATAAATATAATGACGGAAAAGTAAAATTGCTTTAATCTTTTAACTTATTTTTTGGGGTATTTTGTGTAGTACAGATATCATAAATCATATGCAAGACAAATGAAAGGAAACAATGTGCTAACTTCATATAGGGTTATCAGAGTTGTTACTATTATCCTTGGTGTTTAAAGTGATGGGATTAGAAAATATGCCACTCATTTACTAGCTTGGTAACATTTTCATCCTCATAGTTAAATGTTGTAATAATTTTTTTATTCGTCTTCTATATAGGTTTTGAACTTTAATATATAGAAGAAAAATGCAGTTTCAGCTTGTATTTGGAAATATGCAGTTTATTATTCTGTAATATATGTAAAATTAAGAAAGCCCAATCAAACAAAAAAAAGAAATTTTCTTTAAAATTTTGATGTGCATTCTTTTTTTTCCCAAAAAATTTGTTGATGAATAATTTAAAAACAATTCCTCTTTTTACCTGTTATCCTTGAAATTGGTTAAGGTTATAATGTTTGTATATAGTTGTGATAAAGGATTGCAATTTAAATGAGCTGTCAGCATTCATATTGTAAAGTACTGAGGAAATTATTTATTTTTTTAGATTGGCTGTTGCCCTTCCTGAGCCTTACGGTCATTATCGTGTCATTGGTCAAATTGAAGTAAAAAGACGAGAAGAAGATTGTAAGTACATGTTGATTATTATCAACCTTTTCTAAAACAAATATTAAGTAAAATATTAGTTTTGGGATACAAAATTTTCTTTATTTTTTTTATTCTTAAAAAAGTAGAAGCTTACTTTTATATTTTCATGTAATAGTTTTTAACTTTCTTATTAGTATTTTTAACTTCAAAATAATGGATGAAACTTACCATTTTTAAACAAGTAATGAATTACAAGATCATAAGTATAAAATAAATTATGAATGGGAAAAAAATTGCAGCTTATTTAAATAAAACCTGTGTTTTTTACACCCTTACAATTTTCACCTTTTCTTTTGATAGTTTTAAAATCTAGACACAAGTTAAATTCATATTAGACAAACTGAATTTAGTATTCTACCATTCGCATCTTATGTGTAAAGCATCTATGAATAGTTATATCAAAGAATAACCATTTTCATAATTAAAATTAATTTCTTAAAAGTCATCAAGTTTTAATGAATTTCCACTTAAACCTTTATTTACTATTTTTTCTGATCAAAGTTTTATTTTGTTTCTGAGTGCCATTTTAAATGTTTCCAAATAATTTAGTAGTATTGATATATAGGTCTAAAAGGATGTAATAAACATAGATATAAACATACACATCAAAGGAGCTCAAGTTCCCTAGCAGGCAACTGATTTGTTGTCTTTGTTCAGGGAATATCCACTAGTGTAAAGCACAGGATCTACTTAAAGCCTTATTATGTAAGCTTATTTCATAATCCTTAACATTAAATAAAACAATGCATCCACTCAATGAGTGCATCGCTGTGTGCTCATCCAATACTCGCAACCTGGTGGCTTAGTCTGGTCTTTGGTGGCTAATCATTGGTGCTCTGGTCTTTGGTACCACAGGCTTCAGATTCGAATCCTGATGGTGGCATGAATGTTTGTTAGTAGTTCAGAATCCAATTTAAACTGTAGGTCCGGATCTAATTAGCCTAGGGTGGTCAAAAAATGACCATATGTTGACAAACCAAACCATCTAATATTCATCCTCTGTAGCTCATATGTACCAAGTATTTTATATCCAACTTCACAGGGATCAATAGGGACAGTACTGTTTGTTGTTTGTGGTTACATGACTTATGCAAGCATGTTCACAGAAGGGCATACACATCATAAACTTATTGTTTGAATAACAAGGCCGGTTTGCTTCATGTAGAAAGTAGAGCAGCTTCATGGCCAATTAGCTAGCACTTTGATTTTTGGTACCACAGGCTTCAGGTTCGAATTCTAGCTGTGGCATGGAAGTTTATTAGTGGTTGTCCCTGTGTAATTAGCTCCTGTGGGCATAAAATGACCTAAGGTCATTTTATTCCTTAAAGAGCAACAAGCAAAGCCATATAGAAAGAATCGAAAAAAGCCCCTGTGATATGCCATTTAGGAGTGTACGTTTTATTGTACATCATTTAAAAAAAAAAAATTTTATTTACTCTAATTTTATACTTGTTTTTGATCGTTTCTAATGGTTTTACTACATATAATTTGCGATTTTATAAAAAATATATATATAATTCTACTTAAACACACTGTTGTTGTTGTTCTACAATTTCATTTTCAATAGTTTATTATGCTTCAATATTTTATAAATAGGTTCCACAAATAGAAGATTTTTTCATCTTGGGAGAAAATAGAGGAAAATATAATAAATCTGTAATATTATAATCCAAATTTAAGAGCAATAAATGGAAAGATAAATGTGAAGTTAAATTAAATGTTTAAGCCTTTCTCAATTCACTTACTTGCACGTTGAAATTACGCATATTTATATTTCTTTAAATATTCAGTTTTCACCAAAACAATTTTATTTACTTTATGTGTATTATATATATATATGCACTTTTAATAATAATAATATTTAAAAAAGAAATTAATTGGGTGTTATTTTATTTATAAATATAATTAGATTATTTTTTTAAATATTGCAAGTATGAGTAAATAATTAATAAATTATAGAATTTGAAATATTTAAATGTTTTTTAGTGGTGAGCGGTGTTTGTCGTTTAGTGTTTTGTAAATTATGTAACTCTCTGTTTTAACTGTTTTCTGCAGGGTTAGAATATTTTCGAGGTCAAAATTGGAGGGTTCACCCTGATTGGTAAGAATTTACAACAATATCTGTTTCATTAGAAACATTAATAAATTCTTTTATTTAATTTTGTTGATATTAATGTAGTTATGTCAACTAAAAGTGTGTTGGTCATAAGGAAAAGGAAATATACTGTAGTCCCTCTTACATAATCAGACATTGCAGAAAGAGTTTTTAAAAGCAAGTTATACAAATTATTGTTAATCAAAATTATATTTTGTCTCATAATATGTGGAATATAACAAGGGGATACTATATATGAAACTCTATTGTGCAATAAAGGAATAATTTAAAAATCAATTTATGTAAAAAAAAAAAAAAATAGTTTAAAATTCAGAAATATTATTGGCCATCCTGCTTTAAATAGATTTTTATGTTTATTTTTTATTAATGATTTATATATCTGAATAAGTGTTGTAAATAATTTTTTAATAATTAAGTGCTTAAATATGAAACTTAAATTAGCATTTTGTAATTTGAACTTATTTTACATCATATAATAATTATTTATTCTTGATTATTTTTCTGAGTATTGACTCAGAAAACTCACTTTTTTTTTAATTATTAACACCAGTAAAATAATTTAAAAAATGTTTTTGGAATTTTACTGATTTATCTGTAATTAAATTTTTCTATATTATTTCCTTTTCCTAAAGTGAAATTTATCTTAGAGCCAGTTTGCATTAAACAAAAATCTTTTCTCATAATGATACCAAGAGTGCCGCGCATTTTAAAAGTCCTTCTGCATTATTTCTTTAAAAAGTTTTAAAAACATCCTACTTTCAAGTGTTCATTTATTATTGACCTTTCTTATAAAAATACAATCCATGAGTTTATAAGGATAATCGCTGCATTGACAAAAATTCTTAGCCATAATATTTTTATTTATGAAGAAGATAAATTTTATATTAAAAACAATTTATATATACCAATGTCATTACTATGTATGTATATACTTGTATGTGTGAGTATTTTAATTTTTATGTGTATGTACTTTAATTTTAAAATCAACAGAAAAATTAAAAAATTCCTAATTTTTCTATTTTTGTTCTAAACAGGGTATACTGCGAAAATCTTCAAAATAAAGATGATGGTTACAATACTGCTGAAGAAAAGATTCAAATATTCCTCACTGATTCTCTTGCTAGTCAGAACTTCCGCTGGCGTACGAGTAGTACTCGTCCTCCTATATTTGACAAACCGATATGTAAGTGATAAAAAATTGACTGTCTTTCAAATTCTTTTAATTATATGACGTTTCCTGTAGCTGAATTTTAGTATTTAATGCATGTTAGTAATCTTGTTCATGTTGTTCTTTTATGAGATTTAGAATAGTATAGTTCAATAATAAACATTTTCCTTCACTTAATTCCACGCTATCATTCAACATTTTAATGTAGGACAGTAAAATATATTGGAAAAAAAAATTTAGTTTTAAATGAGTTATGTATTGGGTACATAGAATGCAATTTTTTACTAAAGCACTATTCATTAGTAAATTCATTTCATATTATTAAATATTAAAATATTATTGACTGTTAATAAAAATATTTGTAATCATTTAAATTTTAGAATTATGAAATATTTTTATCATATTTGTGAAATTAATAATCAATTCCAAAAATTTTTTATGGTTATGTAGTATGTAGCACGTGATGTAGTCTAATCACAGAATGGTAAACATGGGGATTACTCGTGTCTGTAGCATATCTTCAAACTACACATGCTTCCTGGGTAATGCTAAATGAGTAACAGTGGTGCAGCCCTTTCTACAGTCATTTATTGTATGACATTGAAATCCTTGCAATTTGGTACTGAATAGAAACATTTAATTCTGTTGCGAAGATCATGTATGAATTGTATCCTTAATACAAAGTAAAATTTAAAATAATAGTGCAAGATAATCCTATAATTGCCCATATCTATAGCATTTATTAAACTTATTTCCCTTGAAGCACAAAAACTTTCTTCTGTTAGTATTTATAATTTATTTGCTGGCTTTGAATTTTAAAATATTTTTTAATTATATCATGTTATTATAAATTTGATTTCAGGCGAAAAAGATCTTATTCAAAGCCTTGTGTTTGATGCAAAAGCCACTGCAGTAGATAATGAAGAATGTAAGCAAGACAAAAAAGATGAAGAGTAAGTTGACTTTTTTTAGACTTCCAACACATTTAGTTCATCTTCATGGTGCTTCCCAATTTTTTTCACACCACAAGCATAAATAATTTCGCAACCTTATAAAGGAACATTTTTCTATTACTATTTACTGCTGAACACTAACACCAAAATCACAGTGCAAGAGACAAAAATCAATAAAGGAGTTTGGATGACGGTCTTAATTAATTTAATTTGCTAATAATACTTTTTGATGTAATAATGGTACAAGCTGATGCAATTTGGTTGTCATGTTTAAATTTGGGAATCTCAAATCATATATATGACATATTTTATTTGTTAAGAGTAGAAATGTTATTGCTAACTAGCATTATTTACAAATGTAATATTTTAGAATTATACTATTTTGTTCTTCTTGTTAAGTTCGATAAGTGAATTAATAGCATTGATATTTTTTATAATCAAAACAAGAAGTGTTTGTAATTGTAAAAATTACATTTTTATAAATTTTGGGGATATTATTTAAGTAAAAAAATAGTTGCTCATTTACTTTAGTGATCATTAATATAATTGTCTATTTTTGCATTTAACTTTTATACTTCATTTTTCTTGTCTGAAATGTAGTCCATTTAGATTTATGATTTAAAAATAGTTTAATATTCAATACATATAAATTTTATGATTTCTGTTCTAAAATTTATCAAATAAAACATGTTTGATCATATATTAACAATTTACATTAAATTTTCATTTTTCATCAATTTAATTTTAAAGAATAAAAATCTTTTGACTTTACTTAAAATAGAAACAAAGTTAAAATTAGAAATGTGATGAGTTTTAAATTTTAGTAGGGGATTTTCGATGAAAAAAAAATTTTTAAATCTCCAAAAATGTCTTTTACTCACGAAATTATCAAATTTTAATTTTTATTGATTCCACTTCTATAATCAAATAATTGGATATGAACAATTATTAAATGTTTTTTTATTAGAAAAGCAAGTAATGAAAAATTGTTTTTATGTTGAAAAAAGTGTAGATTATAATATAATGAAAAAAAAAAATAAAGATAATTTTATGCCATTTGTATTAAAATTCAATCAAACACTACAAAAAATAGTATGATATGGCTATGATGATATTGTATGATTTTTTTTCTGATAATATATGAAAAAAAAAAATCCATTTATTTTTTATTTACCATTGCCAAGAAAAATATAATAACCTCTTTTCTTTGATAATTTTAATTATTAGATAATTAATAGATTCCATTAATCTTTTATAAAAAGATTAATGGAACTTTTGATGATACACTGTTTTTGATGAAGTTTTTCATCTCATATTTAGTAAAACTATTTGAATTGCATACAAATCTTATACTAATTTGTATGAAATATTTTTAAAATAAGTAAATGATATTAATTATATGTTTTTATATGTTGTAAATAAATGGAGCATGATAGACTACATATTTATATAGGCCCATGCTTTGTGTTCATAAATTTTAACTAACCTTCATTTATTATTTATTGCTAAGCCCGGTAGTTCGCCTGATGTCTTTATTACCCAGGTAAAGTGTGTATATAATTCAATCAGTTGCTCCAAATTCAACAGAATCATCTAAAATTAATTCTTATCTTGATTATAGTTCTAGATCAATTACATTAATCTAATAGTGCAACTGATTTGTGTATTTGTAATATATGCTTGTATCTTTGTCAATTTTTTTTTCTTTAGTAGCTAGATGCATTAAAAAAGAGGTTTTAAAGGTGATAATTACCAATATAATGACTTTCTATTTTGTAATTCATATCAAATGGGTATGGAAATTAAATGTAAAAAATTAATTTGCACATAAGATTGCAAGAAACAAAACTATTTTTTTATGATTGTTTTTCTTTGTAAATTCAAATGTTTCCTTCAAAGAAAAAAAATTTTTTGAAATTTATGTTTAGTAATCTATATATTATATAAATTCTGTTTCAAAGAAGTATAATAGTAAGTCTAATTGCTGGAATAAATATCAAGTGTATATAATTCTCATAAAAGTTTGTTTCCAAATTAGTTGATCATAGAAACAATTTCACTTCGGAAAATTCGTTTTTCAGATCACATTATATTTGTTTGAAATATGTTTTTATCTTATAAAACTAAAACACTTTATAAATAATAAGTGATGTTATTCATTGGAATTTTCTCTAGATAAATAAGATAGTAAAACTATGTGTCTCAGACATTATACAAGTTGAATAGCTAGTACTCAATTTGAAATTACTTTTACAAGACAATTTCAGATACGCATTATCTTACTTAAATAAAATACATCAATACCAAAATGAATGTGCATCTAATTTAATTTATATGTTAGTGTGAAGTATTGATAAAAATAATTTTAGGATAAAACTGCAAATGGTAATTGAGTGATGTTTATAAATAGAAATTAAATATCTTATTTCATCTTCCTGTGAATTAAAGTTCATTGTCTCAATTTAGTATTATTTTTTCTCTTCTAAAAACTTAGATAATTATTGAGGTTAATGTTTTATTCATAGCCTTGACAGTTTTTTTAAAAAAGAAATTTTATGTTTAAAAATAGGCTTTTATTATTGCTTAACAGAAACATGCAAAACAAAATAAATCATAAGTGATAAAATTCATATGTTTATAACCAGAAGTGGGAATTTAATCTCATTTTTAATGAGGTTTAAAATCAGACTCCTAACTCTTTTATAAAAAATAATTTGTATTTTTTCAAAGTTCTAGGAATTAATGTTAAAATTAAATGTTAAGGAGATAATTCAAATGTATTGTTCAATAATACAACCATTATTATACACTGCTACTGCTTTAGCAGCTGACTATGCGAATGTTGAGAGACTTTTCTCAATACTGAAGCTTATAAAAAGCTATCTTAGATCCACACTGAAGGAAGATCTTATAAAAGCTATTCTATTAAGAACAAATATAGATTTCAAATAAATAATCTTTGTTCTTAAAATGTATAATTTTATTTTGCTTGTTTTCAGCTATTCTAGAAAACTTTATTACTTGTTCATTATGTACTATTTTTTTTTATTTTTTTTAATCACTTTTAAAGTGCAATATGTCTTTTAAGTGACTGTAAATACTACTACTTTAAACGGGGTCAACAACAACTTACTTACAAATGGGGTCAGGAGTCGATATAAAAAATCTGGCTTGGCAGTCTGCAGTTGAAAATGTTTTGACTAAATTATATCTTTTAACACCTCGCCTGGTGATATTTGATTTAACAGTAAATTGATTCAATTGAATTAGCTTATATATATATAAATATACACTAAAGGTTTAGGAATTTCTCTGCTGAATTTGCTTTATCTTTCAAAACATAATAAAATTAATCAACTTAAAATTATTTCAAGACATGTATCATTAATATCAACTTGCAGAAATAATGTATATGTTCAACTTGCAGAGATAATTTAATGTACATATTTTTATTTCAGGTGATGGTAAGTTTTTAAAGTGATTTATTATAATATTTTTTATTGTCTAAATAATTATTTAATAGTTTTTAGCTTATTAAAAAAAGCCTACTGATGACTGGTAAGTGGTGTGATTGCAAATTTGTTTTAAAAATAAGACAAATTTTTTTTTAATTTGTAATTTTAAAAAATTTTATTTTTTTGACAAATTTGTAATTTTTTTAATAATTATGAAATAATCAAATATTTCTATTTTCAATTTCTATTTAATTTTATTAATTACAATTAAAATGTGTGTCATAAAACTTATACAAACAAAAGTTAAACAGAAATTTTTATCGTATAATTATTAAAATTTGAAGTATCTAAAACTATTTTAATCATATTTAAATCATGTGGGTAAAAAATAACATTGACAAACTAATTTTACTTTAGTTTAATATAAATTATTTTGTATTACCCAAAGTAAAATTAGTTTATCAGAAATATTATTGTTATATTTATTTTTTTTCATAGAATATGCCCAATTTTCTTATTAATCCTATATTGTAGAAAATATCATTTTTTTTATTTTGTTAAACAAAAAATTATTTCAATTATAACACTGTAAGTAAAAATATATTCATTAATAACATAGAAAGATATTTTTGAAATATTAATTTATATTGGAAAACGAAAATGGATTAATTTACATGGAGAAAATATAAACTGAAAAAAAATACATTGCAAAATTTATCTCTTTTCACATAATTCCTGTAAAAATGGAAAAATTATATATATATAAGATCAATTGACATAAAAAAAAAATTAGTGAATAAACTTTATACTTTTTTAATTGAGGCTCATTAATAGAAAGTATGTTTATTTTTAAACAATGTTTTGTTTTTTTTTAAATTTTGTGACTGTTAAATTTCTTAATTTTATTAAGCAAGAAATAAAAATTATTTCCAAGGAATTATTAAGTTATCTTTAACAAAAAATATTTCAATTTTTAAATCAGAAAAATATTTATCTCTTCAATATATACATAAAGCACGAAATTGGTTAATTTATTTAAAAACTATCATACTTAAATTTGATTTTTTTTTTAATTTATTATTTTTAATCTGCTGCTTTACCAAGAGTTAAAAAATAAATTAATATGCATTATTTTATTTCATATTAAAATACTTAAAAGTTTATGTATTATTATTAATGTTTTACTGTTCTTATTTATTCCTCATTTTAATTTTAAGTAAGTTTTTTGCAGAAGAAATACATAGAATGTTTTAATAAATATTTATTCAGAGGTGTGCAATAATATTCATGCTACTTTTTTATTTTAATATTTTGTAATTGTTTGATATTGTGAAGAAATTTCCAAGTTTAATGGAACAATTTGAAGGAAACATTTACTTTTAAAACCTCTAGTACTATATCCAATGTATTATTATTTAAATTGTGAACTCATTTTATAGCATCAAATGGTTTTCTTTTCAGAAAAAAAGTGGTGCAGATGTTTGGCATCACTGTCACCTTTGTAGCTACACGCAGTGGCCTCTTGAGATTCATTGACCACCGTCCACATGCTGATAGATATAATTCTACTGAAAAGTAAGTTTATTTACAAATTTAGGTAACTAGCTTCCTTTAATTTTCACAATGCGTATCATGATCATGAATTAACTCATAACCTTCTGAGTGCTATTAAGTATTTTGTAACTCTAATAGTAGGTAACTCAGTGTAGGTTAAAAGCTCTTAATATTTTCAAATTCAGTTATCTTAAAAATCATCACATAAAGTCTTACTACAAATTTGGCTAGTTAATATCCTAAGCATGTATAACTTTCAGTCAAGTTGATGAGTATTCATAAAAGTGGTTATTCAAATAAATAACAAAGTTTCTTTATTATTATGAGCTCCTATTATAGTTGTAGTTATAATCCTAATGAGAATACCAAAAAAATTTCTAAGTCTAATTACTTTTCATAATAAATATAGCTTATAAGTCCATTCTTGCTTGTTGACTTACTTTACATGATTTAACTTGACTAGGTGCTTTAAGATGTTTGCTCTCTGGTGCTGCTTTATCTAAATTTATCCAAATGCTGTTAAGTTATCTTTAACAAAAAATATTATGTTTGCCTAAATTTTACTATAACAGAAGTTGACAAAGACGAAAATTAAACCTTCAAAAATGAACTATTCTAAAACTCGAAATTCTTGGTTTCATTGCATATACTTTCTGGCAACCAAAAGAAAATAAATAAGATGGTTAAATTTGAAAAAGAAAGAAATGGATAAAACTGCAGATCAAATAGACGATAGCATTTTAACAATTGTACGAAGATTAGAAAATATGAAGTATAACTAGTACTTGAAATAAAAGTGAATAAAAAGTAGGGTATCCCATAGCTTACACGATTAAGACTTTTCGTAGAATTTGAAATACCATTATGATCTTATAATATGCATCCTTTGATATATCAGATTTCCCAGAGTGAGAAAGAACTTTATATCCAAAAGCATTTTGTTGATTGTTTCTTGGTTCTACATATTTCTTGCATTGAAACAAAATGTGTTCAACTGTTTCCAGAGTTTTGCAGATAGAGTATAATAGCATACTTCATATAACCACAATTCCATTTATTGACAGTATTACTTTGCCTAAAATTCACTCATTGGGACTCGTAGCTCGGACTATAAATACCACAATGAGTTTGTTATTGTGTGTAAGTGTTTCTAAAGATCAAAATATTTTGTGTTGATGTGATTAGAATTTGGTGAATGGGTTTCTAATTCAAAAGGATTTTATCATGCCTACATAGTTCTAAACAACTGCATTCAATATAAATGCATTAAAGAATTCTGCTATGAAATTTCTGGAATCCTGACGAATTCTCCTATAAAATTTTACATTTGTTAAAAAATTTGCTTGAGCTGATTTTTTAATTTATTTTTCCATGTCTTTAGTACTGTATTTTGTATCCATACTTTTAAAATCAATACATCACCAAATATATTTTTAATGATAAATAATTTTAATTATCAGTTAAAAAATCCTATGTTTATAAATCCTGATTTTTTTTTGTTTAATGTAGGTTTCATAACAGCATAATAAATTGTTTGCATTAGTTTTAATAATACAAAATTAACATTTCCTTATTAAACTAACCGAAGACCAATGTAAATCTTTCAGCAAAAATATTATCTATTTTAGTGCAATTGTAAAATTATCAAATTATATTTATCTTATTCACATGTATCTTATAAAATATATTTTTGTATACTTAGCATTGTGTAAATTTTAGTTATTTTTATTTTTTGATAAATGTTGTTTATCTTTAGACCAATCTTTGAAACTTATACAAAAGCTACTGAAGAAGAGTTTTACAAAAGAGCTGTTGATTTCCATAATATTAACAGTTCTGCTTTTGTATTTTCTGTTCCATTTGATGCAGGTAAATTTTATGTATTTAAAATATTTTCAATTTGGATTGATATGGCTTCTCCTTCAAACAGCACTAATTCAATTTGTTACCAAAATTCATTCAGTAGCAAATTATACAAAATAATTATGATTGACTGCTACTAAAGTATGTGAACAATTTTTAAGGTCAAAAATTTTTTAATAATCAACCCCACTCTCCTATTAACAGGACAGAATAGAGCAATAGAAAAGGAAGAGTCTTAAATTTAAAGTCAATCATAATTATTTTGTATAAATTGTAACTAAATGAATTTTTATTTACTGAATGGTTTTATGAATATGTAACCATTTACTAATCATTGATGTAAAATGAAAAATTTTAATTTTATTAAACATCCAAAATTTTGAATTGCTATGATGAATATTCATTAGATACTGAATTATTTTAGAGTATTAACTATTCTATTTGATAAAAAAAATTTGCAGCATATTTGACAATAATTGTTGCTAGTTCCTTTTCCTGTCCAAAGTGCTGAATTTAGCCAGTGTTAAAGTTAACAATACTGCTAATGCCAAATAGCACTGGCACTGTTAAATTAACTGCTAATATCAATGCCTTCATTTCTGAAGAGTTGTATTCAACCAATACTAAAATTAGGGCTACTCCTATCACTATTTAATCCTGTGCTCGAGTAACACCACTAAAATTAGTCATTTACTTTTACTTTTCTCAACTGAAGTTATGCACTAATTCTCATCAATGTTAGTTGGCACCAGCCTAATGAGAAGATATAAGTAAGATGAATATATATAGATAATAAAAAAAAACAACTCATGCCTCCATGAAATTGGTTGAGAAATAAATAATGAATACAATGTGGTAACTAATTTTGTTGAATTATGCTTATTCTTTTATTTGTAATGGATATATTTTATTAGACTATTTATAAATATTGATGAATAAATGGTAGAATTTTATATTCAGGCTTATAAATGCTTTTTTTGTTGTTGTTAATTAACTAACATCCAACTTTTCTACATATGAAACCGGGATTTTTATTCAAAAGTTCATATTCTTAAAATATATGTTAAAATAAAAATAACCAGTACACAATAAATTTTGGTAGTTACATTTTTATATTTATATAAGAGATAAATTGTAGCTCACTGTAATGCATGTGCTGAAATAAACATTGGGTTTTATGTCTATTTTATAATTTTTCTGTGGATTTTGTTGCATATGCTTTATTTGTTTTGTGTATTATTGCACCAGCTAACAAAAAATCTAGTTTGGTCACTGGAAGCCATGCAATATTCCTCGGTAAAGGGAAAAAGAAAGCTCCGGCTGCAGTTGTTGGAGTTCAGTTCCATCATTCAAAGTTCGCCGAGAGATTTTTTGAAACGACCTCAAAGGTTTGAAGAGTACTTTATAATCAATGAAATCTCTTTTATTTGTAGAAAATTTATTACCAAATCGAAAATAGTCATATTATTTGTTCAGCAAATATGGTGATATTCTAGTACAGAATTTTTAAAAAATGTGAATTCTAAATTTAAAATTTCATTTAATTTTTATTTTTTTTTTTTTCAAAGTATTGTTTTTATTTCATGTAACAATTAATAATAGTTTTACAATTTTCAATTCATTATAATCATTTTACTGCTGCAATTTTTTCATAAGAATTATTTAATTATTTCTTCTGTTGTGCTAATCTCAAAATACTGAATGTTAATAAAGCATTTTGGTATTAAATATATGCTATTTTTTTAAATAAATCATAATTTCTTAAATTCCTTTTTTCCAAATATTTAGTTATTATTGACTATTTTTATAATTAATTTTTTACCTGCTTTTAAAATTATTAGATAAATCTGATAAAATTGTGTTGTTTTATTTTACCACATTCATAATTGTTCTTTTAAGCATTAAATCTACAAAACATTTCAATGTGCAAATTGTGATAATGTATCACATGCTGGCTGCAAAATAAGTTTTACTGTTAAAAAGAAAATCACCTTATAAGTGATAACCAGCGAGTTAAAAAAAAATACTATTTTTTCTATTTATTTGTTGCATAATGCTGATGTCGCTCCTGAGTCTGTGCAATTTAAAATTACAGAAAGGTTTCTGGATGTTTTCCTTGGAGTGCATTAGATATCTAATTAGTTTAACATATTGTATTCTTATATCTCATTATAAAAATATTTAATTGAATAGGTGTTTCTGTTGTATTTCTTTCTTTACTAATTTACTTATTTTTTCTTGTTTTTATAATACAGTGCATGGATAAATGCAGATATAAATGCAAAGATGAGGTAACAATTTTCAACATTTGTTTTAGTAATATGCATTCTATATTTTATTATTTTTCCATCATATTTTAAAATTTTTATAAAGTTTGATGCATTTAATATTGTTTTTCAGGAATTAGATTGCTTCTTGTTGGATAATAATGGCTTCATTATTGTCTCTGAAAAACATGAACACGTAAGTTAGTTTTTCATATGTATAAATTAGTGCTTCAATATTAATTTTTGTGAATATTTTTTGTACAAAGATGTTCGCATAAGTTAATATTTTTGAAGGAAAAATTTGTAAAACTATTGTTAAATATTAAATGACTTGGATTTTGTGAAAACTATGAAGATCTATAGATATACAATGAAATAATGAGAAAATTTTTGTATAATTTTCAAACTATTGGTTTATGGGCTTTTCTTTAAATTTTTTGTGTACAAAAGAAATTCAGTGAATCTTCTGACATCTGTATTTGAGATGAATATATTTTTGCAACTTTTTGCAATGCCTGTATATTTTCAAATTCTGTTTAATTTGTTAAATAAATTATAAACTATTTATCTATTATAAAAATATGTATTACATCCTAAAAAGATCTGTTAGCCAATTGGCTAGCGCTCTGGCCTTTGGTACCACAGGCTTCAGGTTCGAATCCTGGCTGTCATGTGGATGTTTGTTAATGGTCCAGAATGTTAAGCTGTAGGTCCCAATCAAATTAGCCTAAAGTGTGCACAAAATGACCATAGAGCGACAAACCAAACAATAAAAAAATCTCGAATTTTTCCATCACCTTTTTTACATTTTTACTGTACACTCTTGCCAAACTCAAGCTATTTAGAAATTTCATTTCATCAAGTCAAATCAAAAGTAACTTTTATGGCTAATGTTTTTAAAGCTCTGTTTTAGCACTTCAAAGTGTTGTAAAATAGGTATGCTAGTCAAGACTAATTTGTTAACTGGCTGCTTAAAAGTGAAACCTGAAATGTTTCCCAATACCAGCAGTTAAATTTTTAAAAAAAGGAGATCAGAACTTCAATTGATTTAGGAGCAAATTAAAGTTCCTGTAGCTATAGTTTCTGGAATAGAGTAGTATCATACTGATTATTAATATTACTCACCAGTATGACGTACTCCCACCATTTTAGTTATATTATTCATCACCTCATTAATCTTACTCACCAATATTATTAATATTATTGATATTTGCCTCTTGATCAAGTGGAATAACAATAGTTGGTGGGCATAATAAGAGGAGAGGATGTACTTTAATAAGAAGGAAAGAGATTTTGTTGACTGTTGAGATTATTTTATTTAATAATTTTGTACAATTATTTAAATAAAATACTTTTTCATTTTTCAAAAACTCACAACAGAAAGCCATAAATGTTTGAATATTATTTTGCTGGATTATAATTTAGAATAATGTTGTTGAGTTTTCTGAATAAATTTTCTATATGTTAAAAAAATTTAATTTAATAAACAGAAATCTTATTTAAAAAATAAATAAAAGATATATAACATATTTTCATTTAATATTAAAATTAAGACAATCATCAGTGTTTGTCAATAGTTCATATTATTATATTTCTAGAATTTTTTTTTAATTATTAAACTAAATCTATATGAATAAATTTACGCTCAAATCGAATGCACTTTTTAAAATCTGATATATTGTTTGTTGCTTTTCCTTTTATTGGCTTATATATTAATTGCTCTATACAGACAGGAAAATTCTTTGGGGAAATAGACTATACTTTGTTTGATTCAATGATAGAAACAGGAATTTATAAGAAGTAAGTTCTAATAATTTTCTTATATTTAAAATTTCAGCAAAATAAACTATTTAGTTGCCTTCAAATGAAGAATTTTTTTTTTTCTTAATCTGATCTTTTTTTTTTTTTTGTAGAGTGCATGCCTTTGATTATCAAGCTGTATGCTTAGAATTGGATCCCACATATGGATTTTCACCCTATCTTCTCACAGTAAGTGATTTTTTAAATATTTTCTGGTTTTCATTTGTGTAAAACAGAAACATTTGCATATATACAAATGTATTTTTACATAATACAAAGTCATCATTATATGCAATGGAACTGTATTTATTTGTGATGTTTATATTGCTTTTACTGAATTTGGTTTTTCATGCGATACTATTTTATTTAGGAATTTATAACCTAATTAAAATCATTGGATTTCTGTATCATCTTAGTTTTAAAGAATTAACTAAGGAATTAACTAACTATTAATTTTAAAAAAAATCACTCATTAGCTTGTTAAAATATTCCTGTCAAAATCTTTATTTATATTAGTTATAAATTATATTGATTATTTCTATTTTATTTAAATTAAATAAGAATCTATGGCATATTATTGTCCTAAGGCTCAACTTTTTTATATCAAAGGAATATATTTATTAAACACATTTCTATTATTATTCTCTGTAAAAAATATTGAAAAATATTTTTTGCAGACATTTATAATGATATAAAAGAATTTGTACAGATACTTTTAAACAGACAAAAGAATTTGCAGATGCATTTATTTATTAGTGCATTTTATTATTATTATTATTATTATTATTATTATTTTTTTTTTTTTTTTTTTTTTTAAGAAAGGTTAATTTAGAAAAGTAGCTGTTATTCAGATTGCGTGTCATTGAAATTCAATATTTTATTTTCATTCAATTTAATTATTTTTAAGAATGATTCATTATTACAATGTGGCTGTTTAAATTTTTATGCATATTTGTAATTGAGATTTTTTTTTCCTTTTAAAATTGATTTGCAACATTATTGTTTTTAGATTATTTGAGATTAATTTAAAAAGTTATTATAAAAGTTATTCATTCATAACTTTATTTTTTATGGTTTAATTTTCTCATTAAAAAATATTAAGACACAAAATAAATTAACTTTTTTATTCAAAATGTTTTATTTGAGGCTCATTGTTATGTTTTTTTATTATTAATATAACTTATTTAAATCTTTAAAACTAGGGAATGTGTGTGTTTAGAATTATTTTAGAAGTCAGTCAAACAATATGTATTGTTTTCAGCCTCTTCACCAAATGAGAAATCTTCTAAATTGGATATGGAGCAAGCTAGCTTTGTAAGTTTTTTTAAATTGAATAATTTTTGTTTCTTGCATTTTTAGAGGACACATTTTAAGACTTCTTTATGAGAACTTAGGATTTGAAATTTAAAAATAAAAGTAATAGTTCAGTCAATAAAATTCAACTCATTAAATTTTTAATGAATGAAAATAATTGTCATTTCTTTTTTACTGTTATATATTTACGGTGAAACTTTTATGAGAAGTTTTATAGTTTACAAACTTTAATTTGTATAATTTGAAAAAAAGGAAAATACTTAGATGTTTTGTTTTGATTTGCTTGTAATATGTATTTCTAACAAAATAAAGATGCCCATGATCCTGAATGCTTTTTTAATTATATCTATGTAAAAATAGTTAGGGAATAGTGATTTTTAATTGTAAAGTACTAAATTATGCAATGATCTCAATGAAATGTTTTTCTTTGGAGGGGGAGGGCAATGTTCGATGAAGTTCTGTAAATCATGCAAAGAAAAATCAACTTGATCTATACCAAACATAAAATTATTTTTAGTCATTTATTTTTTATGGAAATTACTGAACTTATTTAAGTGTAAATAATTCTATACTTTTTACTTTATTAATATAAAATATTTATTCATCTCTTTTTGCTGCTTTGAATTTAAAAAAATGATTTTTTCCCTCTCTTTCTGTAGCTTATACATACAATTTAGTCTTTATGAATGGTGGTCTAAAGATTGGGTGTTGGCTGCTAATGGTAAGACCCTTAAAATATCAACAGTTTTATATTCTCTTCATTAAAAATTCATTTTAATAATTTTGATTTTATAATTAAACTAATCATAGATACTTTTTTATTGAAATAATGCCATCTTTTTTTCTCTATTCTTCTTCTTTAAATAAAAGTAATTGTGGCTTTAAAATATATTTGTAATCTTCTCTGATTATTACATGTAAGCATAGTCAACAGAAGAACATAAATTTTACTTTAAAAATAATGTATTTATATCTGACATAAGCACCTTGTTATGTTACTTTGATAGGAGTTCATATTACTACTTAATTCTATCCTATTTCAAAAATTATCAATAATCTTTTAACTCTAAAATGTTTCACATGTATAATGTTTGATAAAAACTATATTTTACGTGTAGATATTTTTTAAACTTGCACTTTAAAATGTGGCAATAAAAATCTATCATTATAACAATTCTTACTTATAATGTTTTAACTTCAATAAATTAGGGATAATATTTTGAAAAATATTGTGTGTGTTTTTAGAAATTGACTATGAAAACATTGGGAATGAAAGACCAAATAAAACAGTTCCTCACCCTTGTGCAAAAGAGATAGATTTGTTTGAAATGTTGCCTCGAGATTTCGGTGAACCTGTGAAAGGTCGTCTATCTATGTGCCATTCTTCAGGCTGTGATAAGTATGTATAAGTAATATAAGTATAAATATAATAAGTAACATAAAACATAATAACTGTATAAGTAATATAAATATAAGTAATATACTTTGCATTAATATAGTGAAGTGTTACAAATTTTTTTTGTGTATTTGCTTACAATTTTGTGTTTAAGTGGTTAATTATTTTAGAAATAACTTCTTTGTATCCTATATTTCATGAGTATTATAAATAGTTTTGATTCCTGTAATTGAATAGATTATTTCAAATAAATGATTCTGGAAAGAATTTTTTTAGATAGGAATGAATGATAGCTTTATCTCAAAGAGATAGTCCTTCGTAATGATGCAGTGCCTTAAGAGCTGTCTAGAATTTAATTTAATTATTTTTTTTATCTGCTGTAAATGCATTGATTGTTTTTCATAATTTAAAATCATCTCTGAAAGTAATTGTTTATCATGTTAAAACCATAAGAAAGAAAATCGATTATGTTTTAAATACATTTTATATAGAAAATAATTTCTCATGTTTTGATGCATTTTATATGATAGTATCCAAAAAAATAATAAAACAATGTTGTAAACAAATTGATAAAAAAAAGTCCTTGATTCCCCCCTTCTGAAAGCTTTGGCAATAGGAACTAAATTTAATATAAATTTTTGGCCCAGTGATTTCCAATGTTGATGTAACTACTATAAAAATCTATGACTTTTGTTTTACAATGTTATTCTATATTTGAGAAATAATAACTTCCTGTTGTGTAATTAGTAATGTTAATTAGATTTTTTTTTTAAATATTGAATCAGGATCAGAAGAAAAGAATTTAAATTGGCTTTGAAAATATAATTTATGTGTCACTTTATATGTTCTTTTAGAAAAAAGTAAATTGCAAAACTCGTATTAAAATTGAAATTCAGCAATCGATTGCTTTTCAATCAGAGTACTTTTTACATACATGCATTAAATCAAGGTTTTTGATTTATTATATTCTGGACCTGACATGTATTACTAGATCTTATTTGGTACATTTTTCTGTCAAAATCTGAAAACGTTTGCTTTGATTCTATAAAGTTTCTGCTTGCCAAACTTTTGCTTAAAGGAAGAGTAAATTTTATAATTAATCTAAATGACAATAGAAATTTCTATTATATTGTTTATATCCGTCAAGTCATTTGAGTGAAGTATTAATTGCATTTTGATTGCAGGCAATTTATAGTGCAGCAAGTACCTTACACCAACCTTGTCATGCTGGTTGTGTATACTACTTGTCCTTGCGAAACAACTTCTATAAAACTGGAACCAAAGGAAGTAAAGCAAAATGAAACGCAGAGATGTCAACGCATGAAGCAGAACATATATAGACGTCGGCCAACTGTCTGTCTCAATTATCATCCAGAAGTATATTTTATTATTATTATTATTATTATTACAAATTTAACCTGTTATTTAAAATAATTTCTGTTTTACTCATGTGAATTTTGGTTTTAATCTTTTTTAGGAAACAGACATGAACAATGAATGTGGAAGCTGTAGTGTAATTAAGGCTTTTAGTATTTCTAAGTTATTGTTGGTAACAGCGTTTTTTCACTACATCCTGCTACAATTCCATATCTGAACAACAAAAAAAAGTATCTATGTGTCTTGCCTTGTTCCAAAGAGGCTTCGTTCGATGTACTGCCTGCCTCGCTGACCCAGACATTGTTGTTTAATCGTTATACTTTATGTGTCTGTGCCAACCAGACTGAAAGTACCCAGATAAAAGATTGCAGCAGAAAATGTTTGGATTTTTTTTAATAATGTCCATGTGTGATAACAGAGGCAGTTTTCACTTCAATATATAAATTATGAAATCGTGTGTTACTTAGAGCAAATAAAAGTTTTAAATTTTGTCAACATTGTATTGCAGTTAATTTATAAAGAAAATTAAAAAATGTAAATCATATCATAATAAATCTTTTTAATGTGGTCATTTACAAATAAGAAATATTTCAATATACAACTACATATCAAACTTGTTTTTGAAAATTTTATTTACTATTTCTAAATTATTGAATACTGTTCCAGAAAATGAAGGATTACTCTGTTGTCCTTTATTACGTTTAACTTAATCTGTAAATTTTAAAACTTATTAATGATTTTTTTTTCATATCCTTCACACTGTTTTATTTCATACTAATGTTAATAATAATCTATTTCATATTTTTTGTTCAAATAGTATTAATTTTGGAAATAAATATTCAGATATATCAAATTTATTATAATGTTTTGACAATATAAGTTGAAATGTATAATAAAAATGTAATATTTTTTTTCATCTCTTGTTTACAAACAAAGAATCAAAATACATAATATGCATTTTAAAATACTGTTCAAAATTATAATGATATTTGCATTCATTAAAAAATTCAATTACGTAAAAAGGAATTTTTGAATTACTGCTTGTAACATATCATATGTATTTTTACATATATGGCATTATACATATCAATATTTATTCAGTTTGAGTTTTTATATGAATTCTAAAAATTCAATTGTTTGTCACTTTAAAATATCATTAAAATTTTCACACTTATACTGAATACAGTCATATCATTCATTTTCAAATAGGGTGTTTAAAGAAATTTTTTTTATAAATTATGCTAACTTTCTGTATAAAATTTATCCTATGCAAAGCCAAATCTGTTTTTAATACATCATTCTCTTAAAGATTTACCCCTTTTATCTGCTCTAAGTTATCTGTTACTGATCAGTGCTACAAGAGTCCGAAGCTATGGTGCAAGATCTCGATATATCACTTTTGTATGCTCATCAGTTTGTAACCTGTGCAAGTGTGAATGTTTTTGTACATTTCATCTACTCTTGCCCTCCAAACTGATTCCTTCATTAGAGAATTGAATTTTTTTTTTGTAAACATATTTTCCTGTTTGAATGGGGTTGCCAACTGAATTTTGTTCTTAAGGTTTTGCAGTATTTAATTTGTTAAATGAAAGTTGTGTAATAATTTATTTGTCTTGGATATTGCAGTGACTGTTTGCTGTTGTGCTGATAAAAACTGTCAAAAAAATTTATATGCTATTTTGGAATCACTTTTAAAAGTTTCATTGTATAATTATATATATTTTAATACATCAAGAAAAAGAAAACTTGATTTTTCCTCCTGCATATTATATTAAACAGAATAAAAGGATAAGGATATGAATATCTTTGTATCCTCAGATGTGGCTTATTGATTGAGTGATTAACAATTATTTATTAGCCTGCCGTGAATGATATTGCATAAGCAGTGGTATGTGGTTATGTTAGTTTACTATGTAGACTATTGTGGATTTTATTAATTAATGCATTTTATTTAATATTATGGAAAAAATTGTTAAAATTCATAACAGCAGATCCTCACTGTAACTCTTTGGTTCATGAAAAGTATTCAAATTTTCAAAATGTTAAAAGAGCTAAACCATGCTTCACATCTAGCTAATTTTATTCACTAACTAATACATGGTTCCATATTTCTCATATAATGTGTGAGTGCAGTTGTTTATTCAGATTGTACATGTGCACAGGCATGAAAAGTGTGTGTATTTAAACTGTTATATCTAAAAAAAGAAGAAAAAATCTCCAAAATGTTTACTTGCAAGTAAGAAAAGGTCATGGAAAATCTGTTTGCACAATTTAATAATTAAACACTTTTTGCCTTAGGTTTCTGATGCTAAATTAGCGAGCTAACAAATCTAGAACTAGTTGGCTACCCTAATTTGAAAATATATCATTGTTAGTTTAACAAAAAATTACTAACTTTTTTAGGGTTATAGTTTTTTGGGGGGATAGAACTAGTTTTTTGTTTTCATGATATTCTTTTTTTTTTTTTTAATTCCACTCCTATCAATGCAGTGTTTGTTAAAATGTTGTTTTAAATTTTTGATTATATTTTATATGTGAAAGAAAGTGTTTAAATGTGGTAATGTATACACAGTTTTATTACTACATACAAAATTAATCATTGTATAAAAATTAAATATATTATAAAATTGTGTTTATACCATTAGATCAAATCATTTTCTTTATATTGGATTGAAGACTAAACTTTGGAATTAAACATATTGTTATTTATTCAGATTTAAAAGAAAAATAATTTTGTTGATATTCCATGAAATACTTAGTTGTAAATTATTAAAGTGACATAATTGTGATAAAATATTTGGGAAAATAAGTTGAATTAAATTAAAACATATTATAGGAAAATTTATATGTATTGCTTGTTTTGTAATGTTTGATAATTTTAGGATTTTCATTTGAAATTTAGCAATAGCCTTCTGGAAAAATAGTGTTTGTACAGTTAAAAAATAAACAGTGTTAATTTTTATATGTATATATGATGGCGATGGCACAAAGGTAAATAAACGTGATTTCTTTTTTATAAATCTATTAATGAAATAATAACATTGATACAACTTTACTTTCTTAAATATGTGTTCATGCACATGTTCAAAAAGAATTCAAAATTCTAAAAGTCTTCCAGTAGTTTTATTGAAATGAGAAACTTTCTTATCTGAGTACAAAAAAAATTGTTGAATAATTTTTAATTATTTTAAATTTAAAGCCAAAATAGTAGCATTTTAGAGTTGAAGAATTTAAAATCATGTCTAAAGACAAATGCTTTTATATAAAATCATTTCAGTATTCAGATTTAAGGTTTTTAAATCATCCTGAATTTGTTTCATCTTGATATTAACAGTCTCAAAAAGTTCTTGAAAATGCACAATTTTGTATTCCTAACACATATCATGATAAATGCTTCATTGTGTTATATATTGAGTGATTTATCATGAATCATGCATATCCCTTAATGATTCATTATGAATCATGCTTATCATTGAGTGATTTTCATTATAAGTTGCTCAGTTTTTGTGTACATGAAATATTTGTTCTTAGATTCTTTCTATAGTTTGAAAATAATATGTAATATTGCCACTTACAGAATGCAATTTTTTAAAAAATAGTTAAAATTATGTAATATACTTTTTAAAAAAAATGCAAAACAATTATTCGAAAATATGTAATTTTTATTAACTGTATTAAAATTTGAAAGATTTCTTGTTTAATTAAAATCATAAGTTGCAATATCAAATTCAACTCCTAGGGGTAAATATTTGCATAATAAATAAAATTTAACTTCAAATAGTTCATAAACATGTACTTGTGTTCTAAAATGTAAGTATATTATTTTAATTTATTTTTGATTAAATGTATTTATCCATATATTTCAAACAAAGTTTCTGAGCCTATATAAAAATTGTTGTATATGTAATAAGCATTTGAATTATTAAAAAGAAAATAATTAATTAATTATGTTGCAAAAATATTTATACTAAACATATATTTCTGAATTTTACTTTATTACTTCTGAATTCTACTGATGTATTATGTACAAATTAAAAATTATCCTTTATTCACTTTATAAAAAAAAAACTTTAATAAATTCATCTTTATTATTCTAATAAAGAAACAAAAAGTGATTTTATTGAAAGATAAAATGTTTTAACGAAATCTATGAGTTGATTTATTTTCAAAATGATAAAATATGTTGATGTAAAATTAAAATTATGAATGGCTGAAAAATATGATTAACAAAAACTATTGTAATAATAAGAAATTTTAATATTTGTTATGTGTAAATATACTATATAAAAAAATATTACTTGATCATTTTAATGCTAAAATAAATAAGATTTATTAAATATATATATATATATGCCTTTCACACATTATTCAAATGTTCATTAATTGTTAAAATGAAACTTTCGACATGTGTTTCAGTGATCTTCATGCGATGGTCATGTTTCTGACTTAGATAGAATATCTCAAAAATATATCAACATAATAGGGAAACTACAAAGGATCTAATTATTTTGTGATCAAAGCATGAAAATTCTGAAACTTCCTCTGAATTAAAACAGATTTTAAAAAATCCTGGTCTTATGATATTGTGAATAATTGGTGCTTTAAAAAAAATGTCATTCATCATAAAATTTATGTGTATCCAATCTATGTAACCATCATGTTTCCCCTATTTTTTAACCCTTTTTGTTTTTTTCTTAGTAAAGCTTTTAAATCTGCATCAATATAATAAGTAATTGGTTTGTTGTTACGTAACTTAAAATATGAAATGAATTTTTACGATAACGATGTTTGATAATTGGTGTAGGTAAAAGTTATATACAATTAAAAGCCTTTGTGTATATTTGTTGCATTTGTTTATTTTTTATTTAACACAAACAGATTTAATATGCAATATAAATAATCACTTTTCAAACATTTTATAAAAAATTGAAGATATATACATTTGCACATGTTATATAATTTACAAATATATTACTTATAAATCCATTTAGTTGTAGTTGATTAAACAGAACTTGATAATTAATCATCCAAATAAACCTTAATTTAAATACAGGGTGATTATAATTAAAGTTCCACATTCAAAACACTTTAAAAAATGAACTACTCGTCACAATGAGTTCAAATTTGAACTGAAGGTATTTGAAGGGGGAAATGGTATGGCAACTAAAAAAGTTCCAAAGTGCATTAATAGATGGCGCTGTAAGCGGCCTAAAGAAAATGAATTCGGCTGCCAGTGATATTTTGAATCGAAATGGCAACGTATTTGGCATGAGTTGCACGTTAAACCAACTGGAGTGTCAATGTGCTTGATTGTTTCGGTTTTTGGACGTGAAAAAATGACTTCCAAGTAATTCAAGAGTTGTGGCACTGCTAGTGGAAAGATCATACCCAATTGGATGGGAAAAATCGGTAGAACTTTCTTTTGATGTCGTATCGTTTTCCCCTTCTTCAGTTCAAATTTGAACTCACTGTGACGAGGGATATTTATTTATTTATTTTACGGCATTTTGAAAGTGGGACTTTAATTATAATCACCCTGTATATCTATTTTCCCCGATTACACAGGCCAACACTACAAAAGTTGTGCTTGAAATAAGTGGTATTTCTTATAGTATTTGGGGTTCTTCTAAAAAATGAAATTCTGTCACATGCAGATCATCCTAATCTAATTTTCTGAATTTAGTATATGTACGAGACAGCATACATACAATTTTAAATCAATATAACGCCATTACTAAAGAAGATCATTACACAGGGGTTGAAGATGGGAAATTTTTTTTTGGGGTAGGGGGGGATTATATTGTGCACAATTTTATCACAAATCGCAACTTAATTTTAAGAATTTGGTATATAAAGAATGCTTTTTGGATTCAAAACATTAATTTAATTAATAAAGTAAATTAGTATAGTAAAACAATTATGATCTTGACAATTCCTAATGAATGTGAATGTAAAAGGTAGTAACATAATAAAGATAGAGGCTGTTGAACACCAGAAAATGCATCGCTCTGCAGTGAATTCCAAGCCATTGCGGGATATATGGAAATGAGTATGCTGATAAGTTGGCCAATAACGGATTGCAAGTGATGCAACCTGATCCTCCTTTGCCTTTACGGCGTATGCAGACATATATAACTTTCTATATTAAATCCCGCCTGTTCAACCTGATGACCGAGTGATTAGCGCTCTATACCACAGGTTTCGCGTTCTAGTCCCGGCAGTGCCATTGGTGTTTGTAGTGGTTCGGAATCCACTTTAAGCCGTAGATAACGGTCTCATTTGACGGTAGAGCGACACAGAGCCCAATCAGCCTTCTCACCCACATCATTCCCAAATTGTATAGGGGCAACTCAGCTCTAGGCACAGTGATGTGGTGTAGTAGCAACAGTTTCAACCTGTATAGAGAGAAGGCTTCTGAGAAAAAGGAATTCTCTAAATCAACAAGAATTCAAGTTCCTTGCCTAGAGCGGTCGGCGTGGCCTGTTTTAAACTTGTCACAGGCCATGACTACCAACAGAGTCGCCTGTATAGAATAGGATTTGCTACCACAGACATCTGCTCCTTTCGCGATCATGGCTTGTCCATGACTGGAGAGCACCTCATCACATGAACTGCTGTTCTTAACTGTATCTCTATGTTACTGTCAATGCCTTTAGTGCTTGTTTTTGTCGTTTTTTTACTGGAATTGGACTGCTTGTTGTCTAATGGCTGATAGGTACGAGACAGGCCTAAGATTAAATAAAAACTATATTGAAACAACTATCATGAAAGAAAGAAAAAATAGACAGTCTCTACAATGTTCACTCAAGGAGAAGCCAGAAAAGATCATTTGAGGTAAGGCAAGCACATTATAATGACTTGCAACTTTTTATGTCACGTCTATTGTGAATTTATTATTAAGTCGAATTATGGAAAAATGTATATAGGTTGCACCCAAATCTTTTCATAATTTCAAACTAAGCAAACCTATATGATAAAAAACATTACGTGATGAGATAAATGGACATTATTTTTGGAATCAACACTGCAAATAACATAAGAATCAGTCATTAAAATTAAAAGAATTTCCGAAGAGTTTTTTTGCAAAACTGTACTAAATTACATGCACATTAATTGGTAAATTTCGTTTGAATTAATTATAAATTTAAAGATTTATCTGTAATCGTAATGCTAATGAAATTAAGAGAAAATTTTCTATTGAGAAAAATTTATTTTATATGCATTATGTAATATAAAATATAATGATCATTAAAAAAAAAATCAAAATTCTTGTTTTATTATTTGCTAATACACACAAATTATGCGGAACTTTGTAAAGAGCCTTATGGTAACTAACTATCACAATTATTCAACCCGACTCGTGGCTCACTGGCAACGGGCGCTGGTGGTGAGCATTAGGCTGGAGGTTCAATCCGCTGGCGGCTTTGTTATAGACATTGTTTCAAAAAACGAGGAAACTCGATGGCGTTTGTATTATTCAGCATTTTGCCTCGTAAGTCAGATTACCTGGTGGGAGTTTTCTCCCATACGACAAGCAAATGCGGGGTAGTTCCCCTAAAAGTCTTCCCGGAAGGCACTGTCCTCCTTCTTCAACGACTCGAAGCCAAGTCAAACTTCTACCTACAGGTGCTCTATCAGAGCAGAAGCTTCTCTCCCTCCCTCTCCCCCTTTTCCGCTGCCTGATGGCCAACTGGCTAGCGCTCTGGCCTTCGGTACCGTAGGCTTCAGGTTCGAATCCTGCTGGTGGCATGGATGTTTGTGAATGGTTCTTAATTCTTGTTAACTGTAGGTCCCAGTCTGATTAGCCTAAAGTGTGCACAAAATGACCCATCCAAAACAAACCCAACAGCACAAAATGACCCATCCTTTCTCTCTTTCCGTGAGACCACACGGGTTCTTAGACTTGGTCTAGATGTTGCTATCTACCAAGTGGGATAAGAAACAACACAATTATTCAGTTCTTTTAATTTCTTATTAAAATTTGTAATTAATCTCTATTTTTGGATTAACTTGCATTTAAACTAGATTTTGTTGAACAATTTATCTTGAGAGAATGATTTTCTCAAGACGAAAAAAAAAGCCTATTGATCTTATGTAATTCAAAAGTTTTAGCAAAAGATGCTAAATTTGTGAAAAATATAAATAAAAGCTATCCTAGAAGCGACAGAATCCCCGCAAAGTTAATCAAATCTTTGTGCGATTATTATATTTCATAATTACTGAATATTTTTAATAATATTTGGCTCACAGGTAACATACCTGAAAAATTGTTTACCTCACAGGTCATTCCTATACAAACCCAAACAAAGATGAAAATTGAATCCTGCGTCCAATTGTCCTAACTTCGGTTTTTAGCAAAATTTTCGAAACACTAGTTGAGCGTAGAGTTTTCATGTAAAGTTTGCAATTATACGTTATCTATCCTTTATCACAAAATCATTGAGGTGAAAAATAAGAAACATTTATTTCGATTTTCGAAATTAGATTCAGTTTGGAGAAAAAGATTTTAACTGGAATTTTTTTGTTAATCTCTGTCTCGATGAACTTGTTTTCCCACAAGCAGAGTAGCGGATTATTTTTTTTTTTAATTTATTTTATTTTATTTATTTATTTATTTTTTACAATTTACATGAGTAACATTATACCAAATCATACACTATATTTAGTTTATGCAGATATTTTGTTTACCAGCGATAAAAAATTTTGATAAAGCGTATTTTAAATTCCCAATAACTTTACACGAATCAATACTTGCAAAATTGTCAGACTTGCAAAATTTTCGTTACAACTAGACAAATGGGGAATAATAAATTTTTCTGATCGAAAACCAACAGCACCTCAACATTTTCAGATGTATAATTCCATGGAAACCGCATGATTCTAGGCATGATTCCACCCAGAATCTTATTTTTAAGCAACATTTGTGTGTGTGTTTTAAAAAGAAAATTATGAAAAAATTAAACTCGATTAAAAAGATTGCAGCTAACAAACGGTGTTGAAGATCTTGGCATTTAATCGAAATTATAAAATCAGCTATCAGCGACTAAATTGAATATGGGCCACAAATTTTAATATACGCAAATAACACTAATTTGCAAAAGCCCAGTACCTCATTGTGTTTTGCTGCAGGTCTACCTAAACGGACCATACTCTCGATTCTTAGCAAAGGAACTGGTCAACTCTCAGAGGCTGTTAATGTTTGCAGAACGATTCTTTATCGAGTATATCTGTTCTAATCCATCTCTTCATTTTGCATTATGTGTTAGACCTAGTTTATCAGTTGTCCGTTTAAAACTTCAGAAATCCTTACAGACAAAGTTCACAAATCTTTTAGATAACATACGTTTTTCTGGCTCATCGTTAATTTCCAATTATCCATCAACTAAACTTCCTTCTAAAATCATCATTCATCCTCATGATCTTATCATCGAAAATGACATCAGTTAATCCATCCCCTTAAGTCTAGGAATCTAATAGCACATCCATAAAGAAACAGGAGGCAGTGTAGAACAGGAAGCAAGGTGAGACATATCCATTTCTTCCTGGTCATCACACAGGAGGCAGAGAGGGTCAGGAGTCAGTTTAATTCTGTGAAGGTGATTGCGGAGACAATCGTGACAACAGAAAAGTCATAGCAATGCCCCCGGTTTTTCTCTAGGCCATTCAGGGATATCATTGATATGATCATACCAGAGCTTGTGACTGTTTCTAACGGCAACATCCTCAAAGAAGGAGCATCTTTTTAATTATCCTCTCTTGTTTTGGGGACAATCTGCATGTGTCCACCAGTCAAACTCTAAGAAACTCACTCTGAGAGCCAGACTGTAGGTCGTGATTGTAGATCATTTTGCCGTATCAGACGTTGCCGGAAGTGCACCACGAGGAGGTAGCTCTATGTTTCGAACGATTAAAACTTATAACTATAATGATTAAAAATTTGAACAAGATATATATAGGGAGAGTGTGAGCTAATAGAAGGAATTGAAAAAAACAAGCGCGTATTCGAATGCAACGTTGTGCCAAAATTTCAAAGCAATCGGAGAATTTTCGAAGATCTAATATTTTGAACATATGAACATTTATATTTTTATTTATATAGATATCTTAAATCTATTATATGATATCATAGCAACTTATCTATTTATTCATCGCGATTGGTTATTGTCAACCATACTATCATAGGAACAATATCTGGTCGAAATGGAAAAATAGCTTATTTTTACAAACTATTCATGCATCTTTAACTTGAATAACATTTAAAATTAAAGTACACAGTTTTTCTTTATTTGAAACAGTGGACTACAGAAATTGAGAAAAAAATTTTCATGACTAAACTTACATTTTTCCGATTTATGACTACTAAATTATATTATTTTCCTGGTTTTCTGCCTACAGACTCAGTGTAGGTGTACAATATACGTTATTAAAAATGCGTTTGCCAGTTATTTAATATGGAAAAAAAAATGATATATTCTTATGAAATTTAATTTTTAAAAATCTATTAAAACAGTATATTACAGCAAACCTCCGAATTATTACAAGATAACAACTCTTAGTAAAATAAAAACAAAGCAATTATTTCATTTAAACACTCTTGAAAAGAAATAGCAAAACGTTACGAAATGGCAATTCCCCTTGAATGTGTTTTTTAAAGGCGAAAGTACTTTTGAATTTTTTTTCCCCCTTCGACGTACACGTATAATGGAAGCCCAATTGAAGAGCAGAATTAGTAACAAAGCACACAAATAACAAACTAAAGCATGGATTCAACGTATATACTAAAGGATACTTGATTAAATAATTCAGGCTTAACACATTTAAATAATAATTCATTAAACTTAAATTTCAATAATTAAATACATAAGCAACAAATACCAATCAATGTGGATACCAATCAGGCTTACGGTAACGTAACGTAACGGTAGGTGTTTAGTTGGAGTACCAGGGAATTTCCCGTACCTCCATATCAATAATTATTATTAAAAACAAATTTTAAATCCAAAAGATGAGCTAAAGAAAGAATATTAAACGAGCCCACGCTCGGAGAGAATTTACAGTAGTAAAAAGGTTAGTAAATATAAAATTTAAAATAATAGTTCACAAAAGTTTTTAAAAATAAGAACTGTGGCAATTAAAAGGAGTTAAAAAAATAACCGTTACGAAACCACGAAAACTTCTGGCTGGCTGAAGAGAAAAAGAAAAGGAAAGGGGAGGGCAGAGTTATAAACAAACCAAAACTATATCGTTTCGAAGTTCTGTGTTGGAGCGACCTTGAAAGAAAAGAGCGATTCTGAAGCTATCAAAATAAACTACAGTGATTCTAAACTAAAAAGGGTTCTTCTTTTTGGAATCGGAGAATGAAGTACGCATCAAAACGAGAGAGTGAAATGTCTGGCACAGAGCTTTTTCACCCCGGGTCAAAGTGAATTCTTTTAGCCACGGGGAATGAACTGAAGTCTTGAAAGTAAATAGAACGCGGGCGTTTTTTCGCATGGCGCGTGGTCGGATCATAATAAGGGCTTACGGAATGAATTTAATTTTTTAGATAATTTTACGAATTTTCCTGACTTCCAGGTTCTTTCATCACCCTATGAAATATAAATAAAATGATTATTTATGTAATAACTAAATGCTGACAGAAAAACATCTACTACTCTAGTAAGGTTAAGGATGAAGCACCACAAAAACATGAAAATTTCTGCTGATAGTATTACAAAAATAACAAAAACGTGGCAATTGCTCTGATCTTTCTATTTCTGATGTTGATTACTTATCACCATGTCTTTGATTGCCCAGCTGTTGAAGCAATCATGCATTGTCTGAACTATATCTTGGAGGAGGATTTATATTCCGAGATGACAATGAACATTATTCGGAAACACCACGATATTTGATTTTCTTGTAATCTTCAGGGGTTACAACAACATACAAAGGTAATAACTAGAAAAAAAAACTGGACAGTTCCAGACTGGAAAAAAAAGGATTGCTATATATTGTACTTGAATTGATCGCCAACTTAGCATAAAACTAGGGTCTCTCCAGTCAATTTCTTTTATTAAAAAAAATCCTCTCTCAACTACTTTTTCCGTTATCTAAAATAGTGGATTTTTTTAAGGTACATGTGATTTTGTAATATATAGCTACAATCTAAAATTAATATTTCTGTATAACAAAATACGGTACTTACGTATTAACGCCACCTTAGCTACAGTTGCGCCAATAAAGAGCAATCTTGTTCGCACGCGCACGCAGTTATCTTTTGAACGCCAACCGCAGATACAGATTTGGCGGTTTTTAAGTGGCGCCAATCTACATTTCATTGTAGCTGTTAGATTGGTGCCACTTAAAAACCGCCAAATCTGTAGCTGTTTGATTGGCGCCACTTAAAAACCGCCAAATCTGTAGCTAAGGTGGCGTTAATACGTAAGTACCCAAAATTTTTAATAGAAACTCAGTAAATAAATCAGTTATTATTTTAACTATTTTTATTTTATGTTATGTTAACTATTTTTTTTCTCAATAAAATTATTGAAACTAAATCTTGTCCATGAAATAAAATACTTCAAGAATTATTATAAATAAAGTAATTTGTGCATTATTAGTTTAGAAATTATTGTAAATTTTAAAAAATACTTTAAAAAGTATTAAAATTAAAAAAAAAAAAACATCATTATTTAAAAAATTGAAGAACTTTAAAAGTTTAGTGCTTTTTTTAAAATAAATATTGTAAAAAAATTTATAATTTATTTTTATTGTGAGATACATTTTTACTATAATAAGTATTCCATGAATAGAATATTTAATAACTTTTTTTAAATAAATATAAGAAATAATTCAGCAATTTTTATAAAAGTTTCAAATGTTATCTATGGAACTAAACAGCAGTTCATACTAGTGCATTTTAACTGAACCTAATTGCTTAACAATACTCTGACTTGACTTGATGGGATGGGTGCCTTGAGATGTATGCTCTCTGATACTGCTTTATCCAAATGTTTTTTTTTTTAAATACAACACCCAAAACAATTTGGCAGAAGTGAAAATGAAACCTTTATAAAGGAACCATTCTAAAACTCAAAATTCTAGAAATCATTGCCCAAGACGACTTAAAAATTCCTTTTAAAATACAAGAAGAGTTGCTTGTATTTTCTAGCAACCAAAAGGAAGGCAGAGGAAATTAAGTGGGAAGGATAAATAGGAAGAGTAAATTTGAAAAAGAAAGAAATAGATAAAACTATAAATCCAATAGTTCATAACATTTTACAGTTAAATGATGATTAGAATATATGAAGTACAACTAGTACTTGAAATAATGACCCCAGAACAAAAAAGTGGGGTACCCCATAGCTTAGAGTTACGAGACTTTTGGTAGGAATTAAAGTATTGTTGTTGGCTTATAATAAGCATTCTCTGACATATCAAATATCTAAAAGTGCTTTGCAGTTTATTTCATGCTGCTACATATTTCATGTATTGAAACAAAATGTATTCAACGATTTCCAAAGTTTTGCAGATAGGATTCTGAATTTAGCCAATGATTAAGCATACTTAGTGTATATTTATAAACATTTCTGAATTTTTTTTTTTTTTGTTTAATTTAAAATTTTTGGAAGAAATATTAGATTATTGAACTGGCGAAACTGAACATTAAGTATAATTACAATGAACAAGTACTAAGTAACAAACGAATATAAATCTGATATTTCATATCATCACAAAAACAAAAAAAATCTAAGTATATATTTACTAATTAATAAGTACATAATTACTAATAGGTAATTAATAACTTTTGTAAAACATCAATCAATGATATTTTTAACTAAATTTTAGAGCTTAAGAAAAAAAAGGTGAAACTTTTGTCAACTAAAATATTCATTTGTAACAAAATGACTAATACAAGCCGTAATATATTCCATGCTATCGAAATTTTAGAATGTAAAACAAAAGATTTTAATTGATGGGTAGCTTATTATTTTCTCTATCTATATAATTTAGTTTTTTTAAATAAAAAATAATACATATTTCTTTAAAAATATTTTTTTCTTTCTTAATACACTGAAAGATATTACATATCCCATATAAAATTTAACATTTTTGATACCTCATTATAGTAAGCTAACAATATAATCAATATTTTTGCCCCCATGCTAATTTGGATTGATTTTCCAGAACTTAAATTTAGATTTACTTGGAATTTCAAAGTCTTAAATTTAAGAAGAATAAATATTTAGTTTGTTTATTTTCATAATTTGATTTAAATTGCATCAATATAGTACACATAATATGTATAATCTAATCTCCATAACAAATTAGTTATGGTTGCTATAGCAAGGAAATAATAATTTTTTTAATCTTATATTTAAATTTTCAATAAATTGAAAATTAATAAGGTACAATTCATAATAAAAAAAATTTCAATTAAATAATTATGTTAATTATAACTTATTTTTAAAAAAGCAAAACTACCATAATTTAAGATAAATTTATTCAAAAAGTACCACTTTTTATGATTAAATTCATAATAATTTTGAATATCAAATTATATTAATATTCCACAACAGAAATTTTATTTTTAATACTGGAAGATGAAACTGCAATCATATTTAAAGAATAATATAGCTACAATCTTATTTAATTCTTAAAAATTAAATAAAATGGTAGCTAATAAATTTTAGTTTTCATGTTTCATTAACAAGTTCTATAAAATAAACGAAATATTGATGCCTTTGTTGTCAATCAGTTAAAAATGATCAATAACATATTCGTATATAATATATTTATTAATTACATACAAATAACCATCTTAAAGATTTATTAACAGCAAGAACCAAAAAGTTGATATGAATATATTATTCATAATTTATAGCAGTAATTTTTATATATTTTGAATTATTTCAGCAATATTTTATCAATAAAATACAATATAAAAAAGACATTTAATAATTTAATAGCTGGAATATGACTATATGAAAAACAATGCAATGGAATTTAAATAAATTTCGTATTATTCTTTCTTTTTCATTCCGTCTTTTTGTTTTTTCTGCTTCTTGGTTTCTGCCTCATCAATGGGAGCAGGTTTAACAAAAAGAATTTCATCTTGTAAACCTGGAGGCATAAAAGGTTTCAAAGCATCTGGAACTTTAATACCAGTTTCAGTTTGATAATTTTCTAAAATAACACAAATCACCCTTGTTGTTGCACACATTGTGGCATTCAACATATGAACATAATCAACTTGGGAATTCATTTTTTTTGTTTGGCCATAACGCACCTGGAGACGTCTGGATTGGTAGTCCAAGCAATTGGAGCATGAAACTAACTCTCTGAAGGCACCAGAACCGGGGAACCATGCCTCTATGTCATGCTTCTTTGAAGCAGCATTATTCAATTCTCCTGAAACAATACTGACAACACGGTAAGGGATTTCAAGAACCTTGCAGAATTCTTCTGCATTTGAAACCATTTCATCAAACATCTCCCATGACTTGTTTTCATGTGGGGATGTCAAACAAAATTGCTCTACTTTCTCAAATTGATGGACTCTGAAAATACCTCTGGTGTCTCGACCATGAGATCCCACTTCTTGTCTGAAACAGGTTGATATTCCTGCATAGCGAATGGGCAAGGATTCAATAGCGACCCACTCATCTCGATGAAAAGCAGCAATTGGTTGTTCAGAAGTAGCAATCAAATATTTCTCATCCACACTTCCATCTCCTTTTTCACTGCTTTTACAAATTACTTTGTAAAGCTCTTCATCAAACTGGCTAAGCTGGGCTACTTCCTGCATGATATCCTTGCGTACAAAGAAAGGAGTGTACAAGGGTTTGTATTTTTTTTCATAAAGAATTCTCAGTGCTAATTGAATAAGTGCCTGCTCAAGAAAGACAGCAGCACTCATTAAATAATAACCTCTACCACCAGCAGTAACAGCACCTCTTTCACTATCCACACCATCTATCATGGTTATCAGATCTACATGGGAATACTTTTTTTTGGATTCTACATCACCCCAGGTCCTAACAACAAGATTATTCTCTTCGTCATTACTAACAGGTACTGATTCATGTAACCAGTTGGCAACTTCTTTTAATGCTTCATTACGAATATTTTCATACATTAATAGCTCCTGATTACATCGTACGATTTCTTCATCCATCAGCACACTAATTTTTTTAATCTGTTTCACAGTTAATTTTTGTAGAGAATCAGAATTAAGTATACTAAGATCTGATGCAACACCATCAGGAATAGAGTCATCATCACCAATAGGCACTTTATTTTTCATTTTTTTGCCGATTTCTTTACTGCAGACATTCTTTAATTTGTTCCAATTATCGAGATCATGTCTCAGTTTCCTCCATTTGTTGTCTGCTTCGACTACTTTGTCAACGAGAGCCGGATCTTTGAATCTCTTGATTTGGTTTTCCCGGACTTTACCGGGATCTCCTCCTTTGTCAGCACGGAAAGCTTCAATATCCAATACCATTTCGAAACTGATCGATCACTTTGTTTATTTACCAAAATTTTTTACGAGTTTCTGAACGGATGCAAGAGCCACGTTTCTGTATTCCGGTGATTTTAAGGAATGAGCCAGAAGAAGTCGTAACATTAACGAAACGCCGTGTTTGATCAGCGGTAGCGTGGTAACGTGGAAAATTCGTTCACACAGTTTGGTCAATGTATCTAAAAACTTTACTCAAACATACACAATTATTATAATTATTTGGAAACATTATAGAATTCTAAATATAATTTTAATAAATTTTTATTTCATCAATTTTAAATTCTACTTGAATATAAAAATATTTTTTATTTATTTTTATATAAAATTTAATTGTAATCGATTTTTCTAATAAAATAATAATAACCAATTCAGTGTCTACACAAAAACAGATCAAAGCAATACCCGGGAAATTTAATTCCCATGCCTCTTCTGTAGGCCTGCAAGGACCTTAAACTCTTTTATTGTTGGTGAGGAAACATGACAAGAAGTAGAAAACATGTTAAGTCAAAACAAATAGGTGCGCACGAAATGCATGATGGGAATAAAGCAAGTACAAAAAATGCACCGCAAAGTAAATAAAAGAAAAATATAAATGTAAATTTAAAATTATGTGTTTAGTTAAATGTTAAATAATAAGCAATTATTTTAAAAACATAGAAATTTGAAAGAAAAACAGAAAATTATTTAAATAATAAAAAACAATAATAATTACAAACGAGACAAATTAACAGAAGAAATAAGGTGCTCAGAAGAGTTGGAATGTCGGCTACATAAAAGAAAATACTACACTTGGGAATTAGTACAGATTCGCTTTTCAATCTCATGACCCATTGCTTGCTTGAACGAAACACTAACCACTGTACTAGATAGTTTGTTATAACATTCTTCGGTAAGATTTTGATTCTTAAACCTGTACTTCAAGAGAATGTCTGATGTCGTCATTTTTAAAAAACAAGTGTGAATTAGTAATCATTTTTAAAATTTTATATGCAGTAAATATGTTACTTTGCAGCAAAATCCCAAACAGGACATGCATATGTTTATAATAGGGCGTATATAAATAATTAATTTGTTTTCTAAAGAAAAAGGAGAACTTCTGTTAGTAAATGGATATTAAAGGCATATATTATATTTTCTTTTAGTATTAATAATACAGGAAGTATAGGTCGGTCTTTTATATAATATCACTCTAATGTACTTTGCTTCAATAGGCCAATTAATATATCAGTTAAAAATAGTAATGTTAGGAGGAAGAATACTTTTCCTGGTGAACAGGATTGTTTCTTTTTTTTCTGCATTAATTTTAATTTTCCACCTGGCAAGCTAAACTTCTAATACGTGAATAGAATTTTGTAAAATATTTGCTAAAGTAGCAACATTATGAGATTCAACGGAAATAACTGTGTCATCAACATATAGGCTAAAAGTAACGTTAATTTTAAGGATGTCATTGATTAAACTGTTGAAGATACAACTAAAGTGCAAAAGAGAAATATATACAATTAAGGAGCCTTAGGATGGTCCTGCGTTAATGTGAATGATCTTAGATAAGTAGTTAGTGCCTTTAACCATAAAATTCCTGTTTGTAATATGCGAATGAATTAGGTGAATTAGATAAATAGGAAATTTGTATTCATGAAGTTAGACAAAGATCTTGTCAGTATCTAAGAAGATGACTTCAGTGATGAATATTTTATATAATTTCTTCAGAGAACAGTTCTGTTAGTCTGAAAATTTTATGAATAGTAGAGAGATTTGCAATACAATCGCAACTGATGAGAAAAAAAATTTAACCACATCTTACTAATACTCTGTTTATTAAGCTGTGGTTTAATTTTTTAAAGATAATATACTCAGTTAACTTACTTTGTTGTAATGAAGAGTTGGTAATAAAGGCATGGGTCAGCTATTTGAAGGATTAAAGGGATCTTTACCGGATTTAAGGATGAGAAGAATTATTGCCATATCCCAGAATGAAGCGAGTATACAAATTTAAAAATTGCATCGATTGGGCTTGCTATTCGATAAACTAATATGAATGGTAAGTTTTTTTTATCATTTTGTTTGTGATGTTATTCTCACTAGCAGTCTGTTAATTTAATTTTTTATTGTAGTCATAAATATAAGAAACCCTGGTATGGGTAATCTTATTTTGATTAGGAAGAACGTAGATATTGTTGCTTTAAATGTGTTTACTGTGTGCAAATTAACAAAAATGTTGATTTGGAACTGATTCCGAAGGCTATTTGCTACTACAAAAACACCACACCACACCACTCCACTGGGCCTAGAATAGAGCTGTCCCTATACAGTTTGGGAATGATGTGGGTGAGAAGTCTGACTGAGCTCCGTGACGCTTTACAGTCATGTGAGACCGAGCTTAAAGTGTATTCCGAACCACTACAATAATCCATGGAACCTCCGAAACCTCCGAAACCTGTGACACCGAGATCCAGAGCTCTGGACACTCTGCCTTTCAGTCCCCGACAGCTATTTGCTAGCATTTCAGATTTATCTTGATCCATCGTTGGCATAGAATTAGAATAGTGAGATTGCTAATCTTATTGACATTTATTTTTAATTGGCCAATTGCCTCGCAGGTAGAGCCATTGATTGTGTCAAGTGTCTGTAATCGATATCAGTCCGAGAATTTTGAGTGTAGGTTGAAATTTCTCCTCGAAACGGGGTTCGTTCGAGCTTGGTTCATTGAAGCTTCACTCTGCAAAGCTTTTTCGTGTGAAAAAAAATAAATCGGACATCTTTATTCTTGACAGGTTTAGAAGAGGGAAAGAGTAAGCAGAGTCAATAAGTTCAATCATTCGTTTGACTTCAGAGTGAATCATTAATGGGGAGTCAAGCGAGTCTTTCAAAAGGAGAGTCATTTAAGTTATTAAAAATGTTAGAATATGTTAGTAGTTCCACTTAGTAGATGTATTTCTGGTTAGTTCGAGGGCATAGTTTTTAAAAGCTAGTAATTTAGTTCGTTATTTTCCTAATGATATTACTTCGGTTATTTTCTTTTATTCTTTCATCCTTTATACTAGATTCTATTTGATAAATCTTATGGTTTCTTGTTGATACAATTTTTTTAACATGCATTTCTCAAATATTTAGAAATGATTAATACTTAGACTATGACTTTGTAAAACAAAATACACAGAAGGAAAAAAAAAATCCCAACGGCAAGAAAAAATTATTGTAGAGTAATGAAATTCGAACAAAACTCGAGTCAAACTTTTCTCTTTCTTAGGAAAACAATACAATTTTGTTTATTTGTTTATTTGTTAAATTTTTATATTTTCCCCAATTTAATACATAAAAAGTTTTGGAAATGACTTTTTAATTTACAGCATTATTTTTATTTATGTAATATTTTTTTCCTCATTTCTCTTGATGAAGACAATTTATGAATCTTTTATTTTCCACACCGAAATTTATCCCCCCCCTTTTTTTTTGGTCAAAAAAAATTATATACACTTAAAAGAAAATTTTCAACTTTAAATGTTTTAGTACAAAATTGTGCACTGATGTAATTATGTTTCATGAGTCGAAAATTCCCAAAATTTTCTAAATTTTTTAATATTTCAGTATTTTATAGTGATAATGTTTATTTTTTTCTAGACATTTTACAGGAATAAAAATATGGGATACATGATTTTCAAAATTTCTATTTCTTTCTTTAAAATTGAAGTAACACTTTTTACTTTTGTCTTTTCAGGTGCAGATATAAAAATCTCGTTCATTTATTTTTAAAAATCATTACTTTACACTTTTTATAAGTCATGTAGTTATTTGACTTCGCGAAATGTTTATAAGAAAAAATGTCAACTTTTATCACATTTTATCGTTACTTTTATAATACAGAAATTGATTTCACTTTAAAAATATTGATGTCTTGTTTTATTTCAACAGAAAATTGATTTTTTTTCAGTCATATAAAACTTTTTGAGTAAAAACATTTTTAAATTTCAGCATTAATGTTTTAAGACAGTATTCAGAATTAAACATTTTAATTTACACATTCGTTGGAAATATATCTAAGAATAATTTTCTTGAAATAATTTTTTTGTTAAAATTTTGTGTGTGTGTGTGTGTATTTAAAAAAATGGTTCGTTGGTTGTAATTTATTATTATTATTATTATTATTTAAGAATATTGAAAATGCTATACCATTTTTGTTTTTATATTTTAAAAACGCTTGATTGATAATGATAAGAATTTATAACCTTGTTGCTTAAGGAATGTAAATGTTGTAATCAACCTGAAATTATGACAATGCTTTATTTCAGCTTAAATTTTTGTTTTTTTGTTATATAAATTCTCTTTTTTTAATTTTAAAATTTTTCTTTTTCCTTTCTGAAGAAAAAAATAGTCAAGATGCGTCAAACAACCGCCAGTATTCTAATAAAATAGGGATTTTTAATGTTAAATAATTTCGATCGAATTTGCCTCATGTCTGTAGAAATTCTTTCATGTCCCTCAGAAAGTCTCTATAATGAAGTAATTCTTCGCCAACGATCCTGAATAGCCGAGTGGCCGGCGCTCTGGCGCTCGGTGCCACAGGTTTAGGGTTCGAGTCCCGGCGGTGCCATGGATGTTTATAGTGGTTCGGAATCCACTTTAAACAGGATCGTAGAGCGTTGCGGGGGCGTTGTTACTCCGCGTCCGTATCTTCAAGTTACACGCTCCACCTGGGTAATGCTAAGCGAGTAACATCTGTGCAGCTCTTGCTTTAAGGCATCCAAGACCAAGCTGTCTAAGTGTTTGCCAGCTGCATTGAAACAAAAAAAACGCAATTTTTTCCATAAGTTCTTAAAATTTTTGCATGTTTTTATATTAACAATATAAGGACATAATTGACTACATAAATGCGGCTTGATGGCCTATTGGGTAGAGCTCTGTCCTTTGATACCACAAGCTTCGTGTTCGAATCTTGGCTGTGGAATGGATGCTTATAATGGTTCGGAATCCACATGAAATTGTAAGATAGTTAGACCTGGTTTAATTTCCCTAGTGCGTGCACAAGTGACAATAGAGCGACAAACAAAACTACATAAGTTTTTGGAGTTTAACGATCCTTAAAGGATATGTTTCAAATTAATAATGGCTGGATACTGAAACAGATTTGAGGACGGAACATTATATAAACTTTCGAAAGCACCCGATTTCAATGCCTCTTCCGAAATACAATACGCAGCATTCCACGAGGTAGTCTATCTCTATTCAGATTCTGTTGCTTGCGATAGCTAACTAGGCTTATTTGCAAAACTAGGCCCTAACTAGTCTTCTTTGCAAAACTAGGCCCTAACTAGTCTTCTTTGCAAAACTAGGCCCGAGCTATTAAAAAAACGATTGCTGACTTCAGCAACAGAATTATCTCCCAGCAGAAAGCAGCGGATGATGGCAAATTGTCGTTAACTTATCTCTATGGAAGGTTATAAGCAGTTATCATGAATATTTTGCTGTCATTGAAAAAAGGTGAGTGCATTTCGTGCCTGACTTTTAAAAAAACTGTGCTAGGCATAACATTAATGCAAATAATAATAAGATTAAAACTGATAAAGCTAAAATAACTGAGACAACTCAAATAACAGATCATTATAGCTTTACTTATCCCGACGAAAGGCCTGTGGCAAAAAAATTACCTTTTGTGAGCGAGAATATTGATATAAATACGCAAAATATGTTCTCTCAGCTGTGTAATATGGTAAGAGATGGAAACACAGTCATTGCTCCCTTCTCTTCTGGCCTGTGGTACCATAGGCTTCAGGTTTGAATCCTGGCGGTGGCATGGATGTTTCTTAGTGGTTCGGAAGCCACATTAAGCTGCAGATCCTTGTCTAGTTAACTCAAAGTGTGCACAAAATGACCGCAGAACCACAAACTGAATCAAACCCCCTCCCTTTTCCTCGAACCTAAAATATCTCTAATCGTAAGGTAATGCAGCGATCTTAAAGAATTGCTCACCCTGCTTGACAAAATGTTTCAAGGGAAAATTAGGATTAAACCGTATAGCGAACATTTTAAATACTTTCCAGCTGATGCTAAACAACATCGTGATATAACAAAATTTACGAAGGAACTTAATTTGGAATTTTCTGTAAATATTCCTAAAAATAAGAAAAGGTATTTTTAACAGGTTTTCCTATGGATACGACTAATCAGTAAACTGAAGATGAATTTGTTGCCTCGGGCATCAAGATCTGTAAAAAAAAAAAAAAAAAAAAAAATATATATATATATATATATATATATATATATATATCAACCAACTAGCTTAAAAACTAAAAAAACTAAAATAAAATATTCCTGTTCTACAAATAATTCTGCCTCAGAACGAAAAAAAATTCTATAAATGATCTTGGACAGCCACTTTATCGCAGTATTAAAATTGAAAAGTTTAATAGAAAATCAGGAACGACACAGTGTTTATTCTGCAATTTTTTTTTGTCATTCTCCGCAAAACTGCCATAATAAACCCAGATATCTCAAATGTGGTTATAATCATAATGTCACGGAATGCCCAATGAAAGAGAAACTCTAAAATCCGAAGTGCATAAACTGTGGCAAACTTGGACAAGTTGCCTTTTTCAGAACTTTCTGTGATCAGTGAAATTATTTCTTTATTTAGCTCACTTATAAAATTCAATTCAGCTTTTATTATGGATCTAATCTGCCCCAGAGTTATCTTCCGATCATAATCCCCGCATTACTAACTTCTCTGTTAAATACTATTAGGGGCTTACTAGAAATATTACTACTAATAGGATTAACCTTTATAATAACCTAAATTATTCTCCTTATGAAAGGCTTGAACTTGATTTTCCTTTAATGACTGATGCTGAAGTTAAATAAATAACCGAAACAATTCATTCTGTCTAAATAATAAAGATATATGCTTTATTTGTTTATTATTAATAACTATTTACTGAATTCAAAGGGGTACGTAAGGGTTGGCAATTTTCTCAATGTCCACTCTACAAAAATAACTACAATAAAGCGCACGCCAAGTTTCGTAGGGAGATGTCTATCTTTACATGAATCTCTTGGAGTGATAAGTCACAAGTGATGATATAGCTGATGGCTCAATCTGAAAGGATATTGAGCAACTGAAAAACAAACACCATAAAATAAGCAATCATGGAAATTAAAATCCTTTGCCAACTACTCATGATGAGAAGTCCGAATTTCTTACAGAAAAAAAAAAAAAAATTAAAGCACATATTAACAAATACTCCCTCATGGTTCCCTATCAATTTAGCTTTTTGTCTAAACTTTCCGTTACCCATCAGCTTCACAAACTAGCATAAATGATCTCTGAAAATCTTGTGAAAAAAATCAGTCACTGAAGTCTTCTTCCTCGATATTGCGTAAGGTTTTGTTAGGATCTGGACTCACGGTTTTATTCACAAAATTTATGCTTATCGTTCTCAGTTTATTTAATTCATTTCATTTATTACTACATCACAAAGAGATATTTAATGGTACGTCTACTCAAACATCTATTCATTATCTCTCACAAATACACTCAAGAGCCAAAACATTATGACCACCTGTCAATAACGAGTTGGCCCACCTTTGTCTCGCAACACAGCTTCAACCCGCCTTGGCATGGATGCCACAAGTCCTTGGTAGATGGCCGGAGACAGATTGTACCAGATGTTTAAGCAACGGTCACGCAAATCCGAGATATTGCGAATTGGTGGTCTTTGAACTCTGAGCTGCCGTCCCAGGACATCCCAAATGTGTTCTATCGGATTGTGATCCGGTGAGTTAGGCGGCCAGGACATTAACTGGAATTCAGCATCATGTTCCTGGAACCACTCCAACACAATTTTAGCCTTGTGACAAGGGGCGTTGTCCTGTTGGAACATTCCCTTTCTAGCTGGAAAAACAAAGGCCATGTAAGTTAGCAAATGGTCCACAATGATGTTCAGATACCCTGTAGCATTCATGGTCTCTTCTACCACAACCACGGGTCCCAGAGATGCCCAAGAGAACGTCCCCCGAAGCATAATACCGCCACCACCGGCCTGTGTATGACCTACTGTACATTGAGGGAGCAACTGTTCGCCAGGAAGACGACGTACCCTGACACGGCCATCGGCGTGATGAATGACAAACCGTGATTCATCTGACCAAGCAACTCTCTCCCACTGATCCATGGACCACTCACGATGTTCCCGGGCCCAGCGCAGGTGCAGTTGGCGGTGACGCTTGGTCAGCAAAGGCACACGAGTGGGACGTTTGCTGCGTAGCCCCATATCCAACAGTGTCCGCTGAACAGTGTGCTCTGATAGTATTCTATTTGGCCCTGCATTGGATTGGGCTGCCAGCTGAGCCACTGTCTAGCTCCGGTTTTGCTCACCATGCGAGACAGTCTCCGACGACCTTTTTCTTTGATAGCGGGTGGACGTCCAACACCATGTCGTCTATTGCTGGTTTTACCGTCGTTCATCCCCCTTGCATAAGTGCTATCAACTGTAGATCGCGAACAACCCACGAGTCGTGCAGTTTCGGAAATACTTGTTCCGAGCCTTCGAGCCATTACAATCTGCCCTCTATCAAAGTCGCTTAGATCCGCAGCCTTTCCCATCACACACAGAAGTAACTGAAAAAATGATTCTCCAGACTCTCCAGCAGCAGTTAAATACCACTTCCACCTGATCACTTGCCTTCCACGTCATCCAGGCGAGTTCATTGCAAAATGTAGGGGTTTTGGCGTTTATTTCAGCAATATATTCAAACTCTTGAAATTTGGTTTATCAAGTGAAAAATAAAAATTAATGTTGCTAAAGCTGAATATTTCCTTCTCCCTAGAAAATATGCTCCTCTTGCTAATATAATTCTTTCTAATCAAGCTACTAACTGGACTAATGGAGTTAAATATCTTACTGTTCTTTTAGATAAAAGATTAACATAGAAGGTTCGCAACAGTAGTATTAAAAGTAAATTTAACATCTGCCTTCTATTGCTCTATCCATTTCCTCATTTTTTAAAAATTTTTAATGCGTAATGAAAAAATATTATGATCATTTTTTATTTTAACTCATTTTAATTTCTTGCCAAGATTAAATATTTTTTTTAAAATTTTATTCAGGCTGTGCCATTTGTACTCTATTTCAGTTCTCTCATATTTCCTGCAACTCCTTCTGTTTTTATATCCCGTCATGTTTCTTACTTTATTTAGATATGACTTTAAGCCTTTAACTGGCCAACGTAGAAAGGAATTACTACGGAAGCTTGCCTTTCAGTTCATCTGTTTACATCGTGAAGTAAGTGTTAACTCGTAGCTGCCTTTACTGCTGAGATAATTTATTTATGCATAATTTCATTTATTTATTTATCATTATTTGAGGAGTGAGCAATGTTCAGGATGTTTGCTTAGATGACGGTGATTTTCTTTTATTTTATGGATTATTTCTGATAGGTATTTGCTAACTACATGAATATTCAGTGCCATTCAAAGAGATGAAATTTTGTATTAAAATGAAAATATTTGAAATGAAAGCCATTTGAACCAAATTCCCTGCATTAGTCTTTATGTATTTCTTATCTAGCAAAATTACAACTCAACCATTCTCTCTCATTATCTAAGCTGAATTACAACTCAACCTTTCTCTCTCATTCACTAGTGTGAAAAAAAGGAAGAGGGGCTTTCTGAATATTTCGGCGAACTCTGAACGGCGTGTTTTGTGTAGTTCATAATTTTATCGTGGTTTTATAATAATAATTATTTAAATTTTCACTTGTAACTCCTAAACAGTAACTGCTTTGTTTAATTTAATTGATCTAGTGTTTGTGTGTATCAATTTACTTCAATACATGTTATAGAGGGCGTTAAGAATCGGAAGATTTTTTTCAGTCTTTAGCACCGTGTGCGAGATCGGTAGATTCTTTGTAGGAATAAATAATAATTTAATTAATATTATCTTAAATCGAATTAAAATTACTTTGATTTTCATAACATATTAGAAATCTGTGGGAATTTCTACATTTTTATATACTTAAAATTATTGTTGGTGTATCATACCTAGGCCTAAACGTGTTCATACAGGTAAGACTCTTTCTTTGATCAGTGCGTGGTAAATTATATTTTTTTTTCGTTATTTTTCACTTTTTACTTTTAGATTTTACTTGCTATTTTAAAAAATTTCTGACTTTAAATTGCAGTTTTAAGTTTTCGCAACTGTATTCTAAAAGCGGCTTTTTTGTATTTTAAAATTTTGTAACTAATTTATTTTAAATGTTTTTGTTAACTTGCTTTAAGTAACTTTTCTATAATTTTGAAATGAATATATTTAATAATTCTGAATTAGATTTCTTATTTTAATTTTTAAATGATTTTTTAAGCTCATGCAATTTTGGAATCCTAATTTCCCTTAAAATTTTTTTTTTCGCAGGATCAAGACATGGTCATGGAATTACCTACTCCCCAATGTGTGGGTCGTGAATTTGTTCGACAATATTACACATTACTGAATAGAGCACCTCTGCATCTGCACAGGCAAGTTAAATATTTAAAATAAAATTTTCAGTCTATTAAGTAGAAAGCAAGTATTCAAAGTATTGCAATTTAATCATACTGCAAAAGCGTATTGATGGTAATCATAATTTAGATATATTAACCGTAAAATAGTAGAAATTTGAACAGAATCTAAATTGTGATATATTTACATTAAATTATGCACTTGCAGTCTCTTTTGAGTTAATTTTCTGTATTCATTGAGACATTAAAAGGTTATTTGAAATTTTCCGATGAATGAATATGATGGATATTCATGTAGTTTAAAAAGACATTGATGGTTTTAGCAGGGAAGAGCTTTGTGAGAAGATGTCTGTAGAACTGGAGTACAGCTACAAATGTATATTTATGTCGGAACAATGGTTTTTATAAAAAAAATCTTATTTGAATGTAGAGCCTAAATTAAAACAATATTAAGTTATAAAGAATTAAAGGTAGTAATTTCATGCCTATAGATATGACATCTCATATTATATTGGAAACAATGCTGTCCAAATGATGTACTAATTTTGTGAATTGACTGAAGATGTTATGCAAATGATGACACTATTAAAACGAATTTTATTGTTAAAATAGCTTAATTTTGAATTGTGATTGTCATAATAAATGAGCGTTTTGGTTTATTTTTGTTTAATTGTATTTTGTATACAGAATTAAACTGCAAATCAGCAACTTCTGGGGACATTGATAAAATATTTACCGTCGGATATCAGTTTTAATGAACAGACATTTCCAAGTATAATTCACTTGGCAGTAAGATAATTGATAACAAGTTAAGGTTTAATTGCCTTCATTTTTTATTTCAGGTTCTACAATCATGATTCTTCTTTTTTGCATGGAGGTTTGGATCGACCGGGTCAAGAGACTTTACCAGTCGTAGGCCAGCAGGTAAAAAATTTTATTTTGTAATTAAAATGTTGATGCTGAAAATCCGTGGCTAACTTCTATATTTTATAAATAAGAGATGAATAAAATGATGTAAACAGTTTCTTTTAAGCCTAATGCTTTATTGGCATTCTTATACTTCCATTTGTGCATCTGCCGAATTTTAAATTGCAGATATTTCTGTGAAACTATTGTCATGCATGACAGGAAGTCAAATTGACCACACTCTTAATTTTCAGTGACAGTTTTAAATTAGCATTTGAAACTGTCTTATTGAATTATATTTATTTTATTGAATCATGGCTTTGAATATCTTTCTAGAACATGATTAAAAGAAAAGAGTAGAAATATGTTGCATTTTAAAAATTGCGATATAAATGGTTCTAGAAAATATATATTTAAAAAATTATAATTATTTTTTGTAATTTTTTCTTATATTAACTTTTCTCGTTATTTTTCAAATTTTTGCATGATGGTCAATGATTTATAAGTAAGCCTATTTAAGAAATGTCATGTGAGCTTTTATTAAGCATATTTTAGTTACTTTTTAAGTATAATTTAATTTTGATTATTTTAAATGTCAGATCCTTTACATATGCTGTTCCTAGATCTGAGTATAGTCTCCTGGATAGCCAGATGTGGCTAATTTTAACCATTTGCACTAATTTCAGAAGTTGCTGCTAATAAGATCTTTTGAGACACCTTTGGGGGGCTAATATTATATATAATTTCATATTCATTCTAAATTTGGTTAGTTTTCCTAGTTCAGAAAATCATTGTTGTACTGCTTCCATTTAAATTTTTTAGTTTAGAAAAGAAATCTAAGCCTAAGGGCCACACAGAGTCTAAAAAGCCCAAAACCGAGCTAGCTAATCATACATATTATAGTTTCCAAACTTGATCCACAATTATCAATGAAAAGTTACAGCTACATAAATCTCATTAATCATAATTATAATGTTTAATTTTATTATGTGAATTTTGAATACATGTCGCTTATTATAAATTTTAGGATTTGTAAGCATAATAACAAAAATAATAGTTTAAAATGTTTATTGCATAATTCCAGCAATATTTGAGTATTATTATACCTATGGATTTAATTAACAATGCATAAGTAAATTAATTTTACAATCAGATTTAGGTGAATTAACATATGCTGAGTCCATTTTGTAAATCTATCTGTTTAAGAATTTCTTTTTTAAATTGGAACAAATTAAACTAATTTGAAATATATATTCAGCCATATAATCTCTTAATGTGAATAGTACTAATTTTTAAAAAATGTACACTTTTTATTAAAATTTTTGAACCTTTTTAATCTTTCTGGAAAGCACTAGAAATATTTAAAAAAAATGAACTGGACTGAAATTTTAATAAGTATTAAGGATCTGTTTCAGATTAGCAATAAATCCATGCATATTAATAAAACATAGGAAAGTACCAATATAGAGTGAAATAATGTAATTGCATGTTTCTAGTGTGGTTTAATGAAAAAAAGTTTAAATAATATGTGTCTGCATATCTACAATTATGTGTTTAATTACAGGATATTCATGAGCGAATCATGCAACTGAATTTCAGAGATTGCCATGCCAAGATTCGTCAAGTTGATAGTTTAGAAACTCTTGGAGACGGAGTTGTTGTGCAGGTAATTTTTGGAGAGAATTGATTAAAAATGTATAATTAAATTTTGTAAAAATATATAAATAGATTTAGGATAGATTTTGGATTCTTTTTTTAAATGCATGCTTTATGCTGAATATACTTGGCATTGTGACCTTATGGCAAATATGGCCAACCTATGATGTTGCTTTACATAAATATATAGTGCACTGGATCTCTGAAAAATAATAAAAAATATAAATAAATAAAATAATCTGTATATAAATTACCATCATTTCTGACTTTTGATCTGCAGTGCCTTCTAACTTGGAAGTGTAATTTTCTCCTCAAAATAAAATCTTGTATTCTATGGTTGATTTGCTTCTGTTCTTTGGCATGCCATATATCAATTAAATTCTGAAACCTTTAACCTAAAACTAAGTAAGTATTTTTCTATTTTAAAAAATGTTTTTAGATGCAATAATATTTAAAATTTATAACTTAAATATAGGATAGAGAAGAAACATATTTTTAAATTGTGTACAGTTTTTATAGAATTTATATATTTCTACCTTAAAAAGAGATTTAGTAATATAATTACTAGTTTTCATCCTTGCGTCGTTTTATAATTTTATGACTGAGGAAAGTTGGTAATCTGCAATGCACAATTTTGTCGTAGGATTAACATTACTGTCAAAATTAAGTAGTGAATTAGCCATTTCAAATTGTGATATGTTGAAACTGAGAATGCTTGTATGAAATAATGATTACATCAATAAAAAAAAATAATTTGAAATCTGCGATGAAAATGTTGGATGAGAAGTACGAAAATGAAATTTGGGTTACAATTGTCCTTCGTATTATTGAGGTAATAAATTAATGTTTTTTGGTGTGGTTAGTTTTATACTGTGTATTCCATGTTTTGTTTGTCCCTTAGGAGATTCTGCTTCTTTTTTTCATCCCTCCACTAAGCCATTGTTTAATGCCAAGATAGTGTTCACCATAAGTACAAAAATTACTTTAACATGTTTCAATACTTAAGCCTGTTTTTTATAGAAATTCTGGTTTTTTATTTTTTTTAAAAATGTCTTTTTATGGCATAGGGTCATTTCTTACTTTGTTATTGTTCAGTGGGCTACTATTTATTTTTGTTTGTCTTTTCACTTACATTTTAGTAATTCTTTTTTGTGTGAAGAAAGAGGACAATGCCTAAAAAAAAAAATTCTCCCTTCCTTTATATCAAAGCATAAGTAAGACTACTGTGCCCAAAGAGCAAGATCAATTTTTTTTTGAAAACTTTTATTTATTGTTCCAAATTTATTTCATTACCTTCATAGTAATCCCCTCCGGACACAATGCTCTTATGCTAATGCTTTTTCCTATCCTCAATGCATGCTAAAAAGTTGTCGGCAGGGATGGCCTTCAAAGCGTGCACTTATTCATGTTGAGTCTCTTCAATCGACTCAAAACTGTGTCCCCAGAGTGATCATTTGAGTTTAGGGAATAGCCAGAAGTTGCATGGTGCTGAATATGGTGCTTGTGGAACAATATTGGTTTCATTTTTGGCGAAAAAATTATGCAGAATTAATGCAGTGTGAGCTGGTGCAACATTCTATACGTTTCCGCAAACAGAATTGAATGCAAGTTCTTTGCTCAATTAATTCAGACATTTCAAAAATTGCCGGAATCAGTTTTAGCGTCTCACAAAACCAAGCGTTACTCAAACACTAATGAATATTTTGATGTCAAATTTCACACAGATGTCAAAGACAGTGCCAGCAACCTAAAAAATAAAAAAATAATTGATATTCCATAAGTCCCGGGAAGTTTAAATTAAAAATTGGTCTTACTGTTTGGACACAGTAGTATGTATTTCAATGTTAATTTGTTTATCAATGACTAATAGTAATTATTAAAAAAAAATTTGTTTACTTTTTATTGATATAAGAACTCTGATTAAAATTATAATTTTCCATCTGTAGGTATCCGGAGAGCTTTCAAACAACGGACAACCAATGCGACGATTCATGCAGACTTTTGTATTGGTTCCTCAATCGCCTAAGAAGTATTATGTGAGAAATGATATTTTCCGTTATCAAGATGAGATTTTCTCCGAGGATGATATTGGGGATATGGATAATACCTTGAGAGGTAAGAGAAAAGCTATTTTCTAGTGTAATGTACTTTTTCTTACTTTTATTGTTTAATAATTTATTTAATTGGCATAAGTCAAATTATTTATAACTTTTACCTTTTCCTAAAGTATTTTGCAAATTAATTTCTAATGTAGAAATGTTTATTACTAAATTGTAATACTAATGAAGTTAAAACCAGAGATAAAAGAAACTGGAATCGAGCATTTTTGAAGGAGTTGCAGTCATTTTGCAAATTTATTTCTCTTAAAAGTGGATCTTGCAACTTCTTGTACAACATTTTCTAATTAAATTCTTTTTTAAGTGTAAATATCAAAATTTATTGATTCAATGATTGTAGTTTTATGAAAATTGCTGCTAAAATCTATTCAAATGTATTTCTGACAAATTACCAAAAAACAATTATTTTTAGAATTGTAGATAAGTTATTCAGCACAAATATGAATTTTCAAAAGTTCTTCCTAAACTTTAAAAAATTTTTTTGTAAAAATATTAAATTGCATTACTAATACAATTAAAACTTCAGGTGGGAAGCAAGGAATTAGGAAGTCTGATGTCTTTGAAGGAGTCAGTTTAAAAATCAACCCCCAGATTCTTTTACAAAAATAGTTTTTACTTTTAAATAAAATTGTTGGAATTAATGCTAAAATTAAATAATGAAGTATTTTTAAATTTATAGTTAAAAATACTTTATATAAAATTTTTTTTATTGAGAATTCTATAAAATGCATTGCATTTATTTCATGTGTTATCTATCAGTAAAAATCATAGTACATTAAGTTATAGAAAATCTGTTAAAGCAATGACAATGAATGTAAGATATTGAGGGAACAGGTGAAAATTTCAAAAATGATTGTTTTTTTTTTGTTTATCCTCAACTTTAATTATTGTTTATTAAATTTTTAAAATGTTCAAAATTATCAAGTTAAAAGTTTTTAAACAATATGATCATATTTTAACGTCTGAAAACATTTTTTAACAAATGAATACTTCTGTAGGTAAACATTCCCAAAAATATATTAATGAGAAAAATGATTTCAAATTATAATTCAATGATTTTCAAATAAAATGTTTGTTCTGGGAATATTTTATTATACTTGTTTCTGCCTTAATCTTGAAATATTAGTTTCTCTAATTTTGTATTTTCTGCCATTAGATATTGATACTGAGGATGCTGTGAACTCTGGAAATTTGAATCAGGATGATAATGTAGGGTATCATGAAGAAATTGTCAGGTATTTGATAGAATTAAATAAAATTAGAACTTCATCTCTTGAATATTTATTTCCAATAATCACTATACTTAAGTTTAATAATTAATTAGTTTGTTATTAAAGTTAGATTTTTAATTTTTTTTTCATCTTAATCTGTAAAGTTAAAAATATCATGTATTTAAATATTTTGTTATGTTACAGTAAGTGCTCTTTAATGTAGCTTGATAGAATTGATTAAAATTATAACTTCATCTCTATTGAATATTTGTTTTTAATAGTCATTATACTTAAGTTTAATAATTAGTTTGTTTTTAAAGTTACAGATTTTTAATTTTTTCTCATCTTAATCTATAAAGTAGAAAATATGAATTCAAATATTTTGTTATGTTACAGTAAGTTCTCTTTAATGTAGCTTGATAGAATTAATTAAAATTATAACTTCATCTCTATTGAATATTTGTTTTTTAATAATCATTATACTTAAGTTTAATAATTAGTTTGTTTTAAAGTTAAAGATTTTTAATTTTTTCTCATCTTAATCTGTAAAGTAGAAAATATGAATTCAAATATTTTGTTATGTTACAGTAAGTTCTCTATAATGTAGCTTGATAGAATTAATTAAAATTATTACTTCATCGCTATTGAATATTTGTTTTTAAAGTCGCAGATTTTTAATTTTTTTTCATCAGTAAAGTAGAAAATATGAATTCAAATATTTTGTTATGTTACAGTAACTTCTCTTTAATGTAGCTTGATAGAATTAATTCAAATTATAACTTCATCTCTATTGAATATTTGTTTCCAATAATCACTATACTTAAGTTTAATAATTAGTTTGTTTTGAAAGTCAGATTTTTAATATTGTCTCGTCTTAATCTTTTTAAGTAAAAAAATTTCATGAATTTAAATACACAGTCCAGTCACATTAATGTGACTACCTGTCTGTGTCACCTTTAAGTGGAATTCTTTATATACACTCCACTGCAATGTTCTGCCACCTGCCTTTTGTGATTGGTTATTTCACGTTGATGTCGAAAGTAGGTGGTGGTCACATTAATGTGACTGGACTGTGTATTTTGTTATGCTACAGGAAATGCCCTTTAATGTAGCATATTTTGAACTAGATTTTTGAATGTTCATGTATTATTTACAGAATACTAAAGATAAATCAGTCTAGATAATTAAACTATTATCTAGAGTGATTTATCTTTAGTATTTCATAATTAACTAATTTTTAACTAATAATTCACATTAATTTTTGGAACATGGATTTTTTTTTTCATTAAGTCAATACAAATACTATACATCGTTCAAGCCTGCTCGTACGAATGGATTCGGAGGTTGCGGATGGACGGGCAATGTTCTGTGCACTCGTCAAATATTTAAAACATCTACAAAAAAAAATTTTTGTAAAAATTGTAAACATAATTATGGGTAGGTTTTAATTAAATTAGTTTGAATTTTAAGTAAGTTTAAATTTTTATTAAGTGATTGCTCTTTGATATTCCCCTTAATAATTTCTCACAGATTAAATAGATATTAAGGCTCGTGCCGACTGAGGCGAGAAGATGTAAGCGAAAAAATTTGACCAATCACTACCCTCACCATGTTTGCCTGAAACCGGTTTGAAATGCACCGCTCCGAGTTGATCCACTTTCAACTCGAAGCAGATCTTCACCGGGTGTAATGCTATTTCTGACGTTTCGCTGTGAAGGGGTCAAAAATATTTTCTCGCTTGCCTCTTGAATCTTCATGTCTCTCGCCTTGGTGGGAACGAGCCTTTACTTATTAACTCTATAATTGATGCATGTATGAAAGTCCTTTCAAGAAATATAACATATTGAATGTTAATTATTAATAATTCATGATGGCGATAAATTTTAGGAATGGCTCAGTGTATGCCAATGAAAGTACTACCAAATATCAGCATGATAGTCCTCAACCTGAGTTGGAAGTTGAATCGGCCAAATCTGACTGGGAGGAGGAAGAAGATATAGAGGAGGAGGAAGATTTGGAAGAGGAAGTTCAGGAGCAAGCAGTTGTAGAAGTTGTTCCTGAGGTCTTGGAGAATCCACCAGTAGTTTCACAAGGTATTGTTTTAAAGGATTAAATCTGCATGTTGCAGTGTGTTGTTAAAGTGTAAAATTTAACTAATGAGTCAATTCAGAAATTATTTGTAAGTAAAAAAATTGATTAACAAAACCATATCTTGGCTGATAAATTATTTTCATTAAGTAACTTTAATATCTTTTGGTTGGTTACTTATATTAAAAAAAAAAAAAAAAAAATCAACATGTTCAATATTTAATTTGGTTTAAACATTGAAACCGTACACAATTAAAAGTTGAGTGTTAGCAAAAATAAATTTTTGTAAGCTATGATTTTTTTACTATTTATTTCATAAAATCTGTTGCAATTTTTTTTTTTTTTTTTTTTTTTTAAATTTTCAAGCTTAATTTTTTACTGGTTTATCTGTATTATAGCATCTAAAACACAGAGCTTTTCAAAATTTAAGAAATTGCACTTCAAAAATGTTAAAAGCAATAGAGGCTTTTATTATTGAAAGTAAAGTTTTTTCAATATTTAATTTTAAAGTTATATTTGATCATATGAATTTTCTGGAGTAAATAATGTTTCTACACATTTTGTTAAAAAGAAATTAGTTTCATATATTAATTCTATTTTGGCATCCCTCTAACAAGTTCCTATTTGGAATCAAGGTGAAGATTACTAAAGAGCTATAATTATTTCAACTTGGTTCATTACTTTGAGCCTTTTTTTTTTTTAATAACAACCTGTCCAACTGTACATTATTTTTTTATATGTGTCGTGTGTTGCTTTTTTGTTTCTAATTCATTTGAAAATAATAGCATCTGACTTAATGGTAATTAATTATTCAATAAAAATTTGCCATATTGAGTAATGATTTTAAATTTTTGAAAAAATTATAATTGAATTTTGTCCTGGAAATTGACAGAATTTATAAAACTTTCTCACATGGTCTTAAATATGTTTTTAATATTTTATATTATGTATTTGTTTGAATACTTAGTGTTTATGAAATATGAAAAAGTCAACTTTGCAAAATGTTAAGAGCTCTGTCAAATATGGCAATGAAAGCACAAAATATTAAATATTTATCCAAAATTTAATTCATTATGCTGAAGTACATCCAGATAATTAATATGAATATTTTTAATGTTACATTTATTCCAAAATATTTCCTTGATTTTCTTAATTATTAAATTTTGTTTAATTATCAGCAAATGTTGTAATTTATATTACAAGTTCTTAATGTCTTTTAGTAAAGTGTATATATGAATTTGTATGTATGAATTAATCAGAGTAAAGAAAAACCAAGTTGTGTATTTATAAGTAAGAGGGGTTTTTTAATTAAGAAACCAATTTATTTAATAATTTTTGTTTTTCAATTATTTTTAAAACAAAGCTTTTGGTTTTTATTCTGCTGAAATTAGCAGCATTTGTCTCAATGAAATGAAATTGTATGAAAAAAGAACAAGATTAAGAAATTAAGCCTTTGTTTTAGAACCCAAGACTTATGCCAATATGGTGAGCAAGAACACCAGTGCATCTGCCTTACCTGCTGCTTCCAATGCCACTTCTCCAGTCTCCAACATCTCCCATAAAACAGATACTTCTCCCACCTATCATAAGGCAGATGGGACTTCTGTATCCTCCGTTCAAGGGCAGAGGGATAAAAATGAATCTGTAAGTTTATTATTAACTATATGCATATTTATGCATTGCTTGGTATATGTTTATTTTAATTTTTATATTGCTTATAATATTTATAATTTTTTATATTGTCTACCTTCAGGCAAAAATAATTAAAAGCTATATTCCATTTAATATATCTGTGTGTAGCTAAACATCAGATTATTAATTTATTTTAAACACTATACATATTTTAAATTAAATGGAAAATCTACATTTTTAATTGAGATTAATGACAAGTACATAAGTTATAAGTATATATAATTATACAAGTATATAATTAAAAGTACAGATTTACTTCTGTACTTTGTTTGAATTGTTCTCATTGCAGACTTCAACAGAGATATTTAGAACCAATTGATAAGATTTTACTCTTTGCTATTCTGACTAAATCTGGATATACGGTTTTTCAACTTCACCACTCATTGTAAAGAGATTTTCTTTAATTTCAGATTGCAATGTTTTTCCTCATGTTAGTTAATTGTTCTTGAGCTGCATTTTTTTTTTTTTAATTTTTAGTAACATTTTTTTAAATTTTTATCACCAGGCATATCTGTAAATAACAGCATTCTTTCTTTGAATGTTTAATTTTTCAAAAAAAAGTTTCTGAAATGTGTGTTGTATATTATATGTATAAACAACTGAAAAAGTTAATAATTACTTTACAAATAATTTTTTTAGTACTTTCCAACATTTTAATTTTTAAAGCTATGAGTATTTTTTTAAAGTTGTGATTCATTACATAACTGAAGAAAACCACTTAGCAATTGAGTTAGTTGTAATAAGAAGGTACCAATATGTTTTAGCTATAGCTACTGATGCTCGATTATAAATAAGAGCATCGCTTTTTTCATCAGTATAAAAGCATTTTGTAGGATTGTATTTTCCAACATTCCTGGGATATTCTATTTTCTGAGGTTGGCAGATAACAAGAATTGCTTTCTTTCAGGTGAATACCCCCTTCAATCCATCGAATGTTCGCTCCTCTCGCCCTCGCGTCAATTCCGGACGAGCTCTGGGTGGTAGTGAGCGCTCTCCCCCTGATGACGGAGACAACGATCGCAGGAAGCCTAGCTTTGTGCATTACCCAGATGCACAGCAGTTGTTTGTAGGTAACCTTACACACTCAATTACGGAAGAAGAGCTGAAGAACCACTTCACCCAATTTGGCCGTGTGTTAGACATGCGCATCAACACCAAGCAGACTCAGAAAATAGGGGGTGGAAAAGTTCCCGTGAGTATTTATTTTTCTGGAATGTATGAAGTTTAGCTCTATTTTTTACTAGTTAGTACATTTTTTGTTAAATCTTATGGTTTATCAAAGAATTTTTAACTTTCTTTTTTGCTATTCAAAAATGGAATAAAATATACTAACAGCAAATTGTTCAGATTTATATGAAGACTTCCAGTTTCTTAAAATTTTCTCATCTGAAGACAATTTTTTAGCATTCAAGGGAAAAGTCACTAAACATTTTCCTTAAATATTCTAAATTAAATTGTTCTGTTTTTCTTCTCATTTATCCTTTTTAAAATGAATATATTACATTCAAATTTAAAATTTTCAGACATTAAATTATGTAGTTTGTACTTTAATTATACACTTTTAAAATAATATTGAAGTAGTATGTTTTTAGTGTAAGTTAGTTAGTTTAATAGTAATTATCTATTAAAACACAACTGTAGTATGAAGACAAAAATGTTTCATATAAATTATCTGCCATAATGAAAATATATTAAAGAAAGTGATGAAATAAGAAAAAATTGATACACCTGAATGCGACTACTTTATTAAAAAGTTTCTTCTCAATGATGTGGTATTTGAAAATGCACAAGTTGCTGATTTTGCAACCTGTTGTATTAGAAATTATATTCGTACAATAATATTCACTTATGTTGCGGCAGTTTATGTGTACTTCATATCTTAAACAATTTCTATATACATATAGTTATAAATATCAATTTTATCATTTTAAAGAAGATATTTTGTTTCTTGTATTTTAAAAATCATAGCATTGAGAACTTATTTTTTGCTTATTTTAATCTGTTAGTTAGTTTTTAAAAAATGGGAATATTTTAGAATATGTAGAAAATAAAAAGAATAAGAACTTAATTATTTCTATGGAAAATGATCGTTCTAAATTCTCCATTTGGCCAATACATGTAAATTACGAAGCAGTTAAATGAAGTAAGACATTTAATGGCATTATTTTATTTTCATTCATAAGAATTTTTTTCATTGTTATATTCAATATATTTATTTAATGTCTGATTAAATTTTGTATGATAACATTTTAGTTGGGTCTTATCTATTTTTCCATATATTGTTACCCATTCATTGCATAGAGAAAATCTTAATTTGTAACTTTGTAATGTGCTTTCCTTTTTATCCCCCATAAAATTTATTAATCTAGTAAATTAAATCTAAAGAAAGTTTATATTTGTCTCGTATCTTTTCTTCTATTTAAAGATTATAAATTGAAAAAAAAATCTTCATGAAGAGTGATATTTTTAAATTATGTATCTATACATAACTTAGAAATATAAATTTTTATATGTGGCTTTATTAAAATTATATTTGGCATTTATCAATTTCATGGGCTTTTAAAATATAGTTAATATTGTTACTTTAATAGCAATTCATGTAAACATGAGGGGAATGTGTTGTTTATTATTTATTTATTTTCCAGAATTTTGGATTTATAGTTTTTGAAGATCCAGACTCTGTGCAGAAAGTTCTGAGTTCTCGAGTAAGTTTATCAAGTATTTATTAATCAATTTTGAAGATCAGTTAATATTGATTGCATTTTGAGTTTTTGAAGACAAATAAAAGTGATCATTTATGTTTTTATTTAAATTAATAAGTTACCTAATGAGGTTTATATTTTGGTTGTAAAAAAAAAAATGCAGAATTTTTTTAAACATATTTTAGAATTATTCTTATGATGATCAATTCTAAAATATTGTGTGTCGTATAAGGAAGTACATTCATGAGTATTATTCATCAGATGAAATATGTTATGAAGAATTAAGAAATGGTTTAAAATGTACAAGAAATTTGATAGCTTTAAAATTTTTTATCCGGTGTTTTAATGATTCATCAATTTGAAATAAAAAGCTCTCAAGATTTTTTTCAAGTAGCAGACCTTCTACCTCCCTCTCCCTTTTTTTGTAAGAATGTTTCTTCTATTGTATATTCTCAAAAAAGTAAGATATCACATGATTATAGAGCTTTTCATTAATTAATTTTGAAGAAAATATATTGGCATTGAAATTTTATTTTTTGTTGATTGCTTTTGTTATAATATTTAATAAAAAATATAATGTTGCTTGGAAATGAAAATGGATAGCATAATTCATAAATATGCATATGCATGATAAAGCTTCTTTGGAGAAAAAGTTAAGATGTTAACAGATTAAAATAAAATTTGCTTTTAGGAACTATGTACTCATTCCATTGATTATTCTTTTCCCTAGCTAAATTTCACTTCTGTGAATTTTAATACTATCACTGTATTTATTAAAGTGTTTTTTGATACTAAACCAGTTAGGTAAAAGTGATTATTTTTCTTTATTTTTCAGCCCATCTACTTCAATGATCACAGACTCAACGTAGAAGAAAAGAAGCGTCCGAAAGACAGCAGTCGTATAATTTCGTCTGACAACCGTATTGGACCACCTCGTGGGGGCCCAGCCCCACGCATGGGAGTTGGTGGGCGTGGACCCCGTGGAGCCATGATGCCGCAAGGAACAGGCAGAGGAAATGACAACCGAGGTGGAATGCGAGGCAGCTATGCATCACGTCGCTAAATCACCTTGTGGCTTTTCCCTCTTTCACAATGTGCTCTTGTGTTGGAAAAATCTGGTGCCTGAAAAAATAATAAGAATAAAAATGACAAAAAAAAAAAACATCCTTTACCTTTATCATCAACGGTCATTTGTTGGGATTCCGTTAGTGAAGATTGAGTTTCATTCGCGCAAACAGCAACGGATTTGAATTAAACATGACTGTAAATAGATCAAGTGCTTTAAACTCAATTCTGTTCCTGCTTTTCATGATGTAAAATACATTTGGTTTCCTTTAATCCTCATTTACGTACTTCAAATTATATAATTTGAAATGAAATTAGAATTATTTTGTAATGTTTTAAAATTCAATGAGTTGATACAAACTCCATATAACTGCTGATTCCACATTAAAATTTTTGTATTTAAAATGTTAGAAATCATTTGATATGTATAACTGAAAAGACATCATCAAATTGTGATCTCCAACTATATAAAATCATTTATTGTGCTTCGATTAATAGATTCGATGCAGAACTTTTTGGACACAAAACCAGTATGTGTTTAATTAACCTTCATTTTTTAAAAAAATTTCCTCTGCGTTTCTCTTTGTTTCACGATAAAACAAGTTGCCAAACTTTCGAGCAACCCTGACTCGATTCGTTTTTCACCGATGCATGAAGCAGTTTCTCTTAGAGCTTTGTGGGTGCCACGATTTAAAAGTAGTTGGCGTCATTCAAAACTTTCTTTTGTAACAACAGAAAGCAGTTTGTGATAGTTCTTTAAAGTTAAATGTAAATGATTTCTTTTGTTTCGAGTGAATGTGTTGAAACTGGTGCTCATTGCGATCTCATCTTTGTAGTATAATTCATTATGTGGAAAAGAAAATGAACTGTCTAAAAAAAAAGTTGCTACTTAAACTTTTCTGTAACACTTGTTTTCTTGCTAGTGTTTTTTTTTTTTAAATTTTTTTGACCACTTATATTTAAAATATTGAAACTGATTTTGGATGTATCGATATACCTCAAAAGTTCTAGTGTGTAAAAAAAAAAAAAAAAAAAATTTCAGTATTCTGTTACAGCTTTTCAACTTTGAAATGACACAGTGACTTGATGCACAGAGCGAAGCAAATTTTTCAATGAGAAAAGATTTTTTTTTTTTTGTGAAGGAGTTGGGAAAACGAACAATTCAGCAGAAGTTGTCCTGCCTAATCAAATGTCAAGTGTGTTTTGCAGTTGAATTTTTTTTCTTTGTGATGCTTTGTTTGTCTTTGATATTTGAAGCAAATTGTTATGCAGCAGTTGAATGATTTTCGAATTTTTCATTGTTTTTTTTTTTTTTTTTCTTGTTGGTTGTGCGAAATTTCTAATCTTTGCTCATTATCATAAAACCATTATTAAATTAATTTTTTTTAATTATTGAAAGCAGGAAATGTATTCTAATATTCTCCTTTCTTGCTGAGTTTAACAAAGCATTTAAAGGAGTCTGGTATGCTTTCATTGGTGAACACCAATAAAGACGTGCTCTGTAGAAAGTTGCTTTTATACTAGATTGTATTTTTAAAAAAAATATATTCCTGTTGTCTATTCAATTTAAAAGAGAATAACTTCGGCAGTTGACGAATCTGAATCGATTATAATGAAAAAGGAGATTGAAAAATAAATGCATTTCTGTATTTTGTTGAGCTGCCAAAGTTATAAGTTGTATAATATTTCCTATTACTATAGCTCATATGTGAGAGCTTTTGCATCATGTTTAATTTTGAAGTATTTCTATGTTTTAAAAGTGTACTTAAAATGCTTGTTATCAATTTTTTTTCTCTCGAACGATTCCTTTGTATGTATTTCTATGGTTGAGTTGTATGTGCCTTTTCTAATTTTGTAAATTATTGTCTAAAGGGATTTGATAATGAGTTAAAAAATGAATTATTCTGGAATAAGAATTAATATTGCTCAGTGCTTTTAAAATTCAACCAATTTCTTGCAATAAAACATTTAATGTTGATGCTATAGCTGCTGCACATTACTGTTATGAATAATATTGTTTAAATGTGTTATTTCTATTGTGATGAGAAAAATGAACAGTTTTTAAATTTATATAAAAATATATTTCAATTATGTTGTGCAGAAATTGGTTTAATTTTTATGTAATGACTAGTTAAGTATAGTTTGACCACCAAGCACGTGGAAATTGGGCAAGCAGTCGAGTTGGATGGATTTAAAGAGTGGAGTCATAGATTTAATGCCATTAAGAAGCAATTTTAAATTTTTGATCAGTAAATTTTAGATGACACAACATTAAAAGAAACATAAGATACTTTTTTTTTTTTTTTTTCAAAGCAGTGTCTTAACAAACCAGCACCCCTAACAAGTCATCAGTTTATCTGGACATATACCATTCCACGTGATTCATGGTCGGACTATACGTAAATGAATTGACACAGTCAAGGACTGTATATTCATCAGTAATTCTGTAATGTAATGCATAAAATTTCAGTTTGTTTCAATGCAAGTACCACACAATGTTGGTTCGGCACAAGATGATTTTATTAAAGTCTGCCATTAAGAGAAAGTATTGGGAATAGGATTGTTGTATTCATCTAAGTACGGAATTGTTATTTGATTCATTCCATTTAATAATTCAAATGTCAAAAACTTCACTTTCTTTTTTTTCTGAAGAGGGCTTTAGTTGTTTTCCCTTTTTTAACGTATTTCTGTTTGACTCGCCTTAAAGTCTAGTCTCAGTGTATTTATTAACTGTTTTTTTAAAGCAAAAGACCTTTTTGTATTGTATTAAAAAAAATCCATTTCCCTGTTTTCTCTTTTTGATATTTTTTAGAATAAACTTGAAATTTTAGAATTTGTGATAACAGTAGCGTGGCACTCAAATGTTGGTTCAAGGTCTCCGTTACTCCAAGAATGATATGAGTATTTGACAATGAAATCAAAACAGAGTACTGACATGATATATCATGTCAAGAAATAGTAGTACAAAGACAAATAATTAAAGTAAATTTTTTTTAAATATGTAAAATTATAAATGTTAAATATGTAGTAAAGTACTATTATCCTCCTTTCGTTTGTAGATTCCACAATGGTAGGAATCTTTAAAAAGTAAATTCCTAAAGTTTTTACAGATCATTTTTAGAGTATTGGAGACCTTGGGAAGTGTGAATTCATACACCAATTGTGCCATTTTTCAGTTTATGCACTTGTTTGCATGTCAAAATGTGTGTTGCCGTCATGTCATTGTAAAAATATTTTCTTCATTACTTAAGATTATGGAGTAGATAGTGAATCGGTTTGTTTCTTTGGAGCTTATGTGTTATGTTTCTCAAAAAGATATTAAATGTTTATTACTTAAACTAATAATTCACTGTATATCCTTTAATTTAAATAATTATATCCTTAGTAAATTGAGTAAAATGATACATAGGTCATAAAAAGATAAAAAACATGGAGTTTGCAAATTGCTGTAAATTTTGCATTGTAATGTACATGGTTATTTATATAACTTATTTTTATGTTCAAAATTTATTTTAACTGTAATATTAATTTAACACAAGGCTGCCATTATAAGGTACTGATGTGTCCTTTTTTCTATTTTTGGTTATTTTGTTGGAAGTAAATCCTATTATGCAGGTTAATGCTAATTGCATACAAATATTTAAATATAAAATATTTTCTCTTGAATATAAATATATTGTTGTACATTGTCTAGTAAGTTTTCATGCCCATTAAAGATTAGCAAAGCACACCAAGCACTTGAATAGCATACCGATTTTGTGGTGAAAATTATTCAGTTTTAAAGGTATATTTTATAAAACATTATTGTAATTTGTTATAATTTGCCTTTTATTAGAGAAATGAACATTTTTAAAACACAAGGTAGGTTTTTTCAGATTAACATTTAATTTTCCTTGCAAATTATTTTAATTTAAAGCTAACCCTATTTAATGTCCTTCATGAACTTATTCTGTAATTTATTTGAATATATTGTAAAAAAAGATGCAGTTAATATAAAGCTACAATCATTAATGTTAAGACAAAACTTGCTATGAAGAATTATATTAATTTTTGAAAGTAATCGAAACATAATATTCGATCGATCTATAATATTAAAATTTTTATTTTCCTTTAAAAAGCTTTATTGTATTCTCATTGTAGTAGTTGAAAAAGAATTTCGTAGCTTATTTTTTTATAACATTGCAGTTCTTTAATAAATACATTTTAAAACAAGAGTTATTTAATAATTCTTATAAATAAACAATTGAATTCCTAATAGATGTAATCCTCAATTTTAAACAGTAGTATTAAAATATCTTTTTTTGTTAAGCAGGTGGTCTTACAAAGTGCTTTTTCTCTTGTGAGAAGAAGCAGGTAAAAATTAATTAATTTTATATGAAATTTAAAGTCTGTGATTTAATGTGTAACCTCTGACATGCTCTAGCAATTAGACTTCTTGGCATGCATTATGTGCATATGTATGAAAATGTTGTGAATATGTATAAATAAAACTCGTGTGTTTTCCCCATCCAAATTGTTTCTGTGTTTTTATTTTTGTTATTGCAAAAATCTCTGGGAATGCTGATTTTTTTGTCCTCTTCAATACATACAGGTGAGTGTCAAAAATGTATTTATTTCACTCTGTCATACAGATGCTTACATTTTTAATTCTATGTTTTTGTGTGTCACAATTAAAAAGTCAGTATTCTTTACAAGTTGTGTTATTCTTTCCTATATATTTGTTTTCGATGCATATATAATTCGAAAACATTTTTTTTTAATTAAATGCAATATGCTGTAGCTTTCAAAGGAAAGCTGTTAATAGATTTTTTTTTATTATTTTTCTGTTAGATGTTCTGTGTTGTGTACAGAGCTGCCATAGCATTGAACTAAAATAAGCATCGTGGCAATAACAAAATTCAAATAATTCTAAACCATTATCATGCAATGAAAAGAGTATACACAGCTATTTGATGGCATATATACTAACAATTCTCTGCAATTTTTTTACCTTTAGCCTGTTTGTGATAGAGCAACCTCTTTGATCAATATCTTGATTGCAAAGAGTTTGATTTTTCAAATGAGCCCCTTGAGTAGTGACCTTTTTCGATCTAGTAAAAAATGTCATCTTTACTTATCTAACATTTTTTGGTATTGACTTTTGTGCTTGTTCTACTCTGGTTTGTAAATCTTAATATATGTTGCTTCTGTCATTGAAGTAGATCTACAAAATCAAATGTACTAAGTTCTGTAACTGACTGTGTGTAGAGACTTTTTGGTGTATCAAGTCCCATATTTATCTTTGGTAAGAAACTTCTAATTTTAATTCAGATATCTGCTTTTTTTTGAGCTTCACTTTTATAACTTCTGGTTAACATCTTGCAAACTGTGAGCAGAATATTTAATATAACTATAAATATGCATTTAAACGCAATATAATGCACAAGTTATGTTTAAATGGCCAAACTACAGGTTCATATTTAATTATGTCATCAAAGGTTTTGATATTACCAGTTTCTTTTTGTTTTATAAAAGAAGTTCCTCTAATTATAATATTTTAACCATAAAAAAATTGGTGAAATATTCCGGGTTGTAAGATTGGAGACCTCAGGGGTACAGTATTCTAGATTTCAACCAAAATTGCTTATGTCCTGTATCAGGAATTCATAGCTTCATTTTTAGAAATTGGTGATATCATGATGTTATACAATATATTTGTATTTTTCTCCATTTGCTTGATATTTGCATTTCTATCTGTACCTGTAACTAGTATTTATCAAGATTTTGCAGATTTTTGAATTTTGTTTTTGCAGGACATTGGCAATCTTGCCTATTTCAATATAGAATTCAAACGAAACAAATAATTGAGTTCTGTTAGAAATTGTGTTTGAATAAGTTAAATTGTTGCTTTTCCTGACAAGCTGTCGGTCTTTTCTTGCAGGAGTCTCATTCACAAATCCATTAAAAAAAGTACAGAACCACCACCAGAAAATCAAATGTCTCTGCTTCGCTCCGACAAAACTTGTTTTTTTTCCCCCCCGCACATCAAACTGATCCAGCTGTCCTCACAGATACGGTCAAATTGAAACGTTCGGTACGAAAACCTCAATTTTTATTGGATCTCGTTTGTATGGGCCTTTACAGTTACGCTTTTTTTTAACTTGCCTTTTAAAAACTTTAACATGGATGGGAAAATTCGTGCAAGTAAAATATCGACCTATTTGTCTCTTAACTTAGTGCTGCGGGGAAGAGTTTGATGTATCTTCTTTTATAATTAGACAAGAGTGAAAATATTTATCACTAATACGATTAAAAAGATAAACATTTCGAATGTCTGAATATATATTATTTGAATGAAATTTAAATGTCTGTAATAAATTAACTTTTGTTTGAATAAAAAAAATCTTTTTTTTTTGTAAAAGTACAATTCAATACAATGCATCATAAATCGTATACAATTAAATGACATTATTACATTATATTTTGGCAACAGAAAGTAAATGTTCCAAAGAGACAGAGCAGATATTGTTTGTATCTTTCCTATTTAATTTGCTTACGTCTATTTTTTTTTATTTTTGCGTCGTCATGATAAGCTGCAGCAATACTTCATTAGAAATAAATGTGGCTTTAGGAAGAGGTGACTGTCATGGAATGGAAGAGAATTCTCAAAAAATGCAAGCAGACTATGAAGAAGCTGTGCGAAACACCAGATTTTGGAAAAGGTATTTGAAGAGAAAGACAGGAATGCAGGTATTGGCTATTCATTGCTTTACAGTAGGGATAAGTCGAAAATCGTGTCATTTGTCACGGCGATTTTTGTCCTTTTGGCAGTGTCAGGATTAAAATCTAGAATCCTGTACCCCGAAAATATCTCCAATCTTGCAACCCGAAATGTTTGCCAATATCTTTAATTTAATGAGAGGAATCCGCTATTTCTTCAATTTTCAAATGTTATAGTGAATGTTTTAATGTTATTTTATCCATTAAGATTTAGTGGAAATCATTATTTGAATTTGCGCGGTAAACTTACTTTTGAGGTAAAAATTTAGAGTCTTACCTTTGCGCCAAATCGCCAAGTAAACATAACGTTTGGTTGGAATTTAGAATACTGTACGCCTAAGGAAGTCGCCAATTTTGCAACCCGAAATATTTCGTTAATTTCTTTAAGACTACATCACTGTAATTAGAGGAACTTTTTCCGAACAATATAATTACTTTATTGATTGTGATTTGCAGAATTTTTTATTTATAATAAGAACAGAAATATATATTCTTTTGAGCTAGTTCTTATAACGTATGTCGGTCACTGATACAGAATATAAACAATTTCTATGATATTGCCAGTCATGAAAAAGTGAAACAAACAAAAATGATTTTATTTATTTATTAATAACTTATATTTTATTCTGAAATAATTACTTTCTTTTTTAGAGTCTTCGTATAGTTTAGTTAAGATATTGTGGCAACCGTAATTAGAATTCGCACGGAATATCGTTTTCTTTTCAGAGCGTTTAGTTAACGTACTAAACGTAGTTAGGATCAAAAGTGCTATGAATGATTTATTGGTAGCGAATCAAACGATAACAGATTCACATGAATTTTGTAGAGAGGTGTACATGGACGAGTGTTAAAATTTTAAAAGTATGATTGGAGGTGTTGAAAGAATTTTTGAAATAGATGAATCAAAATTTGGTAAAAGGAAGTATAATAGAGGTAAACATGTTGAGGGTAAATGGGTGTTTGGAGGAGTATTGAGATGTGTGAATGTTTTGTTAGTATTCTTTTAATTATTTCTACCGGGTACTATTATAATGTTAGACTGTTGGTCGTCATACAATTGCCTTTCGTATGAAGATTTTGTATAATATTATGACATTTAAAGATCCGGATACAGGAGCCCATACAAATGCAGTGGAGAGTACTTGGAGTGCCGTGAAACGTTCGCTTCATGTGTACAGAACATTTGATAATTATACAAGAGAGACATAGTACATGTGGCGGCGACAGCACAAATTTACACCCGCAAAATTTTTTATGATTCCATCGATGGAATAAAACATTCGTTTCCACCACAGACGAAGGACCTACCACACTAAAAGGCAAGTTATTCTCTGGCTTTTTAATCTTTTTTTCGGTACTTACGTGTTAACGCCACCGCAGCTACAGATTTGGCGGTTTTTAAGTGTCCCCAATCTACACCTAAAATATATAAAGCACTGTTTTTAAATAAAGTAGTCAATCAGATTTCGGTGGGGAATGGGCCGATTAGAGTTTAACAAAGATTCAAAACAGTCTCTCTATTTTCTTTCACCTGATGCTGTCGCCATATGAACTGATCAATAAGATTCCAAATGATGCCTTGCTGTCCCCCTATGTCCCTCCATTTAGCACTGCCCCACATTCTCTCAACTGTGTGTATGAACTCCTGTATCAGGATCAATAAAATTGTATTTATGATTAACTTTAGCATGTAGGAATCCTTCTATTTCTATTCTATTTGTTTGGTAACCTTTCCAACTGTCAGAATAAATTGTGCTACCATCTGCAATATTTTCAATAATTTTATCAAGACTGGCAACTGCCGTACCGTTTACGGAGTACCAACAGGGGGAAATACCCCTTAAACCTCCTCATGTTAATAAATAAATATGTTTTGAATTCTAATAGGCTGTTTTAATGTTAGTAAATAAATAAAAGATAATGTTTCTAAAAATTCAAATTAAAGTGGTACTCAAAAAAAAATTAAAAAATACTATAGATAAAAAAGTAAAATACAAAATAAAAGAAGTTAAAAGTTAAGTTTTAAATTCGGTACAATTAGGGACCAGTTGTTGATGCCATAATACTATTGAAAACGTAATCCTTTCAATGTACTGTATTCAAGCTTATGCTGAACGTTTTATCAAGAAGGGTAGAGCCAGTTCTATTAGGAACAGTGACAACAAACGAATCTTTTGTTTCTCTGCATATACCACCAAACACCCACTGTTCGGGTAATACTCAACCACAATTATTTTTATGTTTAGTAAACAAACTTTCCATCAATTTCCCCCATGCAATCTGGTCCACCTACCTTCTTGTTTGGTTTAAACAACAAGATTGCTCTTTATTGGTGCATTAGCGTAACTTGTGATGCGGTGGCGTTAATACGCAAGTACCTTTTTTTCATTCGTTAACTTTTTTGTTAACATTATTTTATCATTTGAAGTCGGCTTCGTAAATAATGACAGATTTTTTGACATATTAAATTTTTTTTTATCGTAAAGCTATTATCATCTTTTTCTAAACGATACATTTATAGTATGCGAGTTAACAAAACATAATTCCGCATACTAGTTTGACCATATTTGGCGTAAAAGCAATTTAGGAATAAAATTTTGGCAAAATGATGATATATTATGGCGTTGAAGCGGCAATATGTAGCGTAAAAAGAAAATATTAAAATTTTGCCATAATAGTGGTAAAATTTGGCGATAAAGCGATATACATTAGAGAGTTTTTGCATACCGTACGTTAGTTACCGTAGGACGTCCGTTAGCTTTTTCTCCCTAGCGCGCATGCCCAGTTTCCTATCAGCATGCGCGCTAGGGAGAAAAAGCTAACGGACGTCCTACGGTAACTAACGTACGGTATGCAAAAACTCTATTATCGTAAAAGCATTCTAGAGATACATTTTTTTTAGTGATAAAAATTTGACGATAATGTATTTCAAGGATTAAAATTTTGACAGGAAGGTGATAAAGCGATAAACTTTGACGTAATAACTATTTAGCTACTAATGCGGTGTAATAGCATTGTTTGTCGAAATAGTGTTCTACAATGACACCGAACTTCGGCAGCCCTTTTGTTTGTTTACTTGCCATCCTAGTGATGAATTTTAGCGTAATATTTTACCACGAAAATTGGTGCATTCATTATTATGCTTGCTTGGCGACGTATTTGGTACAAAGGGATTCTAGATTTTTACCAGAATTTGTTTTTATAACGTATATCGGCCGCTGATACAGAATATAAGCAATTTTTGTGATGCTACCAGTCATGAAAATACGAAATAAACAATAAAAATGATTTTCTATTTTATTAATAACTCATATTTAGTTATCAAATGACAACCATTATTTGAATTCCAGTGGAATAATGTTGCTTTTTAAATTTTAGAACGTTAGTTCACGGATGTAAACGTCGCTCGATCATATAAAATTTTTCTGTGGTTTTGTGATGTTTTTGTGCACTTAAAATTAATTTTGACTTCAAGAAAGTTTTGAGACCATGAAGACAGCCATTAGCTGTAAGAATGCGTCTTTCTATTTCAATATCTATTTAATAAAGTATTAATGTTTGAAGATAAGTAAAATTATTAATAATTTCAAATGTCTTTAAATATTTATTATAACTTCCTGGATTTCAAGTAATTGTCATATATATCGTTTTGACTTCATTAATAATTAAATGTATCATTTCAGCCGACTTCGCAAGGGCAAGACATGCCTTTAATAAAGCTATTGTAGTAATTATTGTACGTACTAAATCATCGGCATAAGCAAGAAGTTGCACAGTCTTGGTAAATAGGGTACCTCTAGTATTAATTACAGAATTCTGAATTGCCATTTCCAAGGTAATACACTAAACCTTAACTGTATTAAAAATAATTTATTTCTTCTATTTTCAAACGTTTTAAACCCATATTACCTTATTTCATTCATTTAAAGGATTCCTGTAATTAAACTAAAGATAGTGGCGAAACTTTCCTGCCTGAAATTTTTATTTATTTATATATACATTCTTTGTTGTATATCTCAGTTGATATAATTCATTTTTGGAAGCCAAAATTTTGTTTGATATGACTTTTGTTTGGAATCCCCTCCCCTCTGCCAAAACATTCCCCAAATGAATTGATTTGTCGCTCTATGATCATTTTTCAATTCCTTCTATTTGCTCACACTCTCCCTATATATATCTTTGTCAAATTTTCAATCGTTCATAAAATACTTTTTATTCATCCACTCGAGTTCAAATACATTTTTCTTTTGAATTTGTAGTGGATGACACTGGATGTGAATACAGTTTTTTCAAATATTAATTCATTAATTAATTAATTTTAGTTTTTTTACATTTAGTTTGTATTACCAATAGAGGGCGCCAGATAAACTTAAAAAAAATGAATGAAAATTATTTATAAAGGACTTCCTGCAATATAGTGAGAAGAAAAAAAAAAAAAAAAAAGAATTGACTTTAAAGATTTTTTTTTATATTACTTGTTTTACACGCAAGGGCTAATCAGACCTGGGCAGTTCAAAGTGGATTACGAATAACTAGAAAACATCCATGCCAACACCAGGATTCGAACTTGAAGCCTGTGGTACTAAAAGCAAGACTTGGCTATCAGGCCACGGAATGAATGTGAAAGATAATATGGGTTTAATGATAACAACATCTTTTTGGTTCTTGGTGACACAAGATTCGGGTTTGAGTCCCGGCGGTGCCATGGATGTTTGTAGTGGTTATGAATCCACTTTAAGCCGTAGGTCCCTGTCTAATATGACTGTTGGGAGTAGGGTTGACGACTCTACCCTGTAAAAAGAAACCATCTCCTGTTTCGAAATTTGTCAGTAGGCAGACGGCCTTGACCCACCATGGACTATAGTGCCAGAAAATTAATAGCGCGTAATAAAAAATATTGCAAAAATAATATAAAAATTGCTTATTTAAATATTTTCTATTACTCCTTAAAATTTGGAGTTAAGTTACCTCTTTAAACTTTGATGAAAGCTATTTTCAGGGTGATTAAAAAAATCGGCAAACTTGAGAATTATTGTTACACGCGTTTGTTAATTTATACTGATGGTGCAGTTGGATCTGGGTGTGTTCGGGTTGAAGAACACACAAGTTTATTTATAAGCGCACGAACAAATACATTTTAAGATAATATTTAAAACATCTTATCTAATTATACATTTGTGGGAGGATTCCACTTCTAAACTGTAAATAAAGTTACTCAAATACACGCTAGATCGCGAAGTATATTTCCTTTCTGGATGGGAGTTTGTAGGCCAATAAATACACAGGATTGAGCTAAGTACAATTTCTCTCGGGATGAGAGAATGTAGAGTAAGTGTTTCTCAACAGAAGCACAGGAATATTGCTTCTCTCAGTAGCAACGCCGGTTGCACTGTACGTCGTCTCTGGTGAGAGTCTCGATGCCTACTGACGATTTCTTCTGAGCGCCATAAGGGGCGCTCTTGCAGTGAGCAGGAGGAAACATTGTTGCATAGGTAGAAACACGATTACAAGGTCAACATTTAAAGGGGCTGATTTGCGTGCTTTCTTTTGCAAAATAAGGCCGAATGACGAGGCATTGCTGTACTTGGTCGAAAAACAATGAATTATTCACTGTTGATTAGGAAATGGAAGAAAGCATGGAAGAACTGGTGGCCGACTGCCACTACTGGAGACAGCTGCTGTTGGGGCTGAACTACCAAAACTGGATCTTGGAAACGGAGAAGAAATCCTTCAGGAGCAAATACGAAAACCTTCTGGAGAAAGTAAAGCACGATATGCACATCCTCTTGAAATTAAAGGTACAGTACAGTTGTTATTTTCCTTTATATATATAATGTATAATCTTACGGGATCAAAACAGTGTAAAACAAGAAATGTCTCGTTGGAGCGCTAGATCTTTGCTGATATCTTTTCACCTTGAAGTCCTACTATGGGGTGTCTTTCCATGATCTCGTCTTTCCCACAGATCGGGCCATTTCAGTTTTCAGAAATTCCATTGGGTTGCAGATGGCTCGCCAAACAGTCATAGCCCACCGCAAATCTCAACATTGTAGATGGCAAGGGAATGTTGAATCTTAGATTGGGACAGGCCTCCCGCATTCCATTGTATGTCGCTCTTGGAGTGTTGCTGCATGCCGATAGCAGTAGCTCTTTCCGCCGCCTAAGACGTCACCACGGGGAGGTAGATCCACTGTTGTCCCCCCACTCTATAATAATTTCAAAATTTTATTCAGAATATTTTCTAATATTATGTACATCCATATAGTATAGGGAAGGGATATTTTACAGAAACAAAAATAATGCGTAACAAAAATTCCATTTAATTAGTCATTAAAAATAGAAAACAACTATGGTTAAATAAATTAATTCAAGATCTGATGTGCCCACAAGTTGTAATGACGAAATAGATAGGGCACATTAATGTGACCACCTATCAAAATCCAGAATAACACTCTTGTATAGTCTGGCTTTGAGTGGAATTCTTTATATACACTCCACTGCAATGTGCTCATTTCACATTGACGTCGAAAGTAGGTGGTGGTCACATTAACGTGACTGGACTGTGCATATATATATATACATACACAGGATGGCCATAAAATAACTTTCCCTGTTTGGAGGCATCGGCAGGCGAAACTAATGAACAGAATGAAACCAAATTTCATATACAGACTGCGGGAGACATGGCAAGATGTTTTCCGCAAAAAAAGATAGGAAGAGATTTTGGCGCTGCTGCCACGTACACATAAAATTTCAACATTCTAGTTAGATTTTTCAAATTTCCTAGTTCATGCCTTGATTTCGGAGCTGTTGGAAACAAAAAAAAGTCAACAATTATAATGAATGCAGAGAAAATGAATTATGTCGAGTTCCATTATAATGTTCGAATAATAATAATAATAAAAAAAAATGCCCATGCTGAAATGAATGAAACTCAACATTAGAAATTTTTATTAATTAACATTAGGGTCCCTACGTGAAATATTTTCAATATTCTGACCTTGCATCCGGTGAATGACGCTTTCTACCTTCGTGGTTGTAACAGCTCGTCTTAGGTTCTTTTCCAAGGAACTCTGGTATGTAACGCTACCAGCATACACAACAGATTCAAGGTACCCCCACAGTCGAAAGTCACATGGGATGATGTCTGGGGAACGGGTAGGCTATTCCGTCGGAAATCATTGTTTGATAACTTTGTTAACAAAATACAGCCGTAAAAGGTTCTGTGTTGAAAGGAGAACTTTTATGCTAGATTTTGATGCATATTGTCATGACCAAGCTTTGTCTTTGCTATAATTCAGGAACGACAAAACTTTCTAGCATTTGTGATATTTCTTAACAGTAATGGGGCAGGTAATAGGACTTAAGCACTAGGGCAGGGATGGGCAAACTTTTTCGGTCGCGGGACAAAAATAAAAAAAGAGCAGTTTGGCGGGCCAAGATAAATTTTTCTAAAATTTTAAAAACACTATACAAGTATTACAATTTGCATATGTTAATGAGCTGAATGAAATCGCGATTTCATTTTTAAAAGTTCCGTATATTGAGGCTCCAATTCTAAGGAACGAAGCTAAACGCTCATCTGTCAGTCTACTCCTGAAATAATTCTTGCTAAAGTTCATTGTTAAAAACATTTGTTCACATATATAAGATGAAGCATACTTAGCACTGATTTTCTGGGCGTGAGATATTCAATTTGGGAAACTTACATTCGATAATGATTTGTAAAACTCTAACTTTGGCATATTTAGAAACAACTGTTATATATTTCTTTTAATTTGGTCCGGACCGGCAAATTAAAATTCTATCCGCGGGCCGGATAGAGCCTTCCGGTGGGCCGTAGTTTGCCCATCCCAGCACTAGGGCATTTGAAAAATGTATTTAGATTGTGCAAGCTATAAAGACTTGTGTACTTGATATCGGCATGAAAATCTTCCCTATCGGCGATTTTTTTTCGTGCAAATCATCTCCCTATGTCCTCTTCCACTGTCATGAAATTTGGTTTCATTCTGAACATTAGTTTTAATTGCTGATATCTCCAAACAGGGAATGCTACATACTATATATAGGATGGCCAGAAAATAAATTCTTCTGTGCACGTGTTTGTCACTGAACTCATAAACGGCTGGACCGATTTGGATGAAATTTATTTTGTGTGTGTGTGTTGATAAAACAGGGAGAACGTTTTTATGCCATTCCCTTTGTTGTAAGCTGCCACCAGAGGGTACTGCAGTCTATCCACTTCTATACCGCCCAACCAATCTCTATGAAAATTGATAATATGTATTCGAGTGTGGAAAATAGGTTCGCACTATCCAGTTTATGGTGGGTTGCCACCAGAGGGTGCTGCAGCCTTTCATCTTATAGACCGTTCAAACGATATCCATGAAAATGAGTATGCAGCTATATTGGAACATGGGGAATAGAGTCGCGATACGTCATTTTCTACAGTGCATTTTTGTAGAAAATGCATATATATGAATGTGCTATGAGTGCTATATATATGAATATACGGAATGGATTTTTTTTTTTAAATCTTAATATCAATTGCATTCTATGATAAAATTAGAACTAGACTAACATAGGAAAAATATGATAGTTTTGAATGTGCGTCTACAAAATTTTAAATAAAATTTATTGTTATTAATTATATACTTTTATATTTGGGATAATCGGACTTCATAGAGTTATTGTATTATGTAGAAAGTGATATAAAAAATTGTACTTAATATTTCTTCAGCAAAGAAGTTACTTTTGTAAAACCCCAATCTTTGAGAATGTGTTAATAATTGAAAAAAAAAAAAAAAAAAAAAAACCCAAAAAAACTTACTACTGTGTCCAACATGTAACACCAGTTTCCAATTTAAATTTTTTTTCTTGTTACGCTTGGTTTTGCAAGATGCTAAAACTGATTCTGGCGATTTTTGAAATGTTTCTTAAAAGACCACTCCAGGGACACCGTTTTGAGTCGACGGTGAATAACCAGAAGTAGCACGATGCTAAGTTAGGTGAATACGGGGTTGTGGAACGATATGGGGCTCATTTTTGGCGAAAAAGTCACGAAGAATCAATACAGTGTGAGCTGGCGCATTCAGTGTTTTCGGTACCAATCAAGATTTGACGCGTTTGAGGCCCAAAACATCTTTTAAAATGGAATTTTGAAATTCCAACATCATCAGTAAGGTCTCTAATTGTAAATCGACGGTTTGTGCTGCCTCAAAACCCAGGTCCCCGTGCATAGGGGAAGTCAACGCCCTATGTCCAGTAAACATCCTGTCTGTGGGGGTGTCTGGCAGGGGGTGAGATGACGAGAGAGAAAGGAATGTAAGAAAAGGCAGTTGAACTTCTGCAACCAAAGAGAAAGGTTGTGTGGCAGTCCGTCCTCGAGTGCGATGGCTGCCTAAATAAACGAGTTCAGTAAGTGTAACCCCAGAGAGAGGTTGTGTGGTCAGTTCATCCTCGAGTGTGATGGCTGCCTAAATAAAGGAGATTAATTAATACAGTCCACTTCGTGTTATTCATGTGTGTGTCGATTATTAGTTGAGTTTATTTTTGTGTGAGTGAGCTATCGAACAGTTTGCAAGCAGCCAATCTTTAATTTTGTGGACGTGAGCTTCGTCGATTAAGGGTCGACCAGAGGGCTCTTCGTCTTCAACGCGTTCTCTGCCTTCTTTGAACTGTTTTTACCACTTCTAAACATTTCTTTCCGATATAGGAATGCTCACCGAATGCCTTCTGCAACATTCTATACGTTTCCGTAAACAAAATTTAACGCAAGTTCTTGCTCAATTATTCAGACGTTTCAAAAATTGCCGAAATCAGTTTTAACGTCTCACAAAACTAAGCGTAACTCGAGCACTAATGAATATTTTGACGTCAAATTTCACACAGATGTCAAGGACAATGCCAATGAACTAAAAAAGAAGGGGAAAAAAAAATTGAAATGCCATATGCCCGGTAAATTTAAATTGAAAACGGGTCGTACTTTTTGGATACATTAGTATTTTCAAATTTTGTTTCAAGTAAAGCGCTTATGAAAATGACCACACAAAATATTTTTTTCAATTCTTTTTAATAGCTCACACTCTCCCTATATATATCTTGTTCAAATTTCCAATCGTTCATAAAATCCTTTTTATTCATCCACTCAAGTTCAAATACATTTTTTTTTTGAACTTGTAGTGGGTGACACTGGATGTGAATGCAGTTTTTTCAAATATTAATTCAGTAATTAAATTTAATTAATTCATTTAAGTTGCATGTATCTACCCATAGATGGCGCCAGATAAATTTAAAAAAAATGAATGATAATTATTTATAAAGGACTTTCTGCAATAGAGTGAAAAAAAAGTAGGAATTGACTTAAATTTTATTTTGTATTACTTGTTAAATGCAATGCCATAAGTGACATTTGTCCCGTATTTGTAGGTTCCATGTTAAAATACATTAAAATATGTGTCAAATAATGGCAAAATGAAACAGCTGTCACACTGCGAGAATGTTGCTGTCAAATGAACTTCTCACTTTATATTTTTATGTTCTGTTCAACGTAACTGCATTTTAAAATGTACAGACACATATTCCCATGGACCATACTAAAATAACAGCATGCTTTGCAATCTGGGAGAGGGCCCTGTACTTGTTTCCTCTACTGTGTAGGGTTGTTACCGGGAGGCTAAACATGTCATTATGTGATTTCCTTCTTTTTTCGTCGTTGTTTTCATGTGTTCTTTTTATTTAATTGCTTATAGTAGCATGCCATTGGAAATAATGATACTAAAATAACCTGCTGATTTCAAATTTTAACGAAGGGCTCCCAAAAGAAGTTGGCGAAAAATACGAGAGAGTATTCCCGAACTGACCAAGAACTGGCCACAGCTCGCTCGACGGGTCTCGACAGGACGTCGGACAGAATGGTGACAGAAATGGAGAGGGGGCACGCGGTGAAGCGCCTGCAGATGAACACCTCTACAATGGAGAGAATCAACGTAAGCTATCTTATCGATGTTTATGAACAGAATGGCTTTCTAACCCAACTCATGACTCAAGCTCACCAGCAGCGCACATAGTGTAGTAGTATTAGTAGGCACTGAGGGCTATTAATACTACTACACCACAACACAACACTGTGCCTAGAGCTGAGTTACCCCTTTACAGTTTGGGAAGGATGTGGTTGAGAAAAGTCTGATTGGGTTCTGCGACGCTCTTATAGTCATATGAGACGGCATAAAGTGGATTCCGAACTCCTCCAAACATCCATGGCACCACAGGTGACTCTAACCTGAAACCCGTGGCACCGAGCCCTAGTCACTCGGCCATCTGGCCCCCAAGAATTAGGGCTGAAGTTCTATCCGCTGGTGGCATTTTTTTAGAAACTGGTTCAAAAAATTAGAAGCCTCGATGGCGTTTGGCATCTTCAGTGTGAGTCAGACTATCAGGTTGGGAGTTTTTCGATTTTTCTCTCATATGATACGCAAATGCGGGATAGTCCTCCCGGAAGGCACTGCCTTCCTTCATCAGCGTCACGGAGCCAAGTCAGAGTTCTATCTACGAGTGCTCCATCACAACTAGGGATTGCAATATCGGACCAAAAGTCCTCTACAAAAGTATGTTTTAATTTACTAACCACCCCTCTATATCACTGTATCTCATCATTATGAGGTATATTACATTCATATATTCTTAATGTGATGTATTCATGCATCTTATCACCATGTATGAATTTCTGAGCATTCAACTTTGCATAATGATTTATTGGCTTAATTTAAAACGTTTCATGTATGTACTTATAATTCCGGTTTTTGTTGTAGAAATTCCACAGGCGAATCCAGAGTCGAATAGAGGAGGAAAAGAAGCGCGGCGAAGGCAACCTGGTGAAGTACGAGAAGGAGGGGAAGGTCCTCAGAGAGACTCTGGCGGCCGATCACGCGGTTTTCCAAGACTTCAAGGAGACGTTTGCGGATCGCGAACTTCCTGTGGATGACTTGAAGGCCTTCGTCACGGACGGACTGAAGGTATTTCGCCTTTCAAATCTATATTGCTAGTTGAAGTCCTGACAATTTTTATACCACAAGCAAGGACTGCACCGACAGAAGTCGAGGGGCTTGATGGCCGAATGGTTAGCGCTCTGGCTCTCGGTACCATAGATTTCTGATTCCATGGATGTGACGGTGCCATGGATGTTTGTACGGGTTCGGAATCCACTTTAAGCCGTAGGTCCTCGTCTAATAGGACTGTAGAGCGTATTTAGGGTACTGGTAATGGATCCGTAAACTATCTTCAAGCTACACGTGCCCCCCGGATAGTTTTGAATGAGTAACAGCGGTGCAACCCTTATTTATGACATAGAGATAACTGTCTAAGTATTTGCCAGCTGCATTAGAAAAAAAGGTGAAGTTCTGAATTGGAAGTTAAAAAATATATATATATTGGCAAGTGATTCGTATTGTAGGCTCCCATGTTTATGCCTGAGATAGGAATGGCATATTTACGGGTGATTGCGTAAATTTACGCAAAAGGGGGTGATGTAATGCCTTATGTGATTGAGCTACAGTAGATAGAAGTTGAATGAGCGCACAACGATGAACTCATTATTTGAGTGGTTACAGCTGTTAGCTTCCAGTTGAAAGTAGTGATACAAACACAAAGTCGCATCAGAGGGAAATTTTTTCTTTTCTTCAGCAAGCAAGAGGCGCAATTTATAATGTACCCTGAAACTTGTACTGCATCTGCTGCATCAAATGAGTAGCTTATTTGAGAGACGAAAGTTAAAAGCTGGGTAGGAAAGGGGTGTTAGTCAAGAAAAAACCCGATTCATTACGTGCTACCTTTGCATGTGAACGAATGATGTACTCTGCTATCAAGGTTTCGTACATTGTACGATTTTCACTGTTTCCTCTATCGCTTTGCTTAGCGAAATTGGGTCCATGTGATTCGGCTTTTGCAGTATCTGGAATTACGCTTATGAGGTTTTGTCACCGCAATTTTGGACGAATATTTTGGGGTGGGGGGGTGGAGGATTTTGCACCTTCCAGCCTCATCCTCGAGTCCAACGCATGCGTTTTGTCAACAGATTTATCGCGCCCATTCCGACTTCGCTTGTCAAGTTTCGAACCAACCAACCTTGTTTTGCAGCGGCCTGATGGCCAATTGGCTAGTGCTCTGACCTTTGATACCACAGGTTTCAGGTTCGAATCCTAGAAGTGGCATGAATGTTTGTGAGTGGCTTGGAATCCACGTTAAACTGTATTCGCTGTGATCAAGGTCTAATTAGCCCGAAGTGTGCAGAAAATGACCGTACAGTGACGAACTACACCAAACTCTTGTTTTGGAAGCCCGACCTGCTGACGTCTTCAGAGCAGTTGAACTGAACCCGTTGCCATCAACGCGAATCGAATTCGTTTGCGAAATGTAGAACACGCGGCTCGTCTACGAATGATATTCTCTGAATATGTAAAAATAAAAGTACGGCATAGTTGATAAAAATGCAGGAGACATTTATACACCTTGTGCCAAATATATGGTCAAATTGTATTCCGAATTAAAGTACGATTCATGTATTTGTAGAAATGATCCGGTTCATTTTTATTCATTCATTTATTTGAATTTATTGTAAACAAGTATATTTTTTATGTCAATTCCTACTTTTTTTTTCACTATATTAAAAAAAATGAATAAAAATTATTTATAAACAATTTTTTGTAAGTTTCTCTGGTGCCATCTATGGGTAGATATAGGCAACTTAAATCTAAAAAAAAAAAAAACTAAAATTAATGACTGAATTAATATTTGAAAAAACTGCATTAACATCCAGTGTCATCCACTACTAGTTCAAAAAAATGTATTTGGACTCGAGTGGATGAATAAGAAGTATTTTATGAACCGCTTTTGTAGCCATAAAATACATTTTTGGAAAGCAAAAGTTTATTAATATTTTCCATTAAAAAATTACAAATGTCATCCGTATGTTTTCTTTTAAGATTTTAAAGCGATCTTTGAGTAGATTATTGTTAGAAAGTGAAAAAAGTTCCAACAAGAGAAAAACCTGGTGGGTGATATAAAAGATTTCTGCTGCATGAATCAGTTTCCGAAACATTAATCTTACATCCAAGAAAAAACATGCAAGCAATTGCATACACATTTAGAGCATCGAAAAACACGATCCCCAGAAGAATAAAGAACAACAATTTCCAAGAAAATGTTGAAGAATGTTTAAAAGCCCAACCATAAAACTATGGGATCGAACTGGACAAAAGAAATGACGCCTCGTGGTGATAAATGGTTCTCTCCCGTATTTGGTGATGAGAAAAAAAAATGGAATTTAAATGTACCCGCTGGTTATAAATTTCGCCGGCAGGATTTAAAAAAACCCCCGAAGAGTTTCTTTTGCAGACAACAAAGTGGTGGATCATTGCTGTTTTATGGCCAATCATTCTTGGATTTTTTCTAACATCCATTTGGATCTCTGAGGATCACTTAACTGGGTTTGCTGGGAAGATGTGATTGGGTTTTTCAACAAGATCGCATCGATTAATATGTTTAATTTGACAAAAATAGGGTTTCAACAGAATGGATAGATGGATGTTAGGGGAATTTCCGAAACGAAGTCCAGATATTAATATCATAGTATTAAGATGGGTATAACTATCGCGAATGTGTATGAAAATGTCCTCCTTCAGAGTAGCTGTCACGAAAAGAGTATTATGCCTGCAGAAGGAGATTTTCATTCACTTCTCCTGACAGCTAACCGTCAACAGTGCATTTTCATTTTACTTTTCGTGATAATTTGTCTGCAAGAATGATTTTCAACCGCTTTTAGTGACAGCTACCCTAAAGAAGGACATTTTCATATACTTTTTGTGACAATTTGTCTGCAAGAATGATTTTCAACCGCTTTTCGTGACAGCTACCCTAAAGAAGGACATTTTCATATACTTTTCGTGACAGGAAGATATTTTCGTAGTATTATTACAGGAGGTTGTATGAAAATGTCGCTGTTAAAGGTTAGCTGTTACGAAATGTGTATGAAAATACCCTCCTTGAAAGCTAGCTGTCATGAAAAGAGAATAGAAATTTCCCTCTTGTAGGCTAGCTTTCACGAAAAGGGAATGGAAATGCCCTCTTACAAGATACCAGCTCATTACCTTTAGGCCATTGTTCAGTAGATTTAGTGGTAACAATCTGCTCTTATGCATTTCAACTTGCGCATGTAGTATACAGAATGACTGAGGTTTGACTCCTGTTTGTGGCGTGGGTTGCAATAATTGCTTTCAGAAAAGAGATTGTGATATTAGTAAGTAATAGGCATATCATCTCAGCACTCAGGCTGCTTGAATTTTCCAGGGTTTTATCCCATGTGATACATAAATAGGGGCAATTATACCTGGAAGGCAGTTTCTGCACATCAGTTCATTGTTTACATGTTTCGTCCTCATTTTTTCTAACTGGAAGAAGGCTACATAGCCCTTGTTGTTGTTGGGGGGAGTAAAGAAAAGTTTACAAGGAGAGTAATTGCAACCCCCTCCCCATTTGCCAGGGACGAGGGTTCAATTCTAGCTGATGGCTTGCGTTACAATCACTACTTTGAAAAAATGACTAGACTCACTTACTGTTGATATATTCATAGGACTATTCTAAGTTTTTCTCTAATACAATAAGATAGTTCCGGAAAGCACTCTTAGAATAGTTTCCTTCTCCCTAAAATAACAAGTAATATAAATTTTTTTTTTTTTTTAATTCAATTCCTACTTTTTTTTCATTATATTGCAGGAAGTTTTTATAGATAATTTTCATTCATTTTTTTAAGTTTATCTGGCAGCATCTATGGGTAGATATATTCAACTTAAATCTAAAAAAAAATATAATTAATTAATTAAATTTAATGACTGAATTAATATTTGAAAAAAACTGTATTCACATCCATGTCCTCCACCACAAGTTCAATAAAATGTATTTGAATTTAAGTGGATGAATCAAAAGTATTTTATGAACGATTGAATATTTGAACAAGATATATATAGGGAGGGTGTGAACTAATAGAAGGAATTGAATAAGAGAAAAACAATTGTATTTAATAGGTTAATGATCCACGCGTAGCACATTATTCAATAGCTACAACAACCACGAAGAAAAATCGTTGTGTTGAACTTCTGTTATAAACTTTCTTTTTTTTCCAGATATATTTGGGTCTCGAGAAAAGAGAAGAAGCAGAAGAAATGGAGTCATTAAATGAAGAATCAGAAGAAATCGGAACAAATCTGTAAGGACAAAAAAATAATGAACTAATTCGAAGAAGCAAAAGATTCAATGTTTCGTTCATTCAACGAGACTAAAATTAATTAATGGAGTTTATTTCAGTTTCGTTTTTATCTTTACAATTGCTATCATTATTCGAAGTAATCATTGATAAATTAATTATCAGTGGCTTTTTAATGAGTAGTAGAAGCTTCATACAGACGCATCTGGTCTCGGCAGGATGGCTCACTTCAATGTGTGCACGATCTGGTATTATCGGTGGATTTTTTAATGAGTAACAGCTTCATACAGTCTCATTTTTTCTCAGCAGGATGGCACATTTACATGTGTGCATGATCTGGTATTATCTCTGGCGGAGAATGCCAGAAGTCTGGATCAGAATGCCTTTCCTACTTCCCTTGCACACGCAAATCCCTTGGCAAAATATAAACTTATACACTCAAGAGACAAAACATTATGACCACCCCTACATTTTGCAATGAACTCGCCTGGATGACGTGGAAGGCACGTGGTCAGGTGGAAGTGGTATTTAACTGGTATTAAGTGGTGGTATTAATCCATGCCAAGGCAAGTTGAAGCTGTGTTGCGCTCCAAAGGTGGGCCAACTCGTTATTGACAGGTAGTCATAATGTTTTGGCTCTTGAGTGTAAATTCTTCTAAGATTAAACTAAATAACAAATTACAGATCTAAATGTCGACAGAAGAACTCTCGCGAGATTAAGGACGAAGCACCACAAAAATAGAAAAATTTCTGCTGATGGCATTAAAAAATATCAAAATTTGGTAACTGACCTGCTGTCGAGCTGATTCCTCATCATGTCTTTGATTGGCCAGTTGTTGCAGCGGACCATCCCTCGGAAGAGGAATTTTACTCCAAACTGACAACCAACATAGCCAATAGTATTCGGGAGCACCACGATATTTGATTTTCTTGCACTCTTCAGGGGATACGACAGCAACGGAAATTGCGTCTTCAATTAATGATACAGGGGGGTTTAATGATATCATAGCAAATACTTTATTCTGTTAAAAGTTTCACCAGAGATCGCAATTGTTAGGAGCTTCCAGCTTGTAAAACATCATTGAGATTAGGCGATGCAGTGATGATATTTTTAATGAAATTTAGATGTAGATGTGACGAAATAATGTGTTTTAAATATATTTGATGTAATGAAGATCATTCTTGGATTTAATGTAATGGCGATGTTTTAATGGATTTGATATAATAGTGATGCATTAATGGATTTGGTGCAATGTGGAAGTTTTAATAGATTGGATGTAATAGGAATATTTTAATAAATTTGATTAAATATTTTAATGAATTTGACATAGCGATGTTTTAAAGAATGTCCACCATGGAGGTGTTGCACCTAAATCATTGTTAAAAATGAAGGGGTGGAAGTTCAGTACGAGTGACGCTATTGAACCAATGTTGTGCTGTCTTCAAGCTCTTGCATGCTGTCATACCAGAAGCCTCTGATGACTCTGCTAATCCTTGGAGTCTTTAGTATATCAGATGTGAACTCTCTTCAGTTTCGTGCAGACTATACCTTTATGCTTGAAACCGTTGTCACCCAATGCTCTTCACCATCGACTACACCTTTGCTAGAAATCTCAGTGGTTTACAATGCGCTACTTTTATGTAGCCAGTTACAATAGGCCATTGTGCATACGTTAACATTCGAACATCGTTCTGTTGCGATAAATGTCTGCATCATTCATTCTTTCCCCATTTCATCCACTGTCCTCCTCTCACTCCTTGCAAATCTGTGCCGCGTTCTTGATGTCATCAAAACAACAACACAGACCAAAGTACTGGAGCTCATCCGGCCCATGGTAAGAATCGTTGGAAACTTTTAAACTGGAAAGGGATTCGCGAACGAGAAGAAAAAATAAATAAAGAGGCCTGAACTACATCATAACATTTCACAATGTTGGCATCTATCTCAACAATGTCTTGTTTGGTTGAATTATACACAGTCCAGTAACATTAATGTGACCACCACCTACTTTCGACGTCAACGTGAAATAACCAATCAAAGAAGGCAGGTGGCAGCACATTGCAGTGGAGTGTATAGAAAGAATTCCACTTAAAGCCAGAATATGCAAAAGTGTATATTCTGGCTTTTGACAGGTGGTCACATTAATGTGACTGGACTGTGTATTTAGAATATAAACAACCAAACCTGTTTTTATGTGGTTGATAATAATCAGGCAAAATCAAGTTTGAATATATTCTTTTCTTTCACTTCCTATTATGCTTATGATGGACATAAAGCATAAAAAAAGTTTTGGCTATATTACATTTAAGTTGGTTTCTTACGATCTTTAATGATAGTTGTTTGTAAATGCCTTATGTTTATCAAACTATGATGAATTTGTTTTATAGCGAAGAAGATGTTCCCGCAGAGTCCGTTAATATTGAAGAAGAAAAACCGAAGGCGAAAATTGCAGAGGAAGAAAAGTTGAAGGCTCCAGTGGACGAAAAAAAAGCTCACAAGCCGCTGAATGCAACACAGAAAGATATTTACGTGCAATGGCAAAATAGTAAATATCTTTTCACGATTGCACAACAAGAGAACTCGCATCTTCTAAAACACCACGAATTCATGAATAACAGGTAAAGAGAAAACTTTTATTATTCATTTTGAGACTTTTTTGGTTTAATATATTTTATATAGTCAGCAATTAAGAGAGTTAAAAAAATAAATAATTAAAAAAGATATAACTTTCGTAAAGATAATATAAAAATATGCTGCAGTTGAGCGGTGTCAAATAATGGTATACTAAATGATCAATGGAAATAATTTATATACAGGGTGATTCAACGGTCCTGGGACACTTGAGGGGTGTTGTTACTAATGCCCCTGGTGCAGGAAAGTCTACACTAGATCCAATAGACTCCATAGCAGACGACGGATCCATGACTAAGGGTGATATGCAGCTTCATTTTAGCGAGGAACCACAAGGGCTGAAGACTGGCTCAACCTCAAGGAAACGTTCTACGATTCTATTAGACCTGGACCTATGGTTTAAAGTGGATTTCGAACCACTACAAACGTCCATGGTACCGCCGGGACTCCAACCTGAAACCTGGGCACCGAGAACCAGACACTCGGCCATTCAGGCCCACTTTGTGGGATGGTACAGCTTACTGAAATTTACAATTTATTTCTATAGAAAAGTAGGATCTGAAGTGACACATCGACAAACGAACACAAAAAACTACACACGAAAAGAAAATTATTGTTCATTGGCAACATCCTTGCCAAGTGCTCCTTTAATTCAATGTTCGTAATTAAAATTGCCAAGTGCTTCTTTAATAGCAAATGGCGACAACCCACAGTGATGCATACTGTGTAGCATAGAAGGAAGGAACGATTGTCGAACAGATGGCAGGCATTTCGCAGCCGCAATGGAGAACCTTGAGGTCCTCAATGAAGTCAACTGGATTTTTGTAAATGAAAACACAGTGCCAAACACAGAAAGAAGGAAATAGAGTGCTCATCGGAGTTGCCAGCCAGAGAGGACTCGAAACTCGTCACGTGACGGATATGTCTGCTGTTGCGAGAAATTCGTTAGAAAGTGTGTTCAATGCATGACTTCTGATCCTACATTCCTATACAAAAAAACTGTATGTTTCAGTATGCTGTACCCTCCCTCAATATGTATCTCATGACCCTGAATCATCCTGTATTCAAAGCACGGAGGTTTTTTTTTGCTTAAAAAAAAAAAAAGAATTCAAATATTGTCATGACATCTGAGGGATTTCCATTTTTTTTTGTTAAGATGGCGACTTACACCGTTTGGCGTCACATTGTTTTCAAAATAATGCTATTATGTAAAATAGAATAATGTCAGTACCTATATGACGATTAAGGTTAGGAATTATTGTTTTTAAATTTTTATCAGACTTAGCTATTTTATTAAATTGATTCTAATTTGTGTACTATGTGGCGTAATAAGTATTGCCAGAATAATTTTTATTTTAGTTAAAAAAAAAAAAACTGTGCCTACTTGATGAATAGATTGCGTGCTTTGCAAATCCTATTAACATAGAAAAGGACCACGTATACGTCATTGTCTTTAAGAAGATAAGATTCAAAATAATTATATTAGGAAGAATAGTTTAATTTATGAATAGATTATAAGCCAGGTTAAGAACCTTAATATAAATAATGTGACAAATTATAGACTAATATTATGCACATTATAAATTAATAAAAACTGCAAAATTAAGTCTATTAGGGCAACACGGCCCATTTAAAACGACACTCGCGAAAAATAAACGAATTAGCAGAGAATATTTTGATGGGTTATTCCTTTTCAATCCATGTTCAGAAAGTGCTCAAAACATATACTGGGCTCTCAACTAAGTTTCTGGGTTTCACACATGGATAACGTTAATGACACGTGTAGTGTATATGTAGTCCAGAAGTTGTTGATGTCTAAACTAAAAAATAATCAACTTAATACAAGGACATATCATGACGAAAAAAGACATATTTTTTAATAACGAAGATATCGCGCTTCGTGCCAAATAATCAGCATTTGCTGGAAGCTTTGCTTTTCTGCTTTATTTTAAGAAAATGCAGCTGAAGCACATAGTTTGATCGAGGAGGCTTACTCAGAACATGCAGTATCAATATGTTACCCCCTGTTAGTTAATATTAGTTTCAACTAAGCTTTAGAACTAAAGATTAGTTTACACATTCCAGAAGGGACGATTTCAACATTGAGAATAAGATGCGCATCGGAAGATCAAAAACAATTGGGGCGCCGAAACCGTCAATGGGCATCGCTACCGACAACAATATACGCTAGCAGAACTCGGCATACGTTGTCCTGTCAAAAAAAAAAAAAAAAAAAAAAGGCGTCATAGAAAATAACATGTCGCGAATCGATTCTCCATGTTCCAATATAGGTGCATATTCATTTTCATAGTCGTTTGAACGGTCTATAAGATGACATGCTGCAGCACCCTCTAGTGCAAACTTACAACAAAAGGGATAACATAAAAACATTCTCCCTGTTTTGTCAAACACATGCAAAAAATTTGATCCAAATCGGTCCAGCCGTTTAGGAGTAGTTCAGTGACAAACACTGGTACAGAAGAATCATATCGAGTGCAGCGCCACGTACAGGGTCCAATTGTGAATCTAAACCATCGAGCGATCCATTCAAACACACACATGCACAGAAGGAATTATATACTCTCCGTTTTTCCAGAATGAAGGAGCTGACGGAGCGGTACATGGAACTGGACGCAGAGCGTATCGTGAAGGACTCTGAGCTGCTCAGCCTCCACGAGAAGGCCTCCAACCTCTACGAGATCGTGCAGCAGAAGAGGAAGAAGGGCGTCATCCCCTTCATGGACCCGCGGGCGGAGCTCGCGCTCAGGTGCCTTCATCTACTCTCTTGCATACAATGCTAACTGCAGAGGTGTATGCGCTTTTAATCCGTCCCAGAAAACTTACCAACTTTTACTCCAACCAAAAAGTTTACAAATCTCTTACATGAGTTATTTAACTGTAGAGGTATCTCGGTATACGTTCTTAATCTGTCCCAGAAACTTCCATTGATACCAAACAGGTCGTAAATTTCTTACATAAATTTCAAGCTATTGAGGTATCTCGGTATACGTTCTTAATCTTACGTTGTATAAATCTATGTAATCACTGCTTAGTGTTGAAATACGTTAAAAAAAAGATGCAGTATACGTAGAAAGCGAATACATACATAAATGATAATTCATCAAATTTAGTTATTTCTTTTTTTCTCGCTACACGGATGGGGTGCAGGATTACCAGATCGGATAGTTACTGGAAATCTACCCAAATAATCAGGATGTTCAATAACGATGGTATAGTCCACATTCCATCTGTAATTATTTCGACCTGTGAAAGTCACATATACAATCGCTAATGTCAAATGATATGCATTCCTCTCTCCTGGGAATAAAATGCCAAAACTCTTCCGGTGAGAAAAAAAAGAGAATGTCACTCATAAATGTATTATTCGCTATATTTAATTTTCTCTTAACAGTTTTCTGATGTTTGCAGAATTCGGAGACAGAGACTCGAAAACGAAGGACTGCGAAAGATACTGTCGCTGGCGTTTCGACACACCTACCAAGACATCGAGTTCCACTCGAATTTGAAGGACGAAATGAAAGAGTTCTACACGAAGCTTCTCTCTCCAGAGAAAAAAGAGGAGGAAGCTTCCAAGAATGCCGCAGAGGAACCAATCACCCCACAGGACACTGAGCCAAAATGAACTAGAGCTTTATGCCTAGATCTTTATTATTTTTTAATTTCATACCAATAAAGTTTGTACTCAATCGATCCAATATTAATAAATAGAACATTTATACATAATAAATTGTATAGAATGCTTTTTAACACAAATATTAATTTACGCATACTTTGTCATCAATAATACATAAAGAGTAAATTGACATATGGAAATTGTAGTTTACTTAATAAAACATATTCGACTAAAAACTGGGATCTGACGGGCCGATATACAGGTTACCCGCGAAAGGTAGAATAAAAAGCATCACAGCAATCTTAATAATAAATCATCATCGCAGATTTCGAGACGCAAATACTACTGGCAGATTACGAACACTTTAACGATGATTGCTAGGCACTCTGAGATGGGTCGGACTCAACGGTGACCTTTAGTTCGTCATTACTGACCTTAGATTCCGGGCGACTGCGCGGCTCATTTGTCCGGTAAAGAATGGCAGATCGCGTGGAATACTTCAGATAAGGCACGACTTCTCTATCAGATTTTTCCTGAAGTTAGTCTAAATAGATTAAGTGGGGACTTTTATTTAAACCAAATAAACACACAAATAACAAATCTTCACACGGAGCTATGTCTAGCTATCAAAATAGATTTTTTGGTAAATCAGCTATTTGTCCTTGTGGCGATCAAATAGAGGACGTGAATCATATTATTTTTACCTGCAAAAATTGGAATGATGAAAGGAAATTAAATTAGTAAATTAAAATAATTAATTAAATTAAATCCAAAAAATTATAAGTCTTGTTCTATTAATTTTTAGAAGTTCACGAATAGACAAAGACTTTCAATAAAAAATATCATAGAAAAAAGATTTATTCAATCAATAGAACATCTATGATTAGATCTGAACTGTTTTGTTCTTTTGTTTGTTGTTTTTTGTTCTCAGGAAAGTGTTCCTAAAAAAAAAAAAAAAAAAAAAAAAAAAAAAAAAAAATTAGTTTGTGTTAATTGCTGTTTTCTTTCTCTGAGGCATAAATCTGCTTTTGTGGGATAGCCCAATAGCCCACTTAACGGCAGCGTAGCCGGCCTGCAGGTGGACCTATTGGGTGACTTCAGTCCTTTCTTCTTTTCTTATTTATTTATTTTACTTCAGTTGTGGTACTAGTCGTTACCCAAAATTATTTTTCTATTTTAAGTTGTACGGAGCGGGCTTGCTATCGTGACACCGCTCTGATGTTCCGGATGTTCCTTAATGGAACAGGTCGGTAAACTAATAGAATTGTCCGGTAAAAGATACCTGTGCGAAATTGGACGAATCCATTGGATATTGTCTGCTGCGTAGTAACACTAGAGCCAAATACACGATTAATGTTTCTGCGATGCCGTTAGCACGTTGTCCGTGCTACGTAAGAACTCATACAAATTTCCGAGCGTACCATTTTCAACAAACTTAATTTTTTAGAAAAGTTCGACATTTTTAGAGCTTACAATGATTTCCTTAAACTGACGAGACGTATAACTTCTCTCACACACACACACAAAAAGGGGAAGGGAGGAGCTCCTCTCACTTCTCATTGGAGTAGTCCTTTATAAATAATTTTCATTCATTTTTTTAAGTTTATCTGGCGCCCTCTATTGATAGATATATGCACGAATTTAAAAAAAACAAAAAATTAATTAAATAAATTTAATGAATGAATTAATATTTGAGAAAACTGTATTAACATCCAGTGTCATCCACTGCAAGTTCAAAAAAAAAAAAAAAAAAAAAATGCATTTGAACTTGAGTGGATGAATAAAAAGTATTTTATGAACGATTGAAAATGTGAACAAGATATATACAGGAGAGTGTGAGTTAATAGAAGGAATTGAAAAACAACAACAACTAAACAGTAAATACAGTTAATTACCCAGAGCATTATGCTTTTTAGCAAGACCATTGTTGCGTATTTTATACCATAGACTCGCAGAAACATATTCGCAAATAATTATAAATAATTAATTTATTACAATTACGAAATAAGTTTTTTTTTGTATCAGATTCTAATTTAAAGTATTTAATAGAGCACTCAGAACGCCTGGAATGAAGTTCTCAACTCATAATAGAGGAGGCCATAAGAATGAATTTTTTCATACACCCGTGTGTTTTCTTTTACGGTTATTAAGTTTCAAGAACAAAAATCTCTGAAAAGTTTTATTAGAAAGTTTCTTTTTCATGCATTTAGTTTTGCAAAATGAAATAAGTAAATAGATAAGAATTGATCCAGTCAAAGTAATTGTAAAAATTCTTCGGCAACAGATAGAATCACGATTATTACTTTATTAAATTTTTCGTAAAATCGCAGATTAGAGGACTTGGCGTCAAAAATGTATTTCGCCAAAGTGCGTCAAATGATGGGTGTGATTCTAAGAGAAGAGGATTGCAACGCGGATTTTGCAAAGCGGAATTTGAATTTAATCCAAGAAAAACGGGTGGGAATATCAGGAATTTGTATGGGAAAAATAAGCAAAAATTACCGAAAGTGTAATGAAATTTTAGGGAAAATGTACTTATTCCGGGATTATCTCTTGGCCAAAAATAATTGTAAGTTACCTCAGCCGCAATTTCCTTTATCCTTTCAATCATTTAGTTCTGAGGTAAAGAAGAAAATAGATAGACCCTTAAAGCAAACTGCTTTCAACTGATAAAACGTGGAGTATACTTGTTTCATCACCCATCCCAATGGACTTGCCCCGTGCAGCTTTTACAGCACATTTCCGACTCTCGACAGGACATGATTTTTTTCATAAACACCTGCACCGTATGCGCTATTCATGATCTCTGTGCTCGTCAGGCGAAACCATGGACTTTTTACACTTGAAAACATGCACTGCATTTGATTTTATGACTTTTAACTCTGACAACTTTACCAAGGTTACATTTTATTGGGTTGCTAGAGTTCTTAGGGTGAATATCGCTACAGTTTGACGTAGGGAAAAAAATGACATCCACGCAGATTTCTCTTGAAAAATTCTTCCAATCTGTCACGGTCGGTATTCAGCGCTCATTCATTCTCATCAGTTACACCCGCAGTCGGATCCAGTCCATCTTCTCGTAATATCGCACAAACTCATTTTGGATTGAAAAAACCACACATTTTGACGAATGAATCTCTTCACATTGTGTGCTGCACCACTCAATTTCGATCTGCATCTCACACATATCCATCAGATTCATCTTTCGTAACCATTGGAATTCGCATCCTTTCCACAAGTAGGACGCACGACATTCTTAACAATCAAACCTTCAAACATACATTCAATAATTTTTAAATTACCTTGTCATTCCAAATTCCTGCTGTAGCACCCTTCATTAAATTTTTAGAAAAGTCTGGGATCTTTTATTCGCGAAATAAAATTCTTCATTATCAGACAACACTAGCCAATTAAGATCCCACCTGATTAAAAGAACTAAATTTTACTGTATAAAACTCTCATAAGACCAGTGTTAGCATATGCATCTAAAACAGGGTCACTAACAGCAAGAGAAGAGAAAATGTTGTCAATCTTCGAAAGAAAAGTGCTACGAACTATTTTTGGCGGTATCAAGGACAATGGAAATGGGCGAAGAAGATACAATTTTGAACTTTATAAACTTTTTAGAGATATTGACATTCTAAAATTCATTAAACTGAAGCGAATGAGATGGGCCGGTCATCTCATGAGAATGGAAAGTGATAGAGCTGCTTTGAAAGTTTTCAATGCAATCCCTTTTGGACAACGACCAAGGGGGAAGACAGAAAAAGAGATGGATCGACTGTTTAGACTCTGATTTTAATATTATTAAGATCAAAAAGATGCACGGCCAAGAGAAGAACAGCCTGGCTGGATCTTTTAAAGAAGGCCAAGGCCCACAACGGGCTGTCGAGCCAGTTATAATGATGATCAGACAACACTAATCGAAAGACTTTGGCCGGCACAAAAGGAACGAAAACAACCTCAGCGTCATGACTTGGTAACGAGTGAAATGAATCGTTATTGAAATTAACGGTTTCTGATTCTTCTAAAACATTCCAGTAATCGAATGAAACCACACAATTATTCTCGGCCAATAAGGTATTACGAAATCCCTTGATTACCGCATTTGGCGAAATCCCAAAGGCCCGTATTTTGCGATTTGGCCAAACTTTTGACTTCAAATCTTTCCTTTACATTACCAAGATCTAATAATACGTTCTGTGATTTTCTTCAAAAAACTTTGTTACATTTTTCTGCATCCTGATATCCAATAATAAGCTAACAGCCCGTCAAAACTATTTACGAAAGTTCAGGCCAAATAAATAGTAAATGGAGGTATAACAGTAATAAGTTCAAATAAATGAAATGACCTTGTACCTTGAACAGGGCCGGATTTAGTTGAAAAGAGGCCATAGGCTATTCCACTTATGAGGCTCTCCTAATTTTTGCGTTTGTAGATTACATGAGAGATAATAAAATACATCATTACTGTGATATATATCAATATGCTAAATGAAACATGTGATGGGTACTAATCTTTATAAAAAATGTGGCGCGGATAATAAATAAAATAAAAGTAGAGAACACTTATTTGAACATTTATTCTCAGCATCCTATATAGTACTTGTAACAATAACTAATCAAACATTTACAAAGAAACAAAATTCAAATAATAAAAATCTTTGACTACGAAAATAAAATATGCAATAAAAATTATCATATTTTCTATAAAATTAAATGAAATATATTCAATACATTGGAGAATAAAGCAAATTCAATTCAGATAAATTTATTTCATAATAATTCGCATTTACAGTTTAAATATGAATTATTATGAATTTTAAGTTTTAAATTAAGCAAAAAAATGGAATTTTATTTATCCTTATTTTCGATTCAGTGTTTCAGTGTAGCTGGAAGATATGCTACGGACGCGAGTCACACTACCCCCACAACACTCTACGATCCTAATTAGACAGGGATCTACAGTTTAAAGTGGAATCCAAACCATTACAAAAATACATGGCAGGGATACATCGGGGCTCGAATCCGAAACCTACGGTACCGAGCAACAATGCGCTAGCCACTCGGTTATCAGGCCCCAAATAGCTAAATATTTAAAATTAAAAACCATCTCATTTGAAGATGTCTGAAAAGTCCCGTCATCTACAATTCTGCAGCAAACATTTATTTTTTAAACACACATTAGAGATTATTTTTCTGAAACTACCGAAAAGTAAATAAATGAAAAATTACTGAATAAAATCAATATCACAACATTACATAAAACACCATGTTACACTGCACTATGTTACATAAAATTACAAAAATAACAAGAAAATATAAAACAAAACTTACATTTTTTAAAAAAATAGTCCCAAAATGAAATGTAAATAGCACAACAATGCAAATTATTATTGTATCATTCGTTGCCAGAGTGTATAATATATTCAAAATAAAAAAATCCTACCCCATCGAAGATTCGAATTCTATTAATGATGGCGGTCAAAATACGACACGGTTAACAACTAACAAGACGAACAGTGAGAAACGTTTAAATATTTTTATAAGAACTTTTTTCAAGATAAATACAAAAAAAAGTGTAAAAAATTCTACTTTATTATGAAAATAGTTGGAGGGGATTACAGAATATTCTCATATATAAAATTCACAGCTGAACGTCTTAAAAATGGGTCCCACAACCCTTGAGACCGTCAAATGACATTCACTATTTTGGATGCACCCCATTTGATGATACGTTGCACCAGAACATTGAACATCAAATGTGCACATATTTTTATCACGTGTATTAAAAAGAAAAAACAGAAACTCTGAAGTCTCAAGCATGTAATTTTTAAATTCCGGGAAATTAGAAAATTTCAAAATTGTGTCTCAACCCATCAGACCGCCTTCTAACCGAAGAAATATTTCTTACCCAATCTAGAAACAGGTTTGGAGTTCGAGTCCCGGTAGTGCCATGGATGTTTGTAGTGGTTCGGAATCCACTTTAAGCTGTAGGTCCCGGTCTGTTTAGTCTAAAGTGTGACCAAAAAAGTGTTTGTGTTTAGTCTAAAGCGACAAACCAAACCAAACCATATAAAATCTAGCATAAAAACGATTTTAATTCCTATAGGATACTGTAGTTCTAATGCATCTGGCAATACAGAGACACTTCATCTGTATGCCATCAGCAAGGGCTGGGCCGCGGTCACTCATTGAGCACTACACAGGGAGACGTGTAGCTTGAAGATAGGCTACGCACTCGAATAATACTACTCCTACGATCCTATTAGACCGGGACCTACGGTTTAAAGTGGATTCCGAACCTCTAAAAACATTCATTGCTCCGCCGAAACCTGAAACCCGAAACCTGTCCTACCTAGCACGAACCACTCGACCATCAGGTCCTTCCTATAAGATACTTAAGCAGCACGCATATAATTGAAAATATTTCAGTTTCTGTCTGGTTTGCGTCGTACTAGAGCACCTATAGTTTGAAATGTGTGCTTATATTTCTGTATGAAATATATGCTGGTTAGTTGTTGTTGGGATATACGTTGGTAGGGACATATATGCATACGAACATACAAATGCGTATGCATACAAACATGCGTATTCGCCAAACACATATAAAAACTCCAAACTCACACCCAAAAATATATACGTACATACGCCGTGTATGCGGTCTGATGGTCGAGTGACTAACAGTCAGTGCCACAGGTTTCGGGTTCGAGTCCCGGCGGTGTCATGGATGTTTGTAGTGTTTCGGAATCCACTTTAAACGGTAGGTTTCGGTCTAATATGACTGTAGATCGTTGGGGCGTCGGGCTGACAACCCCAACCCCAAAAATTAAAACCATCTCCTGTCTCGAAATCTGCCAGTAGGCAGACGGCCTTGGCCCAACGTAGGGTTGTTGATGTAGTATATATATATACACTGAAGTGACAAAAGTCATGGGATAGCAATATGCAAATTTTCAGATGGCAGTAGCATCGCGTAGAACAGGTATAAGTGCGCAGAGCTTTCATTACTGTTCGAGTTATTCATGTGAAGAGGTTTTGACGTGATGATGACCGCACGACGGGAATTAATAGACTTTGAACGCGGAATGTTAGTTGGAGCTAGACGCATGGGTCATGCCATTTAGGAAATCGTCAGGGAATTCAACATTCCCAGATCCACTGTGTCAAGAATGTGCCGAGAGTATGAAATTCCAGGCATAACATCCCACCATGGACAGCGCAGTGGTCGACCGCCTGCACTTAACGACCGGCGACGTCTGGAAAGAGTCGTAAATTCTAACAGACAAGCAACACTGCGTCAAATAACCGCAGAAATCAATGTGGGACGTACAAGGGACTTGTCTGTTAGAACTGTGCGGAGAAATTTGGCTTTCTTGGGCTATTCCAGCAGAAGACCGACTCGAGTGCCTTTACTGACAGAACGACATCGCTTGCAGCGACTCTCGTGGGCACGTGAGCATATCGGTTGGTCCCTAGATGAATGGAAAACCGTGGCCTGGTACGATGAGTCACGATTTCAGTTGGGAAGAGCTGATGGTATGGTTCGAGTGTGGTGCAGACCCCACGAAGCCATGGACCCAAACTGTCAGCAAGGCACTGTTCAAGCTGGTGGTGGCTCCGTAATGGTGTGGGCTGTTTTTTCATGGCATGGACTTGGTCCTCTGGTGCGACTGGACTGGAAATGCTTATGTTCAGCTACTTGGAGATCACTTTCAGCCATTCATGGACTTCATGTACCCAAACAACGATGGGATTTTTATGGATGACAATGCGCCATGTCACTGGGCCACAACTGTTCGCGATTGGTTTGAAGAACGTTCTGGACAATTCCAACGAATGGTCTGGCCACCTAGATCGCCCGACTTGAATCCCATCGAGCATTTATGGGACATCATCGAGAGGTCTGTTCGTGCCCAAAATCCTGCACCATCAACGCTTTCACAATTATGGACGTCTATCGAGACAGCATGGCTCAATATTCCTGCAGAAGACTTCCAACGACTTGTTGAGTCCGTGCCACGTCGAGTTGCTGCACTTCGCCGGGCGAAAGGAGGGCCGCCACGATATTAAGAGGTATCCCATGACTTTTGTCACTTCAGTGTATATATATACATATTATGCACACATATATATTACCTTTACCTTTAAAAGCAACGATGAGTACCTGGAGTTCAATTCACTTTGGATCTTTTCCCCTAAATTCTTAGATTTTGCAAAAGGTTTTACACTAATAGAATTTTTTTACAATGAATTCTTTATTATAGGAAGCTTATGAGAAGTATAAACGATTGAAAATGTGTGATATTTAGTAACAATCTCTGTAAAATTGGGAACTTGATTTGCAATGAATTGAAACGTCGGAAAATATAGGTTGTGAATATAGTAAAGCAGTAAAGAAGCACAATTCCCCATAAGGAGAGAATAATTTAGAATTAATTGTTTAGTATAGATGTTTTGAGAGTTTTGTAGGTTACTGAAAATATATAATGTTTATCAAGAATCGCTGTAAAATGTGGAAATGCGTACTTGATTTGCATCGAATTCAGATTTTATTGCTTCTAGCTTAACTTTCTTTTAACTGTTTTAAGGTCTTTTGGTTGAGAATATCTGGTCCGTTGCAATTCTGATTTGTGTATGTGCTCTTTTTGTTTTTATCGTAAGTGGCCGAAATGTGTATGGATTGAGTTCCAATAAAGCCAAAGGTAACAACAACAACAATTTTGCAGCTTTATTTGAAAATGGTTATTTGGCTGAAAAATGATTTGAATGGATGTTTTTATTTTAAAATGGTTATTTAGTTGGAAAATGGTTTGAATGGGTGTTTTTATAGGAAAATGATTATTTTTATTTTTTGATGTTAATTGCTGTTTTGCTTTGGTAAGGTTGGACCACCTTAAAAGTACTTGAGAAAAGCTCCATGAATTTTAAAATATTTTTAATTACACTAATTGTACACACGATTTTTACATTTTCAATTAAATACTTACAACAATAATTTTATAATTATAAGAAAGAATAGTATATTTTTTTTTATAAGAGTGCGTTCGAATACTTTATTAAAAAAAAAAAAAAAAAAAAAAAAAAAAAAAGTTTAGTGGCTTGCTTTCAACTGCTTCATGCCAAAGTTCACAATTTGAAAATTTAGTTTATTTGTCGTGGCTTTATTTAGTGATGATATTTGTGACCAAGTTCCTTGAAATAATAAACAATACTCTATCGTGGTGAATTTGATAGTAATACTCTATCATGGCACATAACTTGGGCCCATCATAGTTAACCTGTTTCCTCTTTCCACAGGCTGTAAACAGGAAGGCTGTAAATTTTATTTGAAGTAGGCTTGTAACCGTTTCTTTCGCATAAATGGCAACGGCTACTACAGCGGATCAGCAGAGCCCTCTATATCAGGGACGGGCAAACTTTTTTTTTATTTAAATATGTTAATGAGATGAATGAAATTGCGATTCCATTTTTAAAAGTTCCTTATAGTGAGGTTCGAAGCGAGACGTACTGATTCTAAGGAACGGGGCTCAATGCTCATCTGTCAGTCTACTTCTGAAATATTTCTTTCTAAGGTTCATAGTCGAAAACACTTGTTCACATATATAAGATGAAGCAAACACAGCACTAATTTTCTGCCCGTGCGATATTAAATTTGGGAAACTTACTTTTGATAATGATTTGTAAAACTTTTAACTTGTTGGCGCCAATCTACAGCTATAACTAACAAAGAACTTCCGCTTTTAACACTTTACCGATTGAAAGCTGCCTGTGCTTGCTATTTCCGTCGATTTATGTTTTGTAGAACAACAATAGTGAAAGTAAAAAGATCATCAGTCCTTTGAAAAAAAATAATGTTTCATCAAAGTAGAAAAGGACATGGATATATAAATATATATTTCTTTTAATTTGCCTCGGACCTTCAAATTAAACTTCTATCCGCCGGCCGGATAGAACCTTCCGGCGGGCCGTAGTTTGCCTATCCCTGAGTTAGTAGATCAGTTGTAGAAGCCGGTAGCTTTCATCGGTAAAAAAACCCCTCCTGATCGAAGCCAACCGACATTTACGTAATTTCGAATCGTTTGCTCCAATTATATGATAGAATTGAATAGTAATTCAAAAATTATATGATAGAATTGAATAGTAATTCAAAAATTATATGATAGAATTGAATAGTAATTCAAAAATTATATGATAGAATTGAATAGTAATTCAAAAATTATATGATAGAATTGAATAGTAAATCAAAAATTATATGATAGAATTGAATAGTAATTCAAAAATTATATGATAGAATTGAATAGTAATTCAAGAATTATATGATAGTATTGAATAGTAATTCAAAAATTATATGATAGAATTGAATAGTAATTCAAGAATTATATGATAGTATTGAATAGTAATTCAAGAATTATATGATAGTATTGAATAGTAATTCAAGAATTATATAATAGAACTGAATTATAGTGATTGTGTTGAATGATTTTCTGGGCGTGAGATATTCAATTTGGAAAACTTACTTTCGATAATGATTTGTAAAACTCTAACTTGTTGGCTCCAATCTAGAGCTATAACTAACAAAGAACTTGCGCTTTTAACGCAAAGAACTTCCGTGATTGAAAGCTGTCTGTACTTGTTATTTCCGTCAATTTATGTTTTGTAGAACAAAAATAGTGATAGTAAAAGGATCATATTTAATCAAAGTAGAAAAGGAGATGGATATATAATATATAAATATATATTTCTTTTCATTTGCCTCGGACCGACAAATTAAAATCTATCCGCGGGCCGGATAGAACCTTCCGGAGGGCTGGAGTTGGCCCGCGGGCCGTAGTTTGCCCATCCCCGCTCTATATGTACAACGAACTTCTTCAGTAATGGATCAGAACTCTCTGGTGTGATTGACTGTGAAACCTTTTTTTTTTTCTTTTTGTAGTTAATTTTGATGTTTGACCTTATGTTACTCCATTAAATAATTGTTGCAAAGCTTGGGCCCATCATCATTAACCCTATTACCCCCCTTCTACAGGCTGTAAAAAGGAAGGCTGTGCTTGTTTCTTAAAATTTTTTGGTGTATTGTGTGTTTGCAAGAATAAAGACACAACAATTATAAGATGACCAGAATGAATTCTTTATTAATTGTCTCATATTTCATGTATAATTTAAACGAACACATAAATTAAAAAACGTTGGCACAAAATTAACTGATGATGACAAAATTACAAACTAACCACTGATATTCTTCATTTATGAATGCATGATATACAAAATGGAATGTACACAAAAAAATAAAATGCAATACAATAATCTCAGTTAACATAATGTGGATTTCTAAAGATAATAAGACTTTTTTTTTAAACTTCTTAATTTGAGAAATTCAGCAAAAAGACATCTAATGAAAATAAAAACGGAAACTATTACAAAATTTTTTGAAAATAAAGTTAAAAATGGCAGTTTTAGAAATTATGCGATTATTATTATGGACCCTGGTAATTTGGGATTCACAATGGTTTGTTGGATTTGTGTAGATTGCTAGTTCTTCAGTAAATGTTCATCAGAAAAAGGTTCAAAGAAATCTCTATTTTTTCCCAAGTCAAGCATTTTAGGTCTTTTGCAGATGCTTCGAAATCAATCAGTGGAGAGATTATTTGAGAACTAAATATCGAGTTCCATTTATAATTGCTGATTGTTTGCAAGAGGATGACTTTTTTTGGTCCCCCAAGAAGCTTATAGGAGGAAAACATTTTTTTTTCTTGATTTTTGTTTTATAAATTACAAGAGATTTATTTTAAACACACCGAAATGAAAATTTATTAATTTTGTAAACAAACATATACAAAGTATTTGTATTTATTTCATTTTAAGTGAAAGGTAAACCGTACAGAATGAAAAAATAGGGTCCAAATGACATGAAATTTAATTTGAAAAGATTAAAGAAAAGTTCTTTTTCAAATTTTGAAGTATGTTTTTTTTTAGAATTACAATAGAGCGTTTTAAACTCATAGAAACGGAAAGGCAATTTATTAATTTCATAGAAAAACATAGAAGATTTAAACAAGACAAAAACATAGAAGATTTGTATTTTTCATTTCAAATGAAAAGAAAATCCTAATATAGGGTCCAAATAATATGAAATTTAATTTTAATTATTACAAGAAAAGTTTTTCAAATTTTTAAGTGTGGTTCTTTTTTTTTAGAAAATACAAAATCGTGGGAAAAGACATTTGATGTGACACATAATTTAGCATTTCTTTAATTTTAAAATGAATGAGTGGAAGTTTTTTTCTTCAATGAAACCTGTGATATTTTCCACACCAGGACAGTAGTTCAAAAAGACAAGAAAAATTCCTTTTATGGATAAAAACGGAAGCTATTTTTAGCGGGGGAAAAAGTGCAACCATACCTAATAAGTCCGTGCGAGAAATTCTGGTCTGCTACTGAGATAGAAAAACCACTTTCGGATTTTTCAACAATATGAGCTGATAAAGCATTTCTTCTTTTTTTTTCAACTTCGCCCACTACTACGATTTTTTTTTTCTCCTACACTTTTAAAAAAATTAACCCATGTCTGCATACACAATAATGCACACTGTAGTATGTAAAAAGTTTTCCAATAACTGTATGCATCAAACATGGGGTTGGTTATACAGAAATAACTAGAAACCACATACAAATGCACTTTGACTAATTAATTCTTGTACAAAGATAACCAGTAACTTAATTATATAAACGTGCCAGTATACTCAGTACTAATTAATCAGTATATGAAAGAGAAAACAGAAAAAAAGTTGCTGTTTTTTTTTAAATATTTTTTTTTCTTTTTTTTTCAATTACAAAATGGACTGTAAATTGGAACAGTCAAGTACTGTGTAATAAAAAAATGGAATACAGGGTTTGCTCAAGTTCCTAGCATTCATCAGCATCTACAAAAAGTACTGCAAAATTTGGAATTTTTGTTCGTAAATGGACTTTTTTGTAAATTACAATTTAAAACGAAAGTAAAACGAAATTGCAAAGAAAATCCCTTCTTTCATCTTGAGAAATTATAAGGATAATGATTATTTTGATGAATTTGTGTTATTTCAAAATGGATACTCAACAATATGTGTTATTTCAAAATGAATACATAACGGTATTAAGACATGAGGAATCTTTTTCTTCTTTTAATCTGATGAAATAATTTTACTTAAATATTAATTTTTATCTTAATTGATCGCATAGATGGACTTTTTTTCCAGAATGCATTAAATGGCTTTATATGAAAAAAAAGTTAATATTTTTTTAAAATTAAATTGCAATGGAAATTTAACTAAAAAAATGGAGTTTTTTAAAAATAATATTTAAGATTATTTATTCAATAAATAAAAACAAATTTCATCCAAATGTTTTTAACATCAAAGTAAAATAAATCAGTGGTAAATATCAGTGGCATTTAATACTTAATGTATAAAAATAAACAGTAATAGGAATATTTGATGTAGGGCAAAGTTTTGAAATGTTTTCCAAAAATAAATGTATTGAAACTTTGAAAAAAAAAATCCCGATGGATCTATTGAATTCCATAATTTTACGTTTATTTTGTAGATACCGAATTTAATCAGTTAGTTCATCTAGCAAGCTTCCCTTTTTTATAAAGGCAGGATAAAATTTTTTACTGAAATATTTGAGCTCTTTAAATATTTTCTTTTTTAAATATCGAATTTCAGAAACATCTTTTATTTTTACTTTTTTTCTTAAAATTAACATTGAGATCAGGGGTTTATAAAAAGAAACAACAAATATATATATTTATATGTACTTTTGAAAAGAGATCATAGATATAAATTCACATTTCACAAATAGTCTCGAGAAATAAGGTAAAAAACACAAAAAAGTGATATTTTGAGATTCAAGCACAAATTCTCTAAATCAAAGGGGGATTACATTTAAATCGACAGTACAGCATATACATATTTATACACAATATTCATCTTTTTTTTTTTTCTTACTGGCATTATCAAGTCCCACACATGGACAAATACTACTAAATGTAAATATTCACAAAACAAATAGTCACAAATTGGCGGGAAAGTGCCTAGATACCGTACCATGAATCGTAACAAATGATTAAGATTGTATTTGCATTGATAAGATATCGATAGTATGTCCCATAGATGGCGCCACCTTTGTGTAAGTAACATTGCTTCCAAATTTTGAGATAACCAATTTTGAATCCAGAAATATTTTAATTAGTTTTCCAAAAATTTAGATTCGTAATATTCAAATGTTTATATTCATAATGTTTGTAAAGAGTAATTGTAAATTATAGTTTAACTAAGTATTAACATATGGCGCCACATAATTTTGCAAGTTATTGTTAAACACAAAATCAATTTTAAATTTTTAAACATTATTGTTTTTGTTATTTGTAGTATCTAGACACACAATATTTTAAGATTTCATTTCAGATACAAGCTTTAATAAAAATACATCGTGATTGCACTCACTTGGAAGTCGGAATATTTTTTACGACGTCACTTCCTCCGCAGCGTGTTCGAAAATGGCGTCGCAAAAAACTTGCATTTACTTTGATATTAAAGTTTGAGCTTATACCACCCAGGTATTTAGACACCATTTTAAATATCTTATCAATATTCTGATACATTATTATTTAAGCTGGATTGTCTCTACTTTAGTAACTAGACAGTCTTTCCCGCCAGGTCTCAGATCAAAATAGCATTATCCGGCTGGAGTTCGTGGTCAGTCAAGTTTAATTTCGCATTTGGCTTGACATTTTCCTGCGTAGGACGACAACACAAAAGAGACAAGCACTAAGGAAAAGAAGACTTCCCCTCCCCCCTACAGTAAACGATTCATTCACTCTTTTAAGAAATTCTAGTCATATATCTTTGGATTGGAAATTCATCTGTGAGTTCAAGAGCACTTTTGATTCCAGTGTCTTCAACGTGAGTTTGGAGGTTGAAATGAGGAAACAAAGGCCGAAACACAATGGGGGTTTGAACATAATAATAGTTCCTCCTGTGCACAAAATAAACTAAAAAGAGTAAACAGAAGCTTTGATTGAACCACATTGATAATAACACAGAGATTGTTCGAACTGCAAGTTGTTTGTCACTTCTGTGGCTGACTTGAGTTGCAATGTGGCCTGAATTTTCCTCTCCTGTCAACACTGGAAGCTTCTCATGTGGCATCTACATTTTCTAACATGCACACACACAAAAAGTGGTCACAAAAAACAAGAAAACACGTCGTAGAGTAAATACTTCAGTAATCACATAAATTAATAGTTATCTTTAATAGTTATCAGTTGTGTCCATCATACAACACCTCTCCAAAGCTGGACAGGCAGTAGTAGTAGATGAATCCTCTTAATGACCGGCAATATAATCTCGGAAAATTAGCTGCACAAATAATTTTTTGTTTTTGAACTTACCAAGATTGCCCATAGTATATATATATATGCATGAGGACCCTATAGCTTCTTTTGAATACTTTCTCAAAAGGGCTTGGTCACTTTTTTTGCGTGAATTTTGTCAGAAATTATACTTATACCATTGATCCTGCAGCCATCTGTAATCTATACTCTAACTTAATTAATTCTGCTGTCATCATTGCTGTCAGGGTAAAATTAAACAGCGACCAAACCAACAGAAATTGCCGAATCGAGTAATCGATGATGAAGAAATTGGTTTAGTTGATGCTTAGAGGTTTTGTTGGTGTGAATAAACATTTCAATGCGTGTTTCATTATTCTAATAATTAATCTAATTTGACTGCAAAAACACTTTCTATATTTTTTTGGAAGTTCTTGCAGAGTTCACGAATTCTTCTTGAACAACGACAACAACAAAAGAAAAAGAAAAAATGAGACCAAACCGTTTTTCACGATTGCAGTTCTTAGATATTGGATGACCGTTTGGAACAGCAGTATCCTAACCAACTGAAGAGTTGTACTGCTGGTAATAACAGCGTAAATCAACCAGCCAACTGAAGCTAGAAATGATGTCACACTAAATTAGCCATGACCTAATCAATTGAAGGGTATTGCGTATAACAGCCTGAATCAACCGTACGAAGAACAAAGCGTGGTTCACATTGTCTGAATGATAAGCAAAAATAAAATAAAACAGTTTTTACACTTGATTTAATCTTCGGCTATAACGTTCAAAAGCTACATCCAAATTGAGCTACTGCAAAAATGAAAGGAAAGTAAAAAAAAAAAAAAAACGCAAAAACGCGTGTGTGTTGTGTGTGTGCACTTTATTTCACGTGTGGAGAGAGATACGGTGATAAGAGGAATATATTTGACACCCCATCTTCAAAAAATCTTTTTTTCTCTAAACGAAGTAGTTGGTAATGACTAGAGAGAGAGAGAGAGAGTGGCCCCCGGGTCCCCCTTAGTCCTCCTCGCTGTCCCCCGGGCCGTACATGTCGGCCAGCTTCTGGAACCGGGGCCCCCAGCCGTTGAGGTAGTCGAAGTCTTGGTCGTTGTCCTCGGCGGCGGTCGAGGCCAGGGAGGAGAGGGAGCCCGCGGTGGAGCCGCACCCCTCGTAGGCGTAGTTGCGCAGGTCGTCGAAGGGGGGCGCGTTAGGGTCGTGGTCGGCCTTGTCCAGGTGGTCGCGGATGAACTCGCCCACGCCACCGTCGCCCGGGGGTACTGCAAAAAAAAGAAAGACTTCAACTTCAAAGCAATCCACTTACAGCTAACAACTATCTGAACTGACCATTAGAACCGATTTGAAAAGTAAATGGCATAAGTTTGATGGAACTATAATGAACAGCAATGCAGTAGAAAGACAACTTCAAAGCAACCTATTTACAACAGCAACTAGCAACTATCTCAACTAACAATTAGAATAGATTTGATAAGTAAATGGTATATGCTCGATGGAATTATAAAGAACAGCAACGTAGTAAGTAGTAGAAAGACAAAAGAAACTTCAGATTGCTGTTGTAAGTAGAATGCTTTGAACTAACGATTAGAATCAATTTGAAAGAGATTGGGATATGTCTGACGGAATTATAATGAACAGCAATGCAGTAAGTAGTAGAAAGACAATCTCAAAGCATCCTACTTATAACAGCAATCTGAACTAACGATTAGAACCCATTTGAAACGTAAGTGGGAATTATAAAGAACAGCAATGCAGTAAGTAGTAGAAAGACTGTTGATGTTGTAAATTGTCAGATTGGTGTTGTAAAGCATCTTACAACAGCAATTTGAAGTAACAATTAGGATTAATTTGAAGCCTAAGAGGGTTACGTCTGACTGAATTATAACAGCAATGTAGTGCATTTTTATGCATAGAAAATAGTGTTAATGCTATCCTATAAAAAAATTCTCCGAAATGCACTCTGATTCTTACAATTTGAAAAGAGCCAAAAGGCCGTATGATCGAGAGCAATGAGAATTTCTCTTTTTATATGTCACCATTAAAAAATGTTAATCATTTCATAAAATAACTAGACATTTCTTGAAATAACTAACCAAGTCGGTTAAAGTGTTCCGAGGTGACCCTCAGAATAATGCAAATGAAAAACATTGCGGCTGTTCAAGTGATAGAGTTGTTGTTGTTATCGTGTCCATGGATTTAAAATATAATTAACAAAGTTAGATCAAGTCAGCAGTCATCACAATAGCGGCCGCCAGCAATGGCGCCGCTTCACTATACAGGACTTCTCTTAAGTTGGCACCACATCCAATTGCAATGCATAGGGAGTGAGTGCTAGAATGTGCTTAGGTGTTAGGAAAGCGCTGGGGCTATTTCTGCAGGGAATGTATTCCCTGGTCTTGTCTGGGAGATTCTTCATCCCTCTGTAATGACTAGTTCTGAGTCTGCTAATAACCGATGTAAGTGACAGCGTCACTTTTAAGTGGTGATATCTGAAAAATAACAGAGAGGACCTTTGTGTACTCACTCTGTCTCTGTCTGGGTTCTTTGATGGGTGGTTTCTCGGGTCCGGGCTTGGCACCGAGGGGGGTGCCGGTGGCGTCGATGGGTATGCGGAGGGGGGTGATGTCGTAGGCGTTCATGTCGTCCTCTCCCCCACCTTCGTCGTCGTAGCTGATGATGTTCTCCCTCACGTCGTCGTCGACGTCGCCATGGCCGTACTTCTGGTTGGGGCGCCGGTTCCGAGTGTAGGCCACGATCACAAGCACCAAGACTGCGGGTGGTGGGAAGAAGAAAGATTAACACATGTTGCACCCAATACAACATCCCAAACCGAACACACATAGTCCAACAAAGTGTAATCCATCCTAACCACAATTTAGCAAATACAAATTCTACTTTTAAGTTCTGGCATCCAAGACAGCTGCCCAAGTGTTTGCCAGCTGCATTAGAATTTTTTTTTTTTTTTTTTTTTTTTTTTTTAAATTCTACAATTCCGAAAATTTTTGTTGCTTAGATTTTAGCTGAAATTTAAAAACAAACTGATTCGTGATCAATACAGGGTGTTTCATCGGTCATGGAACAAACTTTGAGGGGATGGTGCAGCTTATTAAAATATTATTTTCTATATAGATATATACTGTCGGAAGTGACGAGTTGGGGAACGAACATACTTTCAGATGAACATTTTGCAACAGCCAGACACAATGTCCCAAATGATAGCCATCACATGACGAGTTTCGATTCCTCTACCTGGCACTCCATTTTATTCTTATATGTGTTAGCAACTGCCTTTACTTTTACGAGACACCAGTTGAGCTACTCTTTGCTCGATTGATTATCAGAAAAAAAGGAGAAAATAAATTAAATAAACATTCTAAAAAGCTGTAACACCTGACCTACCAAAGTTATAATCCCTCGATTTTTGAAGAAAATAAGGCTAAAAGTAGAAATAACAAAATTTAGCTACAGAAATGGAAGTCAGTTGTTGTTCCAAAAACTTTCAAACCCGTCTGCGACAATTCAGATCGAATACTTTCCTTGAAAATACACGATTTCTAATGGTTCAGGACCATAGAGTAGTAATATAGGAGAGTGCGTATAGGGGTTGCCACTATAGGGCAAACATACACCTCACGTGACTTTTACTTTGTAGTTTAAACATGTGTGATGGTAGCTTGGCGATTTTTGGCGACACTCTTTTCTATTGACGCGAAGGGAGAAAAATGTTTGCTATCGAACAACAATTTTCAAAAGAAAGAGTTCATTTCTTTTAGCCGTAAATAAATGTAAATTTAATTTTTTAACATATTTAGCATTAAAATTTTATTATTAAATCATCCCCCCCCAAAAAAAAATTATTAAAAATAAGATATTCCTTTATACGAAGTTTTGTAATATTTTATTCTATTTCATACAAAATTATCTGAGTTATAAGCAAAATAACATTCCTTGTATATACTTATCTTGAGCAAGTTCATAATTAAATAAATGTATGTGCTGGGAAAAAGATGGCATATGCGTTCAGTTTTATTATATATTCCAACATAGTTTTATGAAAGATATCCTAACTGGAATTCAGCTGCTTGATGGCCGAGTGACTAGAGCTCGGTACAACAGGTTTCGGGTTCAAGCCCTGGCGGTGTCATGGAGGCTTGTAGTGGTTCGGAATCCACTTTAACCCATAGCGTCCGACCTAACATAATCGTAGAGCACTGCGAGAATAGTGTTACTCCGCGTCCGTAGCTTATGTTCAAGCTACACGCACTCTCTGTGTAGTGCTAAGTGAGTAAAGTCGGTGCAGCTCTTGCCTTAAGGCATGAAAGACAACTAAGTATTTGCCAACTGCATTAGAAAAAAAAAATGTTCGCAGGGTAAAGAAGCCAATTGGCGATGAAGCACCAACTCTAGGAAGGCAGATGTTTACCTCAACTTTGAGTTCCTGTAGTACAGAGGGGCGCGCTCTATTTTATTACTACTTGATGGTTGAGACATGGTGGGACAAACGACATTAGGCCGTCCGAGTTTGTTCCCCGACCATTTGCATCCCAGATGCGAAATCGCGTTAAAACTGGTGGCAAATTCCCTTTTACACTCGCACTGATTCGATAAATTATTTAAGGGATTCCAAAGTCACAAATCCCATTTGAGAATCAGTCGAATTCAATGATCCCGTCCCGTAACAGCGTTCCCTTTCACCCTTTGAAATCGTTTGGAAAGGGTGCGCACACACAGCATCATCCGATTCGAATGGAATTGAGGGATGGTTCCTGCCAGATGCATCCACCCCTCCTCCTTTTGTTTCGAAAGCGCGACTTATCGAGAACAGTGAAACTCGCAAATTCAGGAAGATGCGCGCGCACATTCTCAGTACTGGCCTTGGACAATTTACAATGGAGATTATTGTGTGCAAACCTGCAAAGTTTGCCGACATCTCACTTTTGAATTCAGATGCCAAATGATGTTATTTTAAATGTTACATTGTCATGAACGTTACATAAACTTTGAAGTAAAGCTGAATAGAAGGTTCTAAACTTTCAACGAAAAGGGTCGGTTCATTGGCTCAAATCGATGTTGTCGTTGGGGAAGTTTATAGCTCGTTTCAGACTAAAAATATAATTTTTTTAGTTTTAGATGAAAATACCAGTTACAAACATAGAATAAATGTATAAATTAACATGGTTGGCATTAATTTTTTTTCAAAATGACATTATTTTATTGGACTTTGTTGTCAAATATTTTTATACAGTAAAACCTCTGTGAGTCGAACTTCAAGGGAGATGCCAAATAATTCGAGTTATAGAATTTTCGACTTATGGAGGACTTCGACTTACGTGGATTTTGTAAGGAAATATTCGACTTGTAGAGGTTTAGATTCTTTCTAACTTATTTTGAGTTAGAGAGGTAAAATAAATAAAAATTCAAGTTACATAGGTAATAAACATGTTCATTTGCAACTTAAAAGTTATATTATGTACTACAATAAAAAATCAGAATAATTTCGAAACAACCTTAAAGGTATCGAGTTGTAAAGATTGTAAAATCAAACATTACTAATGTTCAAGATACAGAGGTCCAATTTTTTTTCGAGTTACGGAGGGAAAATATATACTAAAATGTTTGTGGGGATTGACACATTATTTCAACCTATAGAGGGTTGAAATTTCGAGTAATGGAGGTTTTGGAGCTAGAAGGGAAGGGAACAAAAACTTTTTTCGAGTTTTGGAGGTTTTCGACTTAAAGAGGTTCTACTGTATATCGATATATTTTTATATATTTTCATTTATCGACCCAGCTGAATATATTTTGAAATTTGTTTAATTAGTTAATGAATTTTTTCTGCTATTATTATGGTTGGCTATTCATTTCATGAACTACAACATTAAACTTTACTTTCGAGAAAATGTGATGGTTGATGGTCATATAAACTATGAGATATTTTTTTATAAAGACACGGAAGTGTATTAGATGTCCTTCTCTTTAGAAAAAGAAGTGTGAAGTACATTTGATCGGAATCGTCAGGGCATGCAGTCATCCTTACTGAGTAGTGTGGCCACGGAGGCCAGTATGATGGCCAGGGCGTCATATCCCATGACCAAAGTGGACGTCTCCACGGGCTCCACCACTTCCTTGAGCAGGGTGTCACAGCTGCAGTTGAAGCAGAGGTCGCGGTCCGGGGGACAGACGCAGAAGAAGCCCCTGCCGCCCGGCAGGTTGTGGCACGTGCCGTTGTCCCGGCACACGTCCCCCTTCCCGTTCTGGCACTCGTCCTCATCGATGCACTGCTTCCGGTCGGAGGGATGCCGACGGAGACCCTTGGGACAGCTGCAAGTAAGGCGGGCGGTTTGAAAGACCAGCTTTTAGAGGGGCTGAACCGATCACCAGGGGGGATTAATGCCAGCAGGCCATGGAGGGATCACCAATGGATTAATGTCATGCTGTTAGAATTAGTGGGTTTGACATTCCAGAAAGAATAGTTGCAAATGGTAGTTGCTTTCTTGAAAAATCGATATCGTACAGATAGCACACTATTAATCATTAGGCATGCGTTTCCTTCAACTTGGAGATTTCATTATGAATGAATTATTAAATATGGAGATACTTTAACATAGAATTCTCGAGAATCGTAATATGTTCTCCAATAGGCTTTGGTGGTAATGCAAGTTTTCTGTAGTTAGACCTGGCATATATATACTTGACAGACCTGACATATTTAAATATGGAAGTTTTCTATGAATTTGAAACTGCTTAATTTGTACAAAGGAAATAATACCCATGAACCAATGGAACATGAAGATAAACTTGGAGTCTCGAAAAAAACAAGAATTCTTGGAAAAGATAACAAGGTATATTTAAAAAATTTCCTTTTGTTTTAAGTTTGCAAATTGAACATGCATGCCACACCTTGGAATCTGTGGAATAGGAGGACTATTTGAACATAGTAGAGTCTATGAAACAGGAGGACTATTTGGACATACATGTTACACCAAAGTGTTTGTGTAATAAGAGGACTATTTGAAAATGCATGTGATACTAAAGTGTCTGTGAAACAGGAGGACTATTTGGATATGCATCTGATACCAAAGTGTTTGTGAAACAGGACTATTTGAACTTGGACGTCACTCTATAGTGTTTAAGATGTGAAACAGGAAGACTATTTGAACAATGTATGCCAACACAATATGTGTACGACACACACAACACAACATGTATATTTCACAATTTAAACTCTATGGTGGTCACACCATAGAGTTTAAATTATGAAACAAGAGGATTATTTGAACATGCATGTCACAGAATAGTGTTCAAATTGTGAAACATGCCTATTTGAACACGGATGTCACACCATATAGTTTGGGTTGTTGGAAACCAGACTGCGTCCCATCGTAGTACTTAAACTACCAAATGAGTAGATCTGTGGAATTACTGTGTTAATGAGGAAGGAGAGGACTCACTGAGGATGTTGAGCAGGCAAATGAGGATGGCGGCCAGGGCAGCCATGCTGAGGCGCATCACCTTCTCCTCGTGCCTGGCCCCGCAGAACAGGCCCCCGAAACCGTCGGGGCAGATGCAGTAGTAGCCTTCCCCGTTGGGCAGGTTGACGCACGACCCCCCATTCAGGCAGGGATCGCTCAGGCACTCGTTGGCGTCCGTGCAGTTCTTGCCGTCCTCCGTGATGGTGAAGCCCTCAGGACACCTGTTCGTCATTCATCATTAGTTCAAAGGGGGTTAGTCAGTCAGTCAAGGGGTGGGGATGTTAGGAGTGTTAGCAACCCCAAGAGCATGCTTATACATAACATTCAATACATACAAGTGCAAACACTCAGGATGTTCTGCTTAGCATTATATATACAAAAAAAAAAAAAAAAAATCATTTTATGCGATTATTTTTTCTATAACAGTGCACTTAACCTGAAGCTACTAACACGGTGGATGGGTAGCAGATTATGCTTTACATAGATATTTCTGTATATGTATAAGATAATATTTGCTTAGAGTCTTATTATGCTTATTCTTGGCTTCAATTTTAATTTTTGTTCACCTTTTGGGTTTCGAAGGGAACATTTCCCTGAATATTTCCAAGAAAAAAAACCGGAAATGCAAATCGTGCAACTTTTTAAATTCTTGCAAATTAATGTTGGTAAAATATAAATCGTTTAGTATTAAATACTAAGCGGAACATACATTACTAATACGTACTAAAATACATTGCCAATATTTAACTCAAATAGCATTTGTTTATCAATATCAGTACAACTTATCAATACAAAATTTTTTATCCAATAACAAATACATATGTAATGTGATTACGTAATAGGAATTTATAGGATTTCTTTTGTATTGAATTTTCAGTTTCTCTACCCTTTCATAAGAATCAATAGAAAGACATAATTGCGAGGAAAACAATTAAGTTTGGATCCTTAATTGAAATATCAAAAGTAAATTTTTATGAAACTGGTCAAACCGAAGTAGGTCAATTCTTTGTCCTACTTTAATATGTAACTCCTACATCGGAAACTTTATATGCAGGACATGCAAATACTTCCTTATTTTCTTAAAGGTAACAGTATGAAGTATAAAATGACAACAGGGTCATTGGAAATTTTTATACTATTCACTCAGGTAATAGGTTTATACTTTTCACTCAGGGCCTTTGAAAAAAATGTAATGTAAATCAAGCAATCAAAACCTATTTGTTATATTGTCAAATGACATCTAAAAAGTAATAGCACAATGTTTCTGATGTGAGAAATTAAACCATATAAAAAATTAATGACCAAGAGGCAAATGCCGATTCTTTAATATTTCTATTTTTATATAACATAGTGAATTAACAGCACAAGTTAGTGACTGATATCTGCGCCACTGCTTTTAAAAATTACATAAATTATACTTTCGGACATTTCCACCAATTTGAAAAAAAAAATGAATGTCCCGGAAGTAGGACAAAGAATTGACCTAGGTTTCAAATGGTCCGTGCTTTATCTAATAAGTCACAAATAAAAAAAAAAAATTCTTGGCAGATGACCAGAAATAATGTCATCTCCTTTGCGGGTGATTAAGTTAAAGACAAAAACATTGATGGCGCGAAGAATGATAGGACTGTTTCAGTAGGTAGCGGTAGTAGTTCGGAAAAAGAGAGCAATCAACCGTTAAGAGTTTCCGAGAAAAATAGTCCAGGAAAAGAAGGGATTCGTAGAATAGAACTAGCTTTAAACATTTAAGTTTTCAATTTTACAAGTGATTCATAGAATAGAACTAGCTTTAAAATGTAAACATTTAAATTTTCAATTTTACAAGTGATTCGTGGAATAGAAATAACTTTCAAATGTAAACATTTAAGTTTTCAATTTTACTAGTGATTCGTGGAATAGAATTAACTTTAAAATTTAAACACTTAAGTTTTCAATTTTGCAAGCGATTCGTGGAATAGAAAATTTAAACATTTAAATTTTCAATTTTACAAGTGATTCGTGGAATAGAACTAGCTTTAAAATATAAATATTTAAGTTTTCAATTTTACAAGTGATTCGTAGAATAGAACTAGCTTCGAAATGTAAACATTTAAATTTTCACTTTTGCAAGACCAGAGTCGTCAAAATAAGTTTATGCTATTTTATAATTAAAATGATGTCCCAAAGCTTACTATATTATAAATGAGCAGAAAAAAAATATTATTAGGTTTAATATAGCTTGTTGAAATTTTAAATGTAATAGTTGTAAATTGCAGTACTATGCTAAATATTATTTGTGTGTAATTAATTGTATTGTGTGGTATTTGTACGTGTATAAATAAAATTGTGAGTTCTGAAACCTATGCCTCAAGTATCTCAGCAACAGCACCCGCTATAATTTTATAATTTTAAATACGAAAATACTCTATTTTTTTTACCCAAAATTTGTACAGGGTGGCTACAGATACTGCGAAAAAAAAATCCCTGATGTACGACTATTAATTATATTAGTTTTCTGGCTTTCAACCTAATCATAGTACGTGTACAATATACTTTATTAAAAACACTTTTACCAGTTATTCAAAGGAAAAAATAATAATTTTAAAAAAAAAATCTAATTAAAAAAAAACATGCGATGAACATTCCAATAAAAATCTGTTAAAACAGTATATTACATTTTTTACATGTAAACAAATACTGCAAATTTTTAGCAAAATAATAAAATCATTAATCTGAAATCCAAAGATGGCATGCGTCATGAAATGCGTTTCTCATGACATTCCAAAATATTCTTATCAATGTGATAAACATTGATAAGACCCGAGCGAATGAAAAGTAATAAATAAAAAGCGAGGGAAAACGAGCTATCCGAAACTTTTATTTATGTCGCTGTTAGCCACATTCATCAGCTTATCGCCCTTCCTATCGAAATGAAATTCCCCCAAATCGCCATATCTTTGAAATAAAGCCGCCCCGGGTTGTTGTTGCTGTGATCATTAACATGGACACATTAGGCTTAGGATGCAGAGAAATGATAGCCCGAAATCGCCGATTGCGCGCATGCTTGGCGCGAAATGCATTCTCCAGCAATTTTGCCTGATTTTTAGATACTTTTACTAATTTTCTTTACTTTTTCCAGATTGATAAACTTTCCTGATATTTTGGATTTCTTTATTCTGTAACCACCCCAGTAGATCTTTCATTCACAAGTTCGATTTCTACAATCGTAAGAAGTTTTAAGGAGGAAACGTTAATTTTGGTGAATTGGTGTGTAATTAAACTCTACGGATCATTATTTCCTCGAAATGAATGAACGAATAAGAAAGAGAACAAGTAATATAAAATGTTTTTTTAAAGTCAATTCCTACTTTTTGTTTCACTCTATTGCAGAAAGTGTTTTATACATAATTTTCGTTCATTTTTTTAAGTTTATCTGGCGCCATCTATGGGTAGATATAGGCAACTTAAATTAAAAAAAAATTAAAACTAATTAATTTAATTAAATTAATGGATTAATATTTGAAAAAAAAAACTGTATTAACATCCAGTGTCATCCACTAAAAGTTCAAAAAAAATGTATTTGAACTCGAGTGGATGAATAAAGAGTATTTTATGAACGATTGCAAATTTGAACGAGATATATATAAATATATATATAGGGAGAGCGTGAGCTAATAGAAGGAATTGAAAGAAAAAAACCCGCGGAGTACCGACCTGCACTCGTGCAGCATCCAGAGGTCTAGGCAGATGAAGGGCTTGGGGCAGATGATCCCCTGGCAGGGGTTGTTGGAGGGGCACTTGTTGATGAGGTTCCTCCACTCCAGGACGGCGGCGTTCTCAGAGCCGTTCTCCATGGGCAGGTAGCGCTGATCCAGCCGGATGTCGTTCATGCAGCCTGCGACGACACAGAGTTCATTAGCAAACCTCTGTTTCCGAAGCTGATGCATGTTCGCCAAGTGTGCACCCAGTTCAGTGGTTGGCGGGCTCGAGACCACTCCAAGTCCATAAATATAACGCGTGCCCGTTTTCAAACTTATGACCACTTCCTCTTTAGAGCCAACGGGTTTTTGTTAAATAATTAGTGTCTGAACCAATCAGTGTCGATATTATGATCGTTCCCGAAATTTTTTTTTATTAAATTTTCTTTGAAATAGTGAAGTGTACATAAATGATGAAATTTGAATTTATAATTTGATTATGTATTGTTTTTTCGAAATTAAATTATACTTTTTCGTGTAATATTTCTAAATTCTAATGTTTCTTTTTTTATATATTTGAATCCATGGAGTACGAGGAGGAACACTTTGTGTAACTAAGTATAATAAACCAACCGTTCCAACCTATATAATCACTTTTCACATTATATTCTTTTAAGTGTCAATCAAAAGAAAAAGGGGATTTTTTCAATCCGAACAGTAACTGAGAGAGTGGAAGAGGACAAGCTCACCTTCCTGGAAGTCGTTGTCGACGACCGTGACCCCCGGCCCCACGTACTGCACGTCCCCTCCGGCGATGACGTTCTGCTTCTCGATCATCATGAGCTGGTGCTGTCCCTCGTAGTCCAGCAGCTCGTTGTAGCGCCTCCCGCCCCCGCCGTCCAGGGAGAGGCTGGCCGTGGAGCCGTGGCGCAGCACGCGCACCGTGTGCCACTGCCCGTCGCTCACCTGCACGTTGGGCAGCCACAGCTCGTGCTCGTCCGCTGAACGCAGGTGGTTCAGGTTGAAGCGCAGCTTCAGCTTCTTGTCGCGGATCTGTGGGGGAGAGAGAGAGAAAGGCGTCAGTAATATAACAGAGCGCGCCATTGCAGCTGCCAGTATGATTCTCACGGGACTTTTAACAATGGGCATTGCCCACTGTCAAGAGTTACGTGAGGGCCAGTTTACTTGCGTTACAGAGGAAAAACGAGCGGAATATAATGCACTTCTTTAGAAGTACGTTCTCAAGGTTTTGTAAACGCCCCTAAAATCGTCAAGCTATCATGGCATAGAATAAAGTTTGTTCAATCTATACCAAGATAGCTTTGCGAATTATTTGCCTGCAATGCTTACTATTGGCGCGAATAGTCTATCGACCAACGATTTTTTTTAAAAAATGATTCATTTTTTTAGAATGTAAGCATAGCAATGAACTTCCCGGTGTTCAACAGCCTATCTATAATATGAAATTTCTAGAAATTTCACATTCACAGTGATTGGGAATTGCCAAGGTCATAATTGCCGGTGTGTAATCCACAAAAAAGACGATATTTTCATTTTCACACTGTTCTATTTTATTCTAAGGCCAAAGAAATGGCGGCTATTTCACCATCAGTGTTGCCAAAGTGCCTTCCAATGTCATATAATGTAAAGTCAATAGAATAAACTCTAATTCCAGCATTTCTTATGGGCCCTTCAGCCTAACCCTCAGCATAAACATGGATCCAAGAATCATCAGGGAAACGTTCATGCATGGTAGCCAAGACAACATATTTCAATTCAGACTCAATGTTTTGCTAACATCAGAGATAAGGTCTAATGTAATATGGGGGTATATAATTTTATAGGCGGCCGCGGAGTTGTGATATATTTCCAAAGTGGCCCGCAAGGTCATTTGGGTTGGCCACCCCTCATCTATCACTTTATTAACTAATTGATGATGTTGAAAGTACCCTCACCTCCAGTATGCAGTACTCCCTTCCGTGCTTGCTGGTTGCCCGGAAGAGTTCCCCGTGCTTCTGTCGTGTCCGAAACTGAAGCTGGATGTCGGTCTTGAAAGGATCTGGCTCGAACGACAGGGCATACTTGATGTAACTGTTCTGCTGGAACATCTTAGAGATGGTCTCTGCGAAACAAAGATTAATTACATTAAATCGAATGGGATGCCGCAATTTATTTTAAAAAGTATTACATGGGTATTTAAAAAAATAAAAAATGTCAAATCTGATTTTTATACCACAGTTAAAAATTTCAATCAACAAATATTTGTTGGAAAAATTCCACAGAATTGCCTTCCTACAGAACTACAAACTTTTCTAATTAGTACAGTGATAGAAAGTGCAATATTAGAATGGAGGAAATGAGCAATTGTGTTTTAACACTACGTAAAGAATCCTTTTTTTTCCCTTCGCACCTCACTTCCGCATCTGGGGCTTTGTAGAGTGGTACATAGGTGAGCCTCGCGTATACCATGAACAGCCCACTGATTGATGATGAGGGAGGACAGTGCCTTTCTGGGGGACTTTTTAGGCGTAACTGTCAAACATTTGCTTGCCTGCCGTATGGAGGAAAACCCCGGAAAATTCAAGAAGACTGACTGTTGCTGGTATGACTGGCACTTACTAACATCAATATATCGTTTCTGAGAGCAGCGATTGCAATGCATTCCCCCTACAGATTCAAACTTCAGTCCTTCCGTATACTAGCTGGGCATGTTGCCACTGGTTACGAATTGGACGCTTCTTGCATATAGCAAGATTATTACTTTATTATCACTAAGTCCACTAATACTAAAATTGCATTCGAGGGAAAGTTGACTCTTCAACCGTTCAGAGAGAGAGAGAGGAAGTGTCGACTCACCTTTGTCGCATCGCGTGCCGAAGTATCCCGGATAGCAGGTGCATTTTGCGGAGTTGTAGGTTCCCACGCAGGTTCCATGCTGGCAGTGTCGGGTGACGCTGTTGCTCTGACAGGCGTCCTCTGCGGGCTTGCAACCTGGGCTGCTGGCGGCGCTGCTGCCGGGGCTACCCAGATCGTACATCTGCGAACACACGCATGAAACACAAGAATTACATACATCCTTATGCACATAATATACAGACACACTTTCGACAGGTTTGTAGAATTTCTTCACTTATGTCACACATAGAACTGACTTAGAGGCATTTTTTAAAGTAATTTATACACAGACAATACTTTCGAAATGTTTGTTGTAGGATTTCGTTACTTGCGTCATACATAGAATTGCGAAGATTTTTAAAAAATAATTTATATATATATATAGGCACACTTTCAAAATATTTGTTGTAGAATTTCTTCACTTACGTCACACATAGAACTAACTCAGATGTTTTTTAAAGTAATTTATATACAGAAATGTTTCGAAATGTTTGTTGTAGAAATTCTTCACTTTCATCATATATAGATCATCATAGATTTTTTAAAAATTATTTTAAAGCTAAAAATATTTGCAATTAATAAAATTATCCGACGTAGAATATTTGGTTTGATTTGCTGTTTGTATTTCTTAAACTTTTCCTCTTCAAGCTTAGATTTTTAAAATGATTTTCTTTTCTACAAGAAACTATATTAATTTATTAGAAATATAGAACAGTAATATTATTTTATAAAAAATATATACTATTAGAAAAGCATATTCAGTACTGTGAATTATAAAAACAACAGGATCTATCAGTGCTGCCGGTAATATTTTCAAAATATTTATTAAGTTTAATAAACACTCAATTTAAAAAAAAATTCTCATATAAGTTAAATAAATATCATTATAATCTTTGTGTAGTAGAATATTGGATTCCATAAGGGATCGGAACGATTTTATTAAGGAAAGAACTTTATTACAAAACAAAAAAATGAAATGCACATTTGTAGTTAGTTCGTTATGAAATTTTATTTCTTTTTTTTGTTCCAAGACATTTATCAGCCACCTTATTCCCAGTAAATAACAAAGCCTAAAACAGGATATAAAAAAGCATCGATTACAACTTCTTCAGGCTAATCCTAAAAATTCATTCCACTCATATTGCAATTTTTCCTTCCAAGAAAAGGATTCCGCAGAAAGAAAAATAATCATCCTATTTCATAAATTTGCTACCGTATACGCGAATAAGTAATAACAAACGCCGAAAATGCTATTCTACGTGTTCTTCTTCTTCTTCAGACTTTATTTAATAATTTTCCGCAACTCTAGCCACCACTGCCACCAAGAAATAAATAAAAAACAAAAATTAATCACATGTTTACTCACAAACAAGAAGAAAATCAGCGTGCACAAACGCTTTTCCCATTATGCATCCTTAATTCTTTATGAATTATAGTTTCATGGGACGAGGCTATCTTATTTAAATGCAAATGAAACCTGTCCGCCATCTTGGTACTGTCGTTTTTTTTTCCTTCCCTCCACCGCCTTCAACCTCATTCGCTCGTGTATGGAGAAAGTTCCTCATTATTAATGCAATGGGGAAAATAATTCTGAATTACGCTGACGTATTGCAAAAAGTAATTGGCTACGTTGTGGATCATAAGTGCAAAATGTTAAACCATAATAATTTTTTCTCTTTCTCCCTCCTTTTTCAAACGAAAGCAAATCTTGTAATCTTTCGAATCTTTTATATTAAAGTCTCCGAGGAATTTTTAAAACACTCGTGAAGCCTCTTGCATATTAAGGTGAAAAGATATCATTTAAGTAATTAAAGGGGAATTCAGAAATGGATCTTCATTTGAATAAGAAAGGGTGCAACGTTGAGGAAATGTTCTTATAAATGGAGTATTGCTGCGAAGGCATTTTGGATCGCGGTATTTTATTTTTCATATTTCCTTTATGAAGGATGATGATTCAGTATTCTTTAGAGATCGAAATATCGTTATAAAAAGATAAGAGAGGCACATTGACTTTGACTACATGTAAGGGGGAAATTTTTGCCAAAAAAACAGACAAGAATCCATAAAGTCATTTGGAGTATATTATATATTTTTTGACTGTTTATTTACAATTTTCTAATAACGCATGTTAGTACTAATGATAAGGTTTGGTTTCGTTTGGTTTGTAGGCGACGGTCTTAAAGTCATTTTTTGCACACTTTAGACTAATTAGACCAGAACCTACAGTTTAGCGTTTATTACTACTACTACTACTACATCACAACACATCACTGTGCCTTGAGCTGAGTTGCCCCTTTACAGTTTGGGAATGATGTGGTGAGATGTCTGATTGGGTTTTGTGACGCTCTACGATCATATGTGACCGGGACCTACGACTTAAAGAGGATTCCGAACCACTACAAACATTCATGGCAACACTGGGATTCGAACCCAAAACCTGTGGTACCGAGCGCCAGAGTGCTAGCCACTCAGCCATCAGGCCCCAGTTATATTAGACCGGCTTCTACGGTTTGAAGTGGATTCCGAACCACTGCAAATTTCCATGGCACCGCAAACTCGATCCCGAAATCTGTGGCACCGAGCTCCAGAGGTTTAACTCTGGCCAGGTCACACGGCCATCAGATCAATAAATCCATTAAAATCTATTAATTAGACTAGAAATTTATTTGGTTTTTCACTCTACGGTCATTTGGCACACTTTGGGCAAATTAAACCGGGACCTACAGTTTAATGTGGATTCCGAATCACTCACAAACATCCATGCCATCGCCAGGACCTACTGATAAGAGAAAAGAATGATAAATTTAACCACAAAAAAATCTGTGAACCTACGTAAACTGACAAAAATCAGTGCAATCCTGTTTCAAAGAGTTACAATGCATGGCAACCTATTCATAAAATGGAAATAACAATATTAGAACTTCGCAAAATCAAATATTTTGTTCTTCATTGTCGTATATCTGAGAACGCGAAAAGTTTCCCGCTCTATCTGAAATCGAATTGCCGAACGTTTAATAAAGGCTTCCGTTTTCCCAAATCCCTTCTTTCATACTAAGCCTAATGGAAATAGTTCTGTTCTAGTGCGGCGCGGTGTTCGATGCAGGTATTCGGTTTAAACAAAATAATTAATCTTCATCGTGCGAATCTTTTTGTTCTGGCCCAGAGAGGGCGCGTGTTCTTTTCCGCTGGAGGAGCGGCGAGTAATTACTATTGAACAATGTCATTAGAAATGGTAATTAGGGCTGTACTGCAGGAATCTCCGCCGTAATTACCGAACGGTACGTTGGCAGCGGGCTTGAGGCCAAACGATAGTTGTCATAGCTCAATGATGTGCGAGGGAATGAAGTTCTTTTGTTTCTAATCTAATAATAGATATAATCGAATATTCTCGGAAAACATAATTAGTGGAGGGATATTTAGAGTATATTATTTCATTATCATATTATAAACAACAAAATATATATATATTTTTTACATTAATCAGTTGACTTTTTTTTACGATCAGATTTAATTAAAAAAAAAATTTTTTTTGAAACTTTATGGTTGACTAGCTTTTTTTAAGACATCAATTTATCTCGATTATGTGCCAAGATAGTGTTTTTAATACCATTGTATTTCTTATCATAAATGTTTTGGTCAATGAATGGGCACTTGTTTTTTGAGAATGTGTAGCATGAAATCTGCATTGAACAATGTAACGTCAACTTAGTAAGTTAGTGTATCAACACTGTTCCTTGAACTTGGGACAACATTGAGGGTAATTGTTTATAAAGAGAAATGGCATGCCACCCTGTAAAACGCATTTAACCATTATGAGCTCGGTGTTCAGGCGTAACATTCAATCTTCAACTATCTCTGACATGAACCTATTCACTTTTCAGAGCAATCACTGTACCACAAATGTAGCTCCAGTCGAATCCCTTGCTATCTAAGAGTTCAACAAATACAACTCGAGTCGAATCACCTGCTGTCTAAGCGTTCAACAAATATAGCTCGAGTCGAATCTCCTGCTATCTAAGCATGCTACCATTAAGATCTAAGTTCAGGCTTAATAATATGCCAGCAATATTCTCTGAAATGAACCTATTCCTTTTCCAGTGTAATCATTTTACCACAAATACAGCTCAAGTCGAATCATCTGCTATCTAAGAGTTCAACAAATACAGCTCGAGTCGAATCTCCTCATTTCTAAGCTTTCAACAAATACAACTCGAGTTGAATCACGTTTCTAAGCGTTCAACAAATACAGTTCGAATCGAATCACCAGCTTTCTAAACGTTTAACAAATATAGCTCGAGTCGAATTTCCTGTTAGCTAAGCCTGCTACCATTAAGATCTAGAGCCCATTGGAGCACTTTTCAGAGCGCATTGGAGGCATAATAATCTGTCATCAATGTGCTCTGAAATGAACCTATTCATTTCTCAGAGAAGATATTTTAACACGCACGAGTCGAATGGAGTATTATTATTTGCAGCAGGTCAAGAGAAGCCACTCACCTCACTGTTGTGGATGACGTTCTTGATGCACCCTTCAAAGCCTTCCCTGGTGTGCTGGTGCTGCCACCGGTAGTCGGTCAGGTACTGGTGGTGCACCCCGCCCAGCTGCAGGGGGGTGTTCACGTTGAGGAACTCGTTGAAGGGTGGGATGTTCATCTTGGTCTCGCAGCGTGACCGGTTGATCTTGGGAGGATCGGAGTCCTCGATCTTCGCCTTCTGGCAGTTGTCGATCACCAAGCGGACATTCTGGTGGAAGGGACACCATACACTCAGAACACTTTGCTTAACTTAGTAAATGTAAAGGTAAAAATAGCTTTAATTTCCTAACTATTTTAGTTCACCCACCCAAACCTTTTAAAATACTCATTTAGAGACTGTAGAGAATTCTTAATTAATAATTTAATTGAGCATAAACTTAATCATAGTAATCCATTCTTTGTAAATGGTGGCTCCCATTAAAAATTGAAATCCGTTTTTTTATTATTTCAGAATTATTTTTACTGAATCTTTTTAAATGAACTAATACATTGCTATATGTGATTTATGTTACGTTTATTATAACTTTTTATGTCTATATATTTTCTATATTTGCAATGATTATTTAAATATCGGAGACATAAATTAATTCAAAACTAACAGTATTTTGGTATGATGAGCTAGCTAGGTCTTAGCGGAGGTGTCATTGTGAACCTTGGGCTAAAAAGTTTGGAGACCCCTGTTCTAGAAAACAACAAAGTACACCATCACTAATTCAAAACAAATTGTCAAAATTGTTTTTTTTAAAGGGGTTTATTTAGTAACTTTCAGTAAGAAGCAAACCGACCTTGTCTCTCAAACAATAAATGTACGAACCTTAAGCGAACTTGTTTGAGCGGTGCTATCAATCTCGTTGTCCTCATTGGTTATTGCGAAATGCGCGGTAGAATGTTTAATGCAATTGAGCTATGTAGGATAAAAATTGGACGTGCGTACGACGATGAACTCATTATTTGAGAGGCAACTTCAATTTGTTTCAAACATCTGAAAAGGACCTCAAATCTGTAAGCACACTTACTTCTCTGTCCCAGAAAATGTCCACTTGATGCCATTCTCCGTCGCTGAGGCTCTCATCTACGAACACAATCACCTCTGCCGTGCCGCTGCCGAAGTCGATGAGCAGTCTGGGACGCCCGGACTGCAGCTCCAGGGAGATGAAGTCCTGGGGCGCCGTCTCCCCGACGTCCGGGTTGGCGATGGGTCCGTTGTACAGGATCAGCCCGTCCGGCTTGCGGCTCATGAACTCCAGGGAGAGATGAGAGCGCTCGCACTGCTGCAAAGGCGGAAACCAGGCCCATCCTCGGCCTCCGAAGCTGCGCACGCTTAGCTGACACTGGGGCCCCTCGAATCCCTCGGGGCACTTGCAGCTGCAACACAATCGACACTCGAGTTAACCACAAAAAAGGGATTTTTTTTTGTGAAAGTTGTTAACTGCTCTGAAGACAGCACTCACCTGACTCCGCCGTAGGACTCGAAGCACCTGCCCCCGTTGTAGCATGGCTGGGGTCTCTTCCTGCACGTCTCGATCTCCGAGAAGTCTCTGGCGCCGCACACGCACTTGGGCTGCACCCACGTGTTCACCCCCACGAAGGAGGTGCGGTTGGCGTTGACCACGATGGGCTGCCGGTCCACCATCAGCACGTTGGTGCAGCTGGTCTCGCAGTTGAGGTTCTCGAACAGGCACTCGTCGATGCCCACCATCGTGATGTTGATGCCCACCTCCTGCTCGATCTGCAAGAGGGAAGGGGACACTGCGATTGGAAGGAAGGCCTTTCTCATACATAATATGTCGTCATGATACTCGACAAAAACAATGGTTATTAACTTATATAAACGAAAAAAGTATTCAAGACAGCTGGAAAACACTAGACCACGTAAAGAGGCGGTTGCCCAACTTTCGATTAAGAACCGGATACAATTGTCTTACGAAACACGTTAACAGGATAGGTAACACTTGCCCAATATGTAGATATGTAACAATGAATTCAGAACATCTCTTGAAATGTCCAGGACTGAACAGGGAGGCTCAGTGACAGAGAGAAGTTATACAATCGTATTGGGAAGCCAGAAGCCTCATCGACTAAAAGAAATGCCTACTTCCTTTATTTACACTTTCCCCCTTTGGCGTTTTTTGGTGTGTGAGACCGACTTATTATCGATTACTGTCTTACTCTATGTTTGCTTTGTTCTGCTTGTTCCTTTTTTGTGTGGGATCCTTATTGTAATGGATTGATTTCCAATAAAGCCATATGTTACAACATATAAATGAAAAATATATGGATATGTTTTTAATTTTATTAAATGATAAAATAATCTATGGATTTAAAGCCGCACCAAGACGGGCTCCAAATATATCAAATGTTTTTCATACTGGTGCCATTTTTGACCAGCTGTCACTCACAGCGTGAGATGAATCGGCGTCTAGCCGAGAGTACGAGAACTAGGGAGTCAGTCTCGCGAACCAATTATAAGCCGGTTTGTCTCAGGATGGAAATAACCTTTGAAGTGATTACTCTACCTTGGGGAAAGAAAAGTATGGGTATTCTCGGTACTGAGAAAAATTTTCAACTAGCACTAGTTACACCTAGGCATGACCACATTGTCTATGACTCTGCCTCTGCGGAAAGCTATCGTAACAGGAATAAACACACCATACATACATACATACATATAAATATGTATATATTTACAACAGTGGTAGATTTTTTATATTTACTTATTTAAGATATTGTGGTTAAAAGAGGCATGCGGGAAAATTTACCGCACAAGTCGAATAAAATAGTGAGCTCACCAGTTCTCTGTTGAGTGCGACAATGCCGTTGAGCATGCTGGCCTTGAAATAGGGCGACCTGTGTGCGGCGAATCGCACGTCAGTGATAGGTGGTCTTTCTTGCTTAAGGATGACACTGAAGATGTCCACATTGTCCTTTTTGGTAGTCGTCAGGCTGGCGATCATATCTCGGAACTTGTGGTACTTGCTCTTCACCTGCCGGTTCTCAGTCCAGTTCCACACCCGGACGAAGTCTTCGGCGCTGATGCCTGCAGAAACACCAGTCAAATCATGAGAGAATCATTACAAAAAAAACCCAACAAACATCGACATCTAAAAAAATTGCAGCACACTCACCGGATATCCGGATGGATCCGGAGTTGAAGATGGCCTCCTCAGGGATTTCCTTGACGGTGACGGACACGTTGGCAGCGACCTCTTGCGTGTGGACGCGGTCGTGGACCACGAATCTCAGGAAGTAGGTGCCACCGCTGGTGACATTCTTCATGATGATGAGTCCAGTGTCTTTGTCCACTTCGAAGTTGGGGTGGGCGATGTTGTTCTCCCAGTAGAAGGACTTGTCGGGCAAGTCCCAATCATCGAGGTCTTCCACGTGCACTCGGCCGATGGGGGTGGGAGGAGACTCACCTGAAATGCACATCATCGATTAAGTTGGATTGTATGATATTAGTAGGGCATATCATCATCATGAATATAAACCAGCATTTCGCCCAGCATAGAGCTAAATACAAATCGGTGTTATAGCTGACTCCAATGTTCCATTTATTAAGATTTGCTATAGCTGACTCCAATGTTCCATTTATTAAGATTTGCTATAGCTGACTCCAATGTTCCGTCTATTAAGATTTGTTACAGTTGTCAGATGTTGCATTTAAAAAGAAAGTAAGTGTGAGTTAGAAATTATTGTAGAAAGTTCATACACTAACTATAGTGGTTTCACGGCATTGAATTAAATGCAAATCATTGTTACAGTTTAATCAGTGTTCCATTTATTAAGATAGCAAATGTGAGTAAGCGTAAAACGAATAAGCTTTCATGACTCAACCTCTTCAGAGATAAAATTCTTAAAGTGAAAACATTTGAAGCTCTGTTTTCACGACACTAGCCTTGTAATAATAACTTAAAAATTGTGGACTTTGGACATCTTTTCTTTCCAAATTGTGGAAAAGTATATTCTTGAAAAAAATTCGTTTTTTTTTTGCATGGAATAATTTTAATTAAAATAACCCAACTAAATGTACACTTATGTGCGAATGTCCTTAAATAATTTTAATCGGATATGTAAAAAAAATAATAAACTGTCTTGTTGATCATGTGAAGGGTAGATCATCACTACATGATCACCAGTTTCATGTAAATTTACTGAATCAGTCCTGGAAATTCACATGACCGTCAATTTCATGTGAATTTACTGAAATAGTCCTGGAAGTTCGGCAAAATTTATTTCAAATTTTTCCGTTCACATTTTTGTTTTAACTAGAAAAAATTTTGATTATGAGCAAAGAAGTCTTACTATTAACAGGTCTCACAATAAAAAAAAAAAAAAAAAAAAAAAAAAAAACATTTTGTTTTAATTGAGTTAGCTAAGAAGTATACTGTTTGGTTCTTAACTTGTAATTCAGGAATATATTTATTCGTAAAGATATCTTCTAGGACTGTTTCCGTAAATTAACATGAAACTGGCAATCATATGAATTTCCAGGACTATTTCAGTAAATTCACATGAAACTGGTGATCATGTGAATTTCCAGGACTGTTTCAGTAAATTCCCATGAAACTGGTCATGTGGTGATGATGTATTCTTCCCATGTTAAAAAATAATAAACTGGCTTGTTCGACATGTGCAATTAAAGCCATTTCGTAAAAAAATCATAATAATATTGAATTCAGGCATTATTTTTTATTTGAACTGACTATTTTACTATGTTTCAAAAGGATCGGATTGTGTCAATAAATTTAGAATTATTCTGCCCCAGAAAAGATACATAATATCTTTCCGTAAATTACTTCCCGGGGTTAAAATCACTGTATTAATGATCCGAGTTTGGCGAGAAAACTTAAAGCGAATTCATCAAAAAAGTGATTTATTTAAACTTTTCGTTTTCCTTCACAAGAAGGAAAAAAAAAATGGCGGATTTTTGAATAATTTTTCCATTAATTTCTCGAAGAATCTTTCAATTTTGGAAATTAAGAAAAAGGAAGCAATAATTGAATCTTTCCAAGTAAAGAACACCCTAGAGAATTCAGGGAGCCTAAAAATTTATTATAATAAAACTTTTTTTCGGTGAGGAAGAAAAAGAGCAAGAAATCTCAGAATTAATTTTCTCTTCAATACTTTGCTATCTTAATGCAGATTGGATCTGAAAATAGAACACGTTTTTTTTCTCCCACAATTTTGATTTATCTATTCCTTTTTTCATTAAAGTTCACACAAGAGTGTATGTGAGGATCATTTTGAAAATTGCGATACTTTTATCTAAGTGGATGTGCATTAAACTCCAATGAGTAAATGCTAAATATTTTAAAACCTAAATGCAATTTGAGATAACTGAATGCTGAAACGTGATAAATTTTAATTCGCTTATAGAATTTATATTATTTTAAATTGAAATACATATAATTTAGTTTCATATATTGACGTCGTTCTTAAAAATACCCTTTCTATATTCGCCTTTACTTATGAACCAGCCATATAGTTTTAAATGAAATATAGCTAAACACTGGTATTAAAAATGTGGCATCAAAACAATGCTCTGTCACTTTTGAGATCAGATTTAGAAGAAATAGCATTTTGCTTACTGATTGATCATAAATTTTTTCAATAGATTTTCAAGAGTAGACAATTTAGATGGGTGTCAGCAAATTTCACAGAATATTAGCAAGTAATATAAAAAAAAAAATAGATGCAAGTAATGCAGAAAAGTCCTTTACAAATAAAGTTGAAATTTTGCTTTTACATCTGGCGCCATCTATTATAAGGTACATGCAACTTAAATGTAAAAAAACTAAAATTAATTAAATAAAGTTAATTACTGAATTAATATTTGAAAGAACTGCATTAACATCCAGTATCATCCACTACAAGTTAAAAAAAAATGTATCTAAACTTGAGTGGATGAATAAAAAGTGTTTTATTGATGATTGAAAATTTGAACAAGATATATATAGGGAGAGTGTGAACTAATAGAAGGAATTGAATAAAACAGAGTGCATCCCTCTATTCCAAAGGAACAAAAAGTTGGGGCAAATAACTCAATTTTAATACGAACGCAATAAATAAGTGACTGTCCTTTTCGTACTAGAGTTGGCGCTTCTTTTCCCTGTGCGCGTTCATTTAGAAACGTAAACATCCAAGAGAAACAAACAAACAAGATTATGAAAATCCAAGTAAACAAACAGGATTCTGCACATTCCGAGAAATTCTTCTTCTCGGGTCATGCAATTATTTAATTATGCGCTCACTAAAGATAAAGATATAAAAAAAAATGTTATTTTGTTTACAACTTCTGATCCTTTCGTGTGAAAAATAAAACATTACAAAAGTTTGTTTAAATGAATATTTTGTTTTTTAATTATTTTTTTGGAGTGAGATTTATTAACAAAATATGAATGCCAAATATTTAAATATTTTATTAAGTTCTAAGTGGAGATTATTCTCAGAATTAAAATTTTACTCAAGTTATGTTCCCTTCAAAAAAGCCTGTTTTATTATTAATTAAAAATATATTTTGCTTTTCTTTTCTTCTTTATATACTAAACAAAGAAAATTTAAAAAAGGAATGGGCAGTTTTAGTGCTAGCATAGTATGACAAAATAGAAAGGATAATTATAACCAGTAGAACACCCAGCCTAGTGAAGGCAGCAAAGAGGATATACAACTCTTGCAGGCAGCAGAGGGGGTACTTAACCCTCACATTTCAAGAGAACCCCTCTAGGACTTATTAGAGCAGGAGTTTGTACTGTTATTCCGTGTGTTTGATCGTATATAGAATTTGCATACATTTGTGATAGGCTGCTTTTTCAAAAAAAAATTACGTGGCAGCTAAACGTTTCGCTCGTCATTCAATTCCTTCTATTAGCTCACACTCTCCCTATATATACTGAAGTGACAAAAGTCATGGGATAGCAATATGCAAATTTTCAGATGGCAGTAGCATCGCGTAGAACAGGTATAAATGCGCAGTGCTTTCACAGAGCTTTCATTTCTGTTCAAGTTATTCATGTGAAGAGGTTTTGACGTGATGGTGACCGCACGACGGGAATTAACAGACTTTGAACGCGGAATGTTAGTTGGAGCTAGACGCATGGGTCATGCCATTTCGGAAATCGTTAGGGAATTCAACATTCCCAGATCCACTGTGTCAAAAGTGTGCCGAGAGTATGAAATTTCAGGCATAACATCCCACCATGGACAGCGCAGTGGTCGACCGCCTGCACTTAACGACAGAGACCGGCGACGTCTGCAAAGAGTCGTAAATTCTAACAGACAATCAACACTGCGTCAAATAACCGCAGAAATCAATGTGGGACGTACAAGGGACTTGTCTGTTAGAACTGTGCGGAGAAATTTGGCTTTCTTGGGCTATTCCAGCAGAAGACCGACTCGAGTGTCTTTACTGACAGAACGACATCGCTTGCAGCGACTCTCGTGGGCACGTGAGCATATCGGTTGGTCCCTAGATGAATGGAAAACCGTGGCCTGGTCCGATGAGTCACGATTTCAGTTGGTAAGAGCTGATGGTAGGGTTCGAGTGTGGCGCAGACCCCACGAAGCCATGGACCCAAACTATCAGCAAGGCACTGTTCAAGCTGGTGGTGGCTCCGTAATGGTGTGGGCTGTTTTTTCATGGCATGGACTTGGTCCTCTGGTGCTACTGGACCGAACATTGACTGGAAATGCTTATGTTCAGCTACTTGGAGATCATTTGCAGCCATTCATGGACTTCATGTACCCAAATAACGATGGGATTTTTATGGATGACAATGCGCCATGTCACCGGGCCACAACTGTTCGCGATTGGTTTGAAGAACATTCTGGACAATTCCAACGAATGATCTGGTCACCTAGATCGCCCGACAAGAATCCTATCGACCATTTATGGGACATCATCGAGAGGTCTGTTCGTGCCCAAAATCCTGCACCATCAACGCTTTCATAATTATGGACGTCTATCGTGACAGCATGGCTCAATATTTCTGCAGAAGACTTCCAACGACTTGTTGAGTCCATGCCACGTCGAGCTGCTGCACTTCGCCGGGCGAAAGGAGGGCCGACACGATATTAAGAGGTATCCCATGACTTTTGTCACTTCAGTGTATATCTTGTTCACATTTTTAATCGTTCATAAAATACCTTTTATTTATCCACTCAAGTTCAAATACATTTTTTTAACTTGATATTAATACAGTTTTTTCAAATATTAATTCATTCATTATGTTTAATTAATTAATTTGAGGTTTTTTCAGATTTAAGTTGCATGTTACCAATAGATGGCGCTAGATAAGACTTAAAAAAATGAATGAAAATTATTTATAAAGGACTTTCTGCAATACAGTGAAAAAACAGTAGGAATTGACTTAAAATTTTTTTTTATGTTACTTGTTTTATAATTAAGTTTGAGTTCCACTTGAAACTTAACTAACTTGACTGGACAAAGATAACTACTTCCAACCCTTACAAATGTGTTGACCAGTCTAATGATTTAAAATAAGTCGAAAATCCTTATGTTAGAACATTTTTTTTTATTGTGGTGGATTATTTAGAATGCAATTTTTTTACACATTTATGTTATTTATGGTTTAGAGACAGTTTTTTCAACTTCAAATGCGACCTAAAGATTAGATACCCCTATTGTAGTAGATAATTATATTGAAATATCTAAATTTCAAGTATGAAAGGGACACAGCAAACGTAGCCAAAAGTAAGAGTACTTTCTCACCTTTGAAATTGTAGACAAAGATGCTCTTGGATCCCGGATGCATCCTGTTGTCGTTGACGTCCCCGATGATGACAGTGAGGGTGGAGGTGCCCGTCATGGAGGGGGTACCGCTGTCCTTGATGACGATGGGCACCAGGTACTCCTTCTGCTGCTCCCGGTCGAAGCGTTCCTTCGACGTCACGATGGCCATGCCGTCTCCGTTGGCTCCGGCTGAAACACACGTAAAAGGCAAAGTGTTGAAGATGATTTACGAGAGAAAGAAATAGGAAAAGTACGTGAAGATGATTTGGGAGGGGAAATCTTCACGAACTTCTCCTATTTCTTCTGTTCTTCCTTTTCTTCTGTTACATTTCATGTTTGATGATTTACGAGGGGAAATCAAACATAAAATGTAACAGGAAGTAAAACGTACTTGCGATTAGCGAGAGGAAGAAATAGGAAAAGTACGTGAAGACGATTTCCAAGGGGAAATCAAACATAAAATGTAAGAGGAAGTAAAACGTACTTGTGATTTGCTTGGAAAATTAAAAGGAAAAGTACGTGATGATGATTTACGAGGAGAAGAAAAAGGCGATTTGCGAGAGGAAGTAAAATGTACTTGCGATTTGCGTGAAGGAAAAGTACATGATGATGATTTACGTGGAGAAGAAAAAGATGATTTGAGAGGAGAAATCCAACGTAAAATGTAACGGGAAGTAAAACACTTGCCATTTGGTTGGAAAATTAAAAGGAAAAGTACGTGAAGATGATTTACGAGGAGAAGAAAAAGGCCATTTGCGAGGGGAAGTAAAATGTACTTACGATTTGCTTGGAAAAGAAAAAGGAAAAGTAGGTGAAGATGATTTACGAGAGGAAGAAAAAAGTGATTTGCGAGGGGAAGTAAAATGTACTTGAAGACGATTTGGCAAGAATAAGAAAAAGGAAAAGTATTTGTAAAATGTAAAAAAAATATTTCTATATGTAAAAGGAAAAGTAATTGAAAAGTAAATTTTCTAGAGGGCAGTTTTTAATTATTTGTTATATTTTATTAAACTGACTTTAATAATCTGGACAGGAAGATTCAAATTTGTGGTACTCAAAAGTGCGAGATCGAACATGAGAACATTTACATCCCACCGAGACTTTTCCTGGATGGATGCTTCTGAGTGGTTCGGAATTCACGTTAAACTGTAGGTACCGGTCCCATTAGCTCAAGGAGTGCAGAAAAGTGACCTTATAGCGGCAAACAAAACCATACCAATCTTTCTTATTGGATGATGCCTCACATTAATTGAAAGTTCTTTGTTAAGTTTATATTTATTGCACTATTTTAATAAAAATGTATCAGTCAGTGGTTTGATATTTCATGGAATATTTGCATCTAAAGCATTTCAACACGTAGCCATGAACTCGCTTAAATGATTGTAACAGCCATAGGGTGGCATATATCCCCCTATAGATTATTAACAAGAATATTTTTCACCAGATGAGTTAAGTAGTCCGATGCAAGAAGATTATAAACGGATTAGTATAAGTTGCTAATTGGATCATCACATGGTTAGAGACAGGACATATCAAACTAATTTGGATAATCCTTTAGTTTCATAGTCGTTGGGATAACAGCATTTAAAGACATGCCAACGCGAGTGCTACTTCTTTGAAAATGTGAAATTGGATAGCAATTATTGAGGAAACATTATAAATCGGATCATAATTAGATTAACACAGGGAAGGGGGAGTGAAAAAGGGAGATAGGAAAGCGCTTCTCATAGAGTAGCAATGAATTAGATCGCACGCAGTGTTTGGCAGATTAAAGTCAAAATGCTCGTGACATGAGGGCAGTTCACTTCAGCAACAAGCTTATAAGCATTCTCTCGTTATTTTATAAGGGACTTGTAGCTTGCGCTTTACAATGAAAATGGTTAAATAGGGCTCTTTGTTGAAAAGCATGGTCTTTGCGAAAGGATGGTCTTATGCTTTTCACAGAGGCATAAGGAATTTATTTAGTATATTGAATGAATGTAGAACGCTTTAAAAAGTTTATTAAGTATACAACATGATTGTTGGACACTCTTAGATACAAAGTGATCATAGGATAAAGTTTGCAGGATGGTAAAGCTTACTGAAACATGCATTTTTTTTGTACAAGAACGTTGTTCTAATACAGCTGGCAATACAGAGACAGTTCATCTTTATGCCATCAGCATAAGCCGAACCTGAGGCCCCAAGCGCCAGATGATTAGACATTCGGCTATTCAGGCCCAATATTTGCATATTCCTTTAATTATGTGAATTAATAGCCTATTTTGTTTAATAATTTATGTATATTAATGCAAACAATACATAATTGTATTTCTAAAAAACTATTTGCGGAATGGACGCAAAATGACGATACAGAGCCAATTCTAGCACTGGAGATGTCAGTGTTGCGAGAAACCTTAATTGCAAAGTGACATGGAAAATAATAAAAAAAAGAGGGACAAAAAATAAATATTATTAAAAACATAAGTATTATTATTTACATTCATTAATTGTTGAAGACTTCATATAAAAAAGTATATGCTCAGAAAATGCTGTATATATTTAAAATATATTCAAAAAAATTCTTCAGAATCTTGCTCTGTTGTTTCCTTTCTACCATGAATATTTAAATTGAATTGAAATATCTGTGTCGATGGAATGAAATCAATACAGCAAATTTCTCTTTTCTTGAAAAATCCTTTTTATACTAAGAATAGGATCCAAAAATTCAAGGCACATTCTGTTTTTCAGTTTTTTGTTGACGTCGCTCTTGAAAATATTTCTATATTCGCCTTTACTTATGGACAAGCTGCATAGTTTTAAACCAAATGTCTCTAAAATCTGGATTTTTTCAGCAGGTATTAAAAACGTAGCACCAGAACAATGAGATTCAGAACTCAGATTCAGAAGAAATAGCATTTTGCCCACTAATTGTTCATCAGTTTTTTCAATAGATTTTCAATAATATGCAATTTAGATGGGTAATAGCAAATTTCACAGAGTAATAATGAAATAGGTCGACGGATTTGATGGACGCAAATTCTATAGAGTAGTAATAAAATAGGGCGCGTCTCCCCCATTATGAAGGAACAGAAAGTTGAAGCAAATAACTCCTCTCCTTTTCGTACTAGAGTTGGCGCTTCTTTTCCCTGTGTGCATTTATTTAGAAATGTAAACATCCAAAAAGAAGAACAAACAAGATTATGAAAATCCAAGTAAACAGACAAGATTATGAACGTTCCGAGAAATTCTTCTTCTCGAGTCATGCATTTATTTAATTATGCGCCCACTAAAGATAAAGAAATACAAGAAATGTTATTTTGCTTATAACTTCTGATGATTTTGTGTTAAATGTAATAAAACATTACAAAAGTTTATATAAACGAATATATTATTTTTTAATCATTTTTTTTTGGTGAAGATTTATTAATAGAATATGAAGAACAAATATTTAAATATTTTTATATGTTCTAAGTGGAATTATTCTCAGTACTAAAATTGATAGCAGTACTAAAGATCCTTTTGAAAAACTTGTTTTATTATTTTATAAAAAATATGTTTTGCTTTTATATTTCCTCTTTGTGATAAACAAAGAAAATTTTAAAAAGAATTATAAAGAATGTGACAGTTTTAGTGCCAGCATAGAATGACAAAATATGTAAAAGAATGACTATAACAAATTGATAAGATAAGTAAAATTAATGTTTTATTTTTATGAAAGGGTAAGAAATTTCAAATGTTCTTTACATACACTGAATAAACTAAATTTTATTTTTATATTTTCAATGTCTTTGAGCTTTAAACTACACAATTTATTATATATATATATTGTTTGAGTTAAATCTTAAGCTGAGGTTTTTTCGTTATTCTTTGTGTTTTTTTTTTATTTCGAGTAAAAAAAATCATATAGTACCATAGAGTAGTAATAAATTGGAATCCTCCCATATTCTAAAGGAACAGAATGTTGGGACAAACATTTCTAGTCATTTTCGTACCGTATCGCCTCTTGGTTTCTTTTTCCCTGCGTGCATTTATTTAGACAAAGATTCTGAAAATTCTGAGAAATGCCGGAAATTCTTCTTTTCAAGTCATACATTTCTTTAACTATGTGCTTACTCAATATAAACAGATACAAAAATGTTGCGTTGCCTTTATAATTCTGATCATTTTGCATGAAATAGAATAAAACAATACAAAAAAAATTCATATAAATGAATATTTTATTTCTTAGCATAACCAGAAAATTAAAAAAAAAAAAAGATTTTTATTTTTTTAATATACAAAAGAAAATATTACAGAACAAAATTTATTAATAGTTTATCATTATAAAAGTCAAATATTTAGAAGAATTAAATTTGTATTTTTTGACAACTAATAAAAATAATCCTTTCTTTTGAAAATCGTTGCAGACCTTTTTCTGCATTCGAACCTACAGGTTGAAGTAGTAATGGACGCTAGAAATCACCAAGCTCGACAATAACAAAACACGAGCTCGCCAATACTACAAAACCCTGCAATACTATACATGCCTAAAACTCATTCGAAATGGGTGCAGTCTATTGCACAGTGTACTTACCTTCTGTGATGCAAGTAAACAAAGTGACCAGCCATCACATCCTTCCTGACTATGAAATAGCGATTCCAAAAGTCACGTGAGGAGTATGTTTGTCCTAAACTGGCAGTCCCGATGCACGTTCTATTTTACCACTACTCTATGGTACTCACTGATTTTATAGATGACTTCATATTTAAAAGACAGACACTTACTATTGCGAGATTTAAAGAAAAACTTGCAAAATTTGTCATTGCGTAATGTAGCGAGATATTGGCCTCAACAAAAGCAAAGGTAGTGTTATTATGGAGTGCCAATTTTGTTCCTTCCAAGTAAGGGAGCGTTGATTATTCAGTGTTCTTTAATTTATTACACTATGAGAATAAGAGAGGTCTGAAGGGTCGAGTGTCTGGCGCTCGGTGCCACAGGTTTCCAGAATCCACTTTAAGCCGTAGGTTCCAGGTCTCATAGGATCGTAGGGTGTCACACAGCCCAGTCAGACTTGTTCTCACCCACATCCTTCCCAAACTGTGTAAAGGGCCAACTCAGCTCTAGGCACAGTGATGTGGTGTGGTGGCAGTGGTGTGAGAGTAAGAGAAAGGGAGGAGGTACTCACTGGGGTCGTGCTGCACGTCGAAGAACTGCTTGATGATGTCGGGTGCGTTGGGGTCCATGCGGAAGGTGAAGGGCGGCCCGTTGCCCTTGGAGCGGTCGTCGTCGTCGGTGGCCAGGATCTCCTCCACCTTCTGGGGCGGGGAGTGCTCCATGATGACGGGACGGTAGTCGCGCAGGAAGCGGGGCGCGTTGTCGTTGATGTCGCTCACCACCACCGTCAGCGTGGCGGTGGCCGTCCGAGGAGGGGCCCCTGCAAAGACATTATACATATATATATAATGACTAGTCCTTTCAAGATCCATTGTTACAGTTTGCAGTTTTCGTTCACTCTTCTATTAAAATGTATTTTAAAAGAAATATTGTCAAGAATATCACGGTTTTATGTCTAGATTTTGTTATATTAGAGTTTTGGTAAAAAAGCATGGACATTCTGTATGATATTATAATGGATACTCTGATATATTACATGAATGGATATTCGGTATGCGTGGGTATTTTGGATGGTTTTAATGAATATTCTGTATGATATATTGTATGGATGGATATTTTGTTTGATATTATAAGGGATACTCTAATATATATTATACGAATGGATATTCGATGTGGGTGGGTATTCTGTATGGTTTTATGCTAATTTACATTTTGTATGAACAGAAATTTTACATGACATTCTGTATGGAGAAATAATCTGTATGATATACTGTATGGATAGATATTCTGTATGATTTTCTAATGTACATTCTGTACGATTGTCTATTGGATATTCTGCATGATATGCTAATGGATATTCTGCACAATATGCTAATTTACATTTTGTATGAACAGAAATTTTACATGACATTCTGTATGGAGAAATAATCTGTATGATATACTGTATGGATAGATATTCTGTATGATTTTCTAATGTACATTCTGTACGATTGTCTATTGGATATTCTGCATGATATGCTAATGGATATTCTGCACAATATGCTAATTTACATTTTGTATGAACAGAAATTTTACATGACATTCTGTATGGAGAAATAATCTGTATGATATACTGTATGGATAGATATTCTGTATGATTTTCTAATGTACATTCTGTACGATTGTCTATTGGATATTCTGCATGATATGCTAATGGATATTCTGCACAATATGCTAATTTACATTTTGTATGAACAGAAATTTTACATGACATTCTGTATGGAGAAATAATCTGTATGATATACTGTATGGATAGATATTCTGTATGATTTTCTAATGTACATTCTGTACGATTGTCTATTGGATATTCTGCATGATATGCTAATGGATATTCTGCACAATATGCTAATTTACATTTTGTATGAACAGAAATTTTACATGACATTCTGTATGGAGAAATAATCTGTATGATATACTGTATGGATAGATATTCTGTATGATTTTCTAATGTACATTCTGTACGATTGTCTATTGGATATTCTGCATGATATGCTAATGGATATTCTGCACAATATGCTAATTTACATTTTGTATGAACAGAAATTTTACATGACATTCTGTATGGAGAAATAATCTGTATGATATACTGTATGGATAGATATTCTGTATGATTTTCTAATGTACATTCTGTACGATTGTCTATTGGATATTCTGCATGATATGCTAATGGATATTCTGCACAATATATGCTAATTTACATTTTGTATGAACAGAAATTTTACATGACATTCTGTATGGAGAAATAATCTGTATGATATACTGTATGGATAGATATTCTGTATGATTTTCTAATGTACATTCTGTACGATTGTCTATTGGATATTCTGCATGATATGCTAATGGATATTCTGCACAATATGCTAATTTACATTTTGTATGAACAGAAATTTTACATGACATTCTGTATGGAGAAATAATCTGTATGATATACTGTATGGATAGATATTCTGTATGATTTTCTAATGTACATTCTGTACGATTGTCTATTGGATATTCTGCATGATATGCTAATGGATATTCTGCACAATATGCTAATTTACATTTTGTATGAACAGAAATTTTACATGACATTCTGTATGGAGAAATAATCTGTATGATATACTGTATGGATAGATATTCTGTATGATTTTCTAATGTACATTCTGTACGATTGTCTATTGGATATTCTGCATGATATGCTAATGGATATTCTGCACAATATGCTAATTTACATTTTGTATGAACAGAAATTTTACATGACATTCTGTATGGAGAAATAATCTGTATGATATACTGTATGGATAGATATTCTGTATGATTTTCTAATGTACATTCTGTACGATTGTCTATTGGATATTCTGCATGATATGCTAATGGATATTCTGCACAATATGCTAATTTACATTTTGTATGAACAGAAATTTTACATGACATTCTGTATGGAGAAATAATCTGTATGATATACTGTATGGATAGATATTCTGTATGATTTTCTAATGTACATTCTGTACGATTGTCTATTGGATATTCTGCATGATATGCTAATGGATATTCTGCACAATATGCTAATTTACATTTTGTATGAACAGAAATTTTACATGACATTCTGTATGGAGAAATAATCTGTATGATATACTGTATGGATAGATATTCTGTATGATTTTCTAATGTACATTCTGTACGATTGTCTATTGGATATTCTGCATGATATGCTAATGGATATTCTGCACAATATGCTAATTTACATTTTGTATGAACAGAAATTTTACATGACATTCTGTATGGAGAAATAATCTGTATGATATACTGTATGGATAGATATTCTGTATGATTTTCTAATGTACATTCTGTACGATTGTCTATTGGATATTCTGCATGATATGCTAATGGATATTCTGCACAATATGCTAATTTACATTTTGTATGAACAGAAATTTTACATGACATTCTGTATGGAGAAATAATCTGTATGATATACTGTATGGATAGATATTCTGTATGATTTTCTAATGTACATTCTGTACGATTGTCTATTGGATATTCTGCATGATATGCTAATGGATATTCTGCACAATATGCTAATTTACATTTTGTATGAACAGAAATTTTACATGACATTCTGTATGGAGAAATAATCTGTATGATATACTGTATGGATAGATATTCTGTATGATTTTCTAATGTACATTCTGTACGATTGTCTATTGTACATTCTGTACGATTGTCTATTGATATTCTGCATGATATGCTAATGGATATTCTGCACAATATGCTAATTTACATTTTGTATGAACAGAAATTTTACATGACATTCTGTATGGAGAAATAATCTGTATGATATACTGTATGGATAGATATTCTGTATGATTTTCTAATGTACATTCTGTACGATTGTCTATTGGATATTCTGCATGATATGCTAATGGATATTCTGCACAATATGCTAATTTACATTTTGTATGAACAGAAATTTTACATGACATTCTGTATGGAGAAATAATCTGTATGATATACTGTATGGATAGATATTCTGTATGATTTTCTAATGTACATTCTGTACGATTGTCTATTGGATATTCTGCATGATATGCTAATGGATATTCTGCACAATATGCTAATTTACATTTTGTATGAACAGAAATTTTACATGACATTCTGTATGGAGAAATAATCTGTATGATATACTGTATGGATAGATATTCTGTATGATTTTCTAATGTACATTCTGTATTCTGTACGATTGTCTATTGGATATTCTGCATGATATGCTAATGGATATTCTGCACAATATGCTAATTTACATTTTGTATGAACAGAAATTTTACATGACATTCTGTATGGAGAAATAATCTGTATGATATACTGTATGGATAGATATTCTGTATGATTTTCTAATGTACATTCTGTACGATTGTCTATTGGATATTCTGCATGATATGCTAATGGATATTCTGCACAATATGCTAATTTACATTTTGTATGAACAGAAATTTTACATGACATTCTGTATGGAGAAATAATCTGTATGATATACTGTATGGATAGATATTCTGTATGATTTTCTAATGTACATTCTGTACGATTGTCTATTGGATATTCTGCATGATATGCTAATGGATATTCTGCACAATATGCTAATTTACATTTTGTATGAACAGAAATTTTACATGACATTCTGTATGGAGAAATAATCTGTATGATATACTGTATGGATAGATATTCTGTATGATTTTCTAATGTGTACATTCTGTACGATTGTCTATTGGATATTCTGCATGATATGCTAATGGATATTCTGCACAATATGCTAATTTACATTTTGTATGAACAGAAATTTTACATGACATTCTGTATGGAGAAATAATCTGTATGATATACTGTATGGATAGATATTCTGTATGATTTTCTAATGTACATTCTGTACGATTGTCTATTGGATATTCTGCATGATATGCTAATGGATATTCTGCACAATATGCTAATTTACATTTTGTATGAACAGAAATTTTACATGACATTCTGTATGGAGAAATAATCTGTATGATATACTGTATGGATAGATATTCTGTATGATTTTCTAATGTACATTCTGTACGATTGTCTATTGGATATTCTGCATGATATGCTAATGGATATTCTGCACAATATGCTAATTTACATTTTGTATGAACAGAAATTTTACATGACATTCTGTATGGAGAAATAATCTGTATGATATACTGTATGGATAGATATTCTGTATGATTTTCTAATGATTTTCTAATGTACATTCTGTACGATTGTCTATTGGATATTCTGCATGATATGCTAATGGATATTCTGCACAATATGCTAATTTACATTTTGTATGAACAGAAATTTTACATGACATTCTGTATGGAGAAATAATCTGTATGATATACTGTATGGATAGATATTCTGTATGATTTTCTAATGTACATTCTGTACGATTGTCTATTGGATATTCTGCATGATATGCTAATGGATATTCTGCACAATATGCTAATTTACATTTTGTATGAACAGAAATTTTACATGACATTCTGTATGGAGAAATAATCTGTATGATATACTGTATGGATAGATATTCTGTATGATTTTCTAATGTACATTCTGTACGATTGTCTATTGGATATTCTGCATGATATGCTAATGGATATTCTGCACAATATGCTAATTTACATTTTGTATGAACAGAAATTTTACATGACATTCTGTATGGAGAAATAATCTGTATGATATACTGTATGGATAGATATTCTGTATGATTTTCTAATGTACATTCTGTACGATTGTCTATTGGATATTCTGCATGATATGCTAATGGATATTCTGCACAATATGCTAATTTACATTTTGTATGAACAGAAATTTTACATGACATTCTGTATGGAGAAATAATCTGTATGATATACTGTATGGATAGATATTCTGTATGATTTTCTAATGTACATTCTGGATACGATATGTCTATTGGATATTCTGCATTGATATTCAAATGGATATTCTCTATGGAGGAATATTCTGCTTGATATTCTTATAGATATTAATGATTATTAAAGAATGGATATTCTATATGGATTCTGTATGATATTATAAAGGATATTCTGTATGATATAATTGACATTCTGTAAATTCACAAAGGATATTCTGTATGAGAATTAGTAGACGAAGAACGATACTTTTTCGGGCATCTTATTTTTACAATATTATTTAAAAGGAACGTTCCATTTAATTTATTAATAATCTTGAAATAAACGGGAGCACATACATTGAATAGAAAGTTCCACAAGTTTCATAATGTGCAGTTTTGTTTGAATAACGAGGTAATGTTTTCTCGTAGAAAGTCTACAAATTTTTTTCTTTTTTAATAAATTTTCTGAAATAGATAAATTTAAAAATATCCTTTACAATACGACAGATGTGTACAGATGTATTTATTTATTTATTTTCCTTCCATATCATGTTTGTTGTGTGAAGCTCTGAATTTGAATGATTCCTGATATATTGAAAAGCATTATGCCTTTAACAACATAAAATCATTCACAAATCTTCACTTCAAAGAAATACAGCAATTAATTTGAATAATATCACACTGTAAGAGTGGGTATCTTTTCACAGAGGCAGATGTTTTTAATGTGATATCAAACCCGCACAAAAAAAGAAGGAAAGAAAAATAAATTTTTTTTATCCATGGCGTCGACACCAGACACCATTAGCTTCTGTCAAATCGTCCGTTCTAAAACAAACATTAACGACCGGGGGAGAGAATCTCTGTTCTCCATAATTTTTTGTTTGAGGAAGTCGGGATGTTTTATACACCCCATCAAAATTACATAGCGCCATTCATAAAAACTCAGAAAAATGAACATTAGAAATCTCTGCTCATAAATACTCTCGCGTTTTGAAAACTTGCAGTAAGTTTTAAATTGGAATATACGTGTCCACTTTTTTATGATTTAAAAAAATTTTTTTTTTTCGGTATGAATTACTAATGAGAGAGAGAAAATAAGGAAGTTTCTTTTTTTTGTAAGAATAAGTGATTCGTATTAAAGTGAAGCATAATAAAAATCTTAATAAGGATTTATCTGTACAATTCGTCTAAAAATAAACGAACGAATATAGTTCCGTTTTAAACGATATTGACATTACAGGTTATTTTATTGTTATTATTATTATTTTGTTATTTCTTAAAGTGAAAATGCAGATCATTTTTGCGTGGAATCAAATATCTATCGAAACTTTTTTAATGAAATCATTTTTTGTCATTGTTTTTTTAAATATTTATTATTATTTTTTTATAAGGATAGAGAAGGATTTAGAGTATTTTGGAGGAAATAATTTTTTTAAAGGAGTTTTAAGGATTTACAATTCTAGAATAATTCTAAATGAAATAATTCTAGATGGAATCATTCTTAAATAATTCTAAATGAAATAAGTGGAATAATTCTAGATGGAATACTTCTTAAATAATTCTAAAGGGAATAATTGGAATAATTCTTCAATAATTCTAAATGGAATCCTTGTTAAATAATTCTAAATGGAATCCTTCTTAAATAATTCTAAAGGAAATAATTGGAATAATTCTAGAATAATTCTAAACGGAATCCTTCTTAAATAATTCTAAAGGAAATAATTGGAATAATTCTAGAATAATTTTAAACGGAATCTTTCTTAAATAATTCTAAAGGAAATAATTGGAATAATTCTAAAATATTTCTAAATGGAATAATTCTAGAATATGGAATAATTCTAAATGGAATAATTCTAGAATATGGAATAATTCTAAATGGAACAATTCTAAATGGAATAATTGTAGAAGGAATAACTAGAATAATTCTAGAATATTTCTAAATGAAATAATTTTTGTAGGTATTCCTCTCTGAATGCTAAGAAAAATCTTTAAAATAATAATGATTAGTTTAGAAAGCACTCCGTTCAAATGATGTCCTTTCCTCAAGAGATTTATATATATGCTAATCAACACAAGCACAAAAGAGGTTTCACTCACCGTCGTCTATGGCCAGTATCTTCACTTGATGCCGCGGTGTTTCCTCTCTGTCTAGAGTTCTCTGTATTCTCACGACGCCATTTTGATCTATTCGGAACTGCCGCTTCTTATCAGAGGAGCGGTCTATAGTGTAGCTGTGAAAGAAAAGAAACAATGCGATAAACTGGAACTACTTCGGAAAATATTATGTAATGATTACGTTTTTATAATATAATAATTATGATTACTATATTATAGTTTTCTTCGTAAGTATTGCTGTTTTTTATTAATGTAAAGGATTACTAGTTTTAATTATAATTTATTTTAAGTATGCCTTCTTATTATCCATAAAATTAAGAGTATTGTTTGCGAGAGCGGAGTTTTTTTTATTTCCTCCATCAGTCCTTTTCGTGTCCTTGACCACTTTAAAAGTTTCTTATTGATTCCTTTTTTTTTAAATTTCTTTCACGAGCTATTCTCATTGGTTTATTTAAATTCGAGGAAAATTTAAATTCTTAGGGAAATTGAAATTAATTACTAATTACGGATTATTCATTAGGAAAATTTCCGTAATAGGAAAGAATATAGAAAAGGATATTTCCATGATAGGAAAGGATATAGAAAAGGATATTTCCATAACTGGAAAGGATATAGTAAAGGATATTTCCATAATAGGAAAGATATTTAGTAAATTCCCATAATTAATTATTAATTAGGGAAGATGATTAATGCTTTTTATTGATTTATTAAATTTCTTTCCCGAGCTTTATCATGAATAACTATTTTTAATTTCTTTCACGAACTTTTTTACAATAAATATCTATTTTTCTTTCACAAGCTTTTTTATACATGTAATTAAATAATGAAATAACGTAAAATTGTTAAAAAATTGAAATTTATTTCAAACTGAAAACGAGATTTTTTGAGAAAAGAAAATCCTTTGGAATTCGACAGTTTTTATATTTTTTTTATTGCTGTGACGCGTTTTGGTCTTACATTCAATTCTAAACTTTATGGGTAACTTGTGTATCGTCAATGCCGGGTTTTTTTAAAATTTAGTTTCATTTATTTTATATTAGTATGATTTAATTTAATACGATTGTTAACAATCAAAAATGGTACTAGAAATGCTACTTTTTTTTAAAAAACAACTTTTTAATCCTTATTATATCACTTCTTTTCGAATGAACCAGGAAAATACAGCTAATTTAATAAGCAAAATATATTTATGAGAATTATGTGATATATTTTAATAAAATAATAGACTTAGTTACGATAGAAATTTTATTAAAATAATTTTTAACTTTCTAATTATTAAATTTTGTTGTCTCTTTTTAATCTTATTGCATCACTTCTTTTGGGATGAACCTGAGAAATATCAAATAATTCAGTTAGTAATTCCCGGGTTGATAATTAAATAACAGACTTAACTACGTTGGAAATTCCATTTAAATTTCATTAAAGAAGGAAAAAATACTTCTTCCTTTTCACAGCACCTTAATGTATTGGACTAGTTGGTTAAACTAAGCTGATAACAGTTAACATCCAGAAAAATATGTTTCGGTTCCAGATTATCAAAAGAATTTTCTGCAAGCCAGTTACACAACGCCAATGTTATTAAATATTTAATTACGAAGTACTGAGAATTAATAAAATTACAGCAACTCGTACTTTCTTAAGAAAGTTCAATATCTAATTTAGTTTTTCTTAACTTCTTTTCACCTACGCCGAAACTTAGGGAAATTAATGTTGTTGTTGTTGTTGTTGTTATCGTGTCGATGGATTTAAAATATAATTAAACAGAGTTAGATCAAGTCAAAAGTCTTCACGATAGCGGCCGCTAGCAACGGCGCCGCTTCACTATACAGGCACCCTACCCAATTGCAAAACATGGGGAGTGAGTGCCGGGCACTCCAGAATGTGCTTAGGTGTTAGGAAAGCGTTGGGGCAATTTCTGCAGGGGATGTATTCCCTGGTCTTGTCTGGGAGAATCTTCATCCCTCTGTGATGATAGTTCTGAGTCTGTTAATAACTGATGTCAGCTTCCCAGGGCAGTTGAAGTCCGTGATGAGTGGCTTCTTAAAGTTATGAGGAATGAAAATAATTAAATGGATGAATATTTTGTATACAAGTAACGTCTCAGCCTATACTAGACTTATAACGGCTTCAAGAAGAGGACTTCCTTCAGGATCATGAGAACACTTTAATTTTATTTGTAATTATTTCGACTTGAAGGTTTCACAGACATTCGCTAATTTTCTGAGTTTCATTACCCAGGACACCATGATTTTCAATCACCGAAGTGATTAGTAAGAGCCCACAAGCCCCAGTACTACTACACAACGCCATATCACTGTGCCAAGAGCCGAGTTGTTCCTATACAGTTTGGGAATGATGTGGGTGAGAAGTCCGATTGGGCTCTGTAGTCATATGAGACCAGGATCTACGGCTTAAAGTGGATTCCGAACCACTACAGCATTCATGCCACCGCCGGGATTCGAACCCGAAACCTGTAGTACCGAGCGCTAGCCACTAGGCCATCGGGCCCCTTTTAAGCCCGGAGAACAAGATTGCTCAAAAAATCCCCCGCAGTAAAGACCAGTCCAGTAGCACTTCTCACTGCAGAACCATCTGCAAAAATGTGGAGTCATTCAACTCCTGGGTAGTTTGCAGCGATGAGGTCCAAGGAAGGGGCTCTGAGGAGTTCTGAGATAGCATCCCGTTTCTTTTCAGAAGAACCAATGTCAAACCAATGTGAACCAATATACTACACTCATGTCCATAAATTAAGGATAATTCAGAATCACACAGAAATTGAACTCTAAAATAAAAATTTCACCTGTAGAATTATCACACACATCTTGAAGAAGAATACGCAAATTACAGGAAACCACCAGATGGCGCGGATAGTACGTCACAATGAGGAGAGTGTGAGAGAGGGGTATATAAGGAATGGTGACAAAGAAGTAAAATTGTTCACAAGCGCTTTAAAAGCCTTTCAATGCAATAACCGCATAGTTATGGCACAAAGGAAGCATTTGGATGATTTTTTACGTGGTAGAATTATCGGACGACTGGAATGTGGACGTACCCAGCTGGAAGTATCCGAGGAACTTGGAATCGCCCAGGGTATCATCTCCAGACTTTGGCAACGATTCCAAGATGATGGTAATGTGAGTAGATGTTACAGCACAGGTCGCCCCCGAGTTACAACGCCGAATGAGGACCGGTATTTAGCAGTTACTGCCAAAAGAAACAGACGGAGCACAGCATCAGACCTGTCTCGTCAGCTCTCTTCAGCTACCGGTACGACAGTTTCAAGGCAGACCGTGTAAAGACGCTTAGGGCACATTGGTCTATATGCTCGTAGGCCTGTCAAATGTGTTCCACTTACCGCAACTCACTGTCGCCTGCGATTAACCTGGAGTAGAGAGCATGCATTGTGGATACCGCAACAGTGGTCTTGTGTGATGTTTTCCGACGAGTCCAGGTTTAGTTTGCAGTCTGATTCTCGCCGGACTTTCATATGGAGAGCGCCAGGTACCCGTTACCAACAAGAGAACACCATTGAACGACACCGTTACGGTGGTGCAGGATGGCTCGCTTGGGGAGGAATTATTCTTGGCTCCAGAACTGACCTGCATGTTCAGAGTGTAACGATGACAGGCCACATCTATCGGGATGTCATTCTGGAACAACATGTACGTTTGTTTCGGGGTGCCATGGGTGCTGAATTTCTGTTTATGGATGACAACGCCCGTCCTCACCGTGCAAACATTGTAGACGAATGCCTTCAATTGGAGGATATCACTCGTATGGATTGGCCAGCATACTCACCGGACTTGAATCCAATAGAGCATGTGTGGGTTATGCTTGGCCGACGAATTGCAGCCCGTCAACCCCCTCCCACCTATCAACCGGACCTTCGGAGGGCATTGCTTGATGAGTGGTGTAATATTCCCCAAGATCAGATTGATAATTTGATACTCAGCATGCCTAGGCGTTGTAAGGCCTGTATTGCATCGTCCGGGAGACATACTCCATATTAACCATCATACTAACCATATTATACTGTTTTTTGTAAATAGGTTCTTTTTTGAAATTTGCTCCAGGAAGTAAAAATCGCAATTTTTATTAATTATGTCAAACATATAGCATCTTTTTTGCTCTTTACCTTTTGTTTAATAAATAGACTTTACAAATAAGTCAAATTTGTTTTGCTTCTGTCTCTTTCTTTGCCTGAACTTCATTATCCTTAATTTATAGACATGAGTGTATTATCAATGCAATATATGCTAATTCTTAATGATGGTTAGCTGTATCATCATCACCAACATCACTCTTGTGATTTTGCCACTGTGATACAAAAATCACACAATGTTTCATCTGTAACCTCTTGCACCACTCAAAAATTATTGAACAACCAATTTTAACACGGAAAAAAGAAAAAAAAAAAAAAAGGACTATAACAAATAATTTATAGGAAGAAAACAAATGTTACTGCAATCGTTAATTTCTTTTTTTTACCCTCCTGAAAAAAACTAAACAAATAAAAATGCAACGAACGTAAAAAAAAGTTTGAGAAAGAAAGTTTGAAAAAAAAAAGAATCGGTTTAACTGATGACTAAAATAATGTACCCTACATTTTGTTTTTTATTCCAATCTCTCTTCCTCTTTTACATTTGGTAGGATAACAGCCACAGTGGAGCAAGTCAAACTTGAAAAGTTTTTGAGAAAAAAAAATGTTGATAATGTTATGTATAAATATAGTGGGATCTCAAGATTTGGTATTTGTGAAGCTGCAAATGCATTTGTTAATAAACATAATAGCAATTTATTTTTTAAAAAAGTTTTATTAATAAATAATAAAAGGTAATAATTTTATAGTTCTAAACAACGTTTGGTGTTGTTTCTTATCTCACTAGATCGATATCAACATCTAGACCAAGTCCATGAACCCATATGGTCTCGCGGAAGGAAGGAAGGGGGGGCTTCTTTCGTGATGGAGCACCCCTAGGTAGAAGGCTGACTTAGTTCCGTGACGCTGAAGAAGGAGGGTAGTGCCTCCCAGGAGGAATTTTAGGGGTAACGAGTCTGCATCAAATGGGAGAAAACCCGGAAAACTTCCACCAGGTAGTCTGACTCACGAAGCAAGATGCTGAACATCCCAAACGCCCTCAAGTTTCCACATTTTTTAAACAATGTTTACAAAAATGACAGAAAACCCGGAAAATTAACACCAGGTGTCCGACTAAAGAAGCCAGATGCTGAACACGACACATGCTATCTAGCCTACTCGTTTTTTGCAACATTGACTGCGTGTTTTATATGCAAATAATGTGTCTAGTAAATAATCTGATATGTTTGAAAAAAAATTGTTCTTTAAAATTTAAAAATACAACAGCCATTTAAAGCATTATAATTTTTTAAAAATCATGGCCCACTCAAATATTTTTTAATAACACGTGTTGCAATATAAATAATGGTTAAATTAATAATAATAATAATTAATAGTAATAAAATAATAGTTAGCATTATACACTGATATTAATCAGTATGTAATGCTAACTATTATTTTGAAAAGAATTTGTTTTGGCTGTATGTTAAATCTTTTGGATATGACAACGCATACTGTTGGTTGAAATATTTAGTCAATAATATAATAAGCATAGTTTTTAAAATTAAAAGTAATTCACAATGATTTTTTTAAAGTTTTTGAAATAGTATTTTACACCATTTTAAAAGGTAATTATTTTAAATCATATTTACTTTTAATTAATCTAAGCTATGCATGTATGCATTAAGATTTTTTTCTCAATGATGACTCAAACCACTGTGGCGTTTCATTTCGAATTTGTTGCGATATTTCGTGTTTCTTTTTTTTTTCTATCTCAGAATCGAAGACTGAGGTGAAAAAACTGGACCGTCGTCTCAATTTTTTTTTGCCTTCCAATCCCAATTTTTCCGGTCTTTGGCCCATTTACGAGAGAAAAGTTAATAGTTTCAAAACACATTAAGAAAACAGTTTCAATTCGGAAGATAAAAAACTGTTTCCGAAAAAAAAAACCCCAGTGTTTATTGATCCATTTTATTTTAACTGCTTTATTGAAATACTTTGAAAAGAACACAATTTGAAAAAAAAAGTAACAGAAAGGGAAAAAAATGCACTTAAAACTTTTAAACGGTGTCTTAAATTGTGAAGTGTTTAAAGTTTTTATTAGGTGTTACAATAAGGTGATAGGAAAAAAAAAATTTCTTTGTAATCTTTGACCCAATTTCGATAAGGTAATTGAAGCAACCAAATATCTTAACTTTTAAAAACACATTTTTTTTAAACCTAGATTGTGTATTTACAATAAAAAATTTAGATACGAAATTGTATAATTTTTTTTCTTTTTTGAACTCTATTACTTGTAACGCCAGGGATATTTTATGATTTCAAATATGTAAACACTGCCCGACTCATATGTATATCCAATGACCGGCTCAATGACAACCTGAGCCACTGGTGAATATTTGGGCCGAGTTTCAATCCATGGGCACTGTTTCAAAAAACGAGGAGATTCGATGGCATTTGCGATGTTAAGTGCCTTGCCTCGTAAGTCAAACTAACTGGTGGGAGTAATGGTTCAGAATCCACTTAAAACAGTAGGTCCCGGTCTAATATGACTACTACTACTACACCACACCACATCATTTTGTCTACAGCTGAGTTGCCCCTTTACAATTTGGGAACGATGTGGGTGAGAAGAAGTCTGCTTGGGCCCCATGACGCTCTTACAGTTATATGAGATCGGGACATATGTCTTAAAGTGAGTTTTGTAGTTAGTGAATTCGTAGCATACAATAATATCCAATTAATGGCCACACCGAGTAAAAAGCTCACTGTAAAAAGCTCTCTTATAAACCTTAAAATATAAGTGTTATCAGCAGTTACGAATCCTATTTCTTCCATTCATGATACCGCCAGGACTCGAACTCGAATTCGAGCGTCAGGTGGCTAGATACTCGGCCATTCAGACCCCGGTCTAATATGACTGTAGAACATTGGGCGTAGGACTGACAACCCTAACCCTTAAAAAGAGAGCATCTCCTACCTCGAAATCTGCCAATAGGCAGACGGCCTTCACTCTCCATGGGGCTCTTTTGCCGATGAAGAAGAGCTTGAGATTTATTTATTTGTAAAACTGGAACCTCATGCTCATGTTAAATTTCTCATTTTTTCAAGAAAATCAATATTGCAGTTATGAGAAATCAAATTCGTAGCACTCAATAATACCCAATTAATGTCCACGCCGAGCAAAAAACTCGCTGTATAAACCTTAAAATATAAGTATCACTAGCAGTTCCGAATCATATTTCTTCCGAAAATATTATGGGAGCTTATGAAGGAGATCGTTCGAAACAATAAGCAGCGCGCAATTTATTTGGTGCAGCTGTTCCCGGAAAATCTTCGAGCATATTTTCCAGAATTTACATTCATGAACAGAGCAAGGAAAAAACAAAAAGGAAAATTTCGAACACACGCAAAACACATAAGCAGCTCCCAGAATATTTTAAAACTGCCCTGGAAAATATTCCGCCGCTCGAAATGCTTGGCAACGGTTCAAGTTCTGCAAGCAGCATTCAAATAAATATCTTTCCGGAAATGTTCCGAAGCATTTTTAAAATGGCGGCGAAATTATTTAACCAACTCCATATAAATGCATATTCTTCCCCGGAACTTGGGGAAATGCTTCGCCGTGCCCTGTTGTCTCCCAGAGGCAAATCGACAGTTTTACCTTTTTAGGACATAAAAGAATCGGAATATTTTACACAGTTTTAAGCCTCGTTTTTATTCAAAGCGACGAAGGTTCTTCAAAAGTTAAGGCTTTCTCTCTCTCACCCTAAGAGCTGATGAATACAAATTGGAAAATTAAACTTTTGGTAGCAGTTAGCTGATAGGGCTTGCCGCCTCGATTTTGCAGGCTGGTGATTTTTGTTCGTTTCTTTTAGCAACCTATCATAATAAATAGAATTGTAATTAATGAAATTGCTTAGTTTTAATTATTGTTTGCATTTAACGAATCAATCCCTTATTACCAGAGATGAAATAATGATAAAAACGAAGCTTATGTAAAAGTTACAAAAAATTATTTAATTCTGACAAGCGTATTACTTTTTTATCGTCATTTCTTCACCATAATTCTTGGCTTCACTAACCCATAGAAGTATTTTATTGACTCAAAAAGTTAAAAATCTCATATAATCCACAGTAACGAGTTATCCATAAGCAATTTTATGCTTGAAAAAGTTAAAGATCTCCTATAATCCACAGTGACGAGCGAATTTATGCTTGAAACAATTAAAGATCTCGTATAATCCGAAGGGACGAATCATTCATAAACGATTTGATGCTTGAAAAAGCTAAAATCTTCTATAATCCGCAGTGACGAGCGATTTTAGGCTTGAAACAATTAAAGATCTCGTATAATCTGCAGCAATGAATAGTCCATAAACGATTTTTAAGCTTGAAAAAGTTAAAGATTTCCTATAATGCGCAGCGTCGTAAAACCCAAAGGGTAATCTTCCGCTTGAAAATTTAAAATTGATAAGTAAACTTTGAAGTGTAAGTTAATTTTGAAGTTTTTTAGATGAGAGACGGGGTAGCAAGTTCGGCAAAATTTATGGTTACCAAAAATCGCGAATGCATTTTGTTCATTTGGCCTGCATCTATGTAGGCCTGTCGTCATTTGTTCACACTGATTGAGCAGGAATCGGCTAATTTCAACAGAATAGTGATCGCTTGAACAAGCTGTAGTTGTTGATTGTCTGTGCTGTTTCACAAATTCAATTCAATATAAGCGCATTCGCCCACTTTGAATCTGATTAAAGTAACGATCTAGAATTCTGCATTTTCTACCCTAAATAGCCAAGTAAACAAACAAAATGCCAGCCTCTGTTTTTAAACGAAAGAAAGCTTATTTAAACTTATTACTTACGTTTTACTGAACTGTATTCTTATTTTGGCCATCTAATATATCCAACTAATAAAAAACCCCTAATAATTAGCGAATTTTTCTGATTAACGAATATAATGATTCATTCCTAAATAGTCTAATATAAGATATAAAACATTGTAAAAAAATTACATCTATCAATAAAATTTGCTGATGAATAGTTGAAATTCAAGCGTCAAGAAAAGCATTTAGAGGATTTTATTGTTAAAAATTATGCAAGGAAAGAACTAAACCTACATAAAAGTGTCATGAAGATTGTTTTATTTTAACTTGTCATTGAGTGCGGATTGATAGACAAGGAAACAATGTCACAGGAAACAGTTCCTCCAGTACCATGAGACCAGAAGAGTGTGTGCTTCTTACCTGACCCTGGACTTTCCCCCCTGGTCCGCGTCGGTGGCCCTGAAGGTGGCCAGGCTGGTGCCGATGTCCGCGTCCTCCTTCACAATCACCTCGATGTTGGGCTTCTCGAACTCGGGCTTGTTGTCGTTGATGTCGCGCAGCCGCACGCGCACTTTGGCGTAGTCCACGTGGTAGGGCTCGCTGCTCTCACCCCCGTGGTCGCTCACCTGGATGGTGATGTTGAAGCCGAACCGCTGCTGCAGGTCCTCGAAGTCCAGGGGCTGCGGAACACGAATCACAGTTAATAAAAGTGACCACCTTCTTTCAAAACGCTAAACATGGTCGAAGCTTTTTTGTACTAAGAAACCTCGTTTAATATCACTTAGTAAAAAAATAGAGAACGATTTGGGATTGCCAGTTTGGGACAAATCCTATAATCCTCACGTGAGTTTTACAATCGAATATGTTTTACAATCGTCTAACATGAGGTGATGGTTGGTCACTCTGCCATTCATTTGTACGGGATTGATCACTTTGTTAATTTGCGTTACTTGGGACAAACGAGCTTATACTGCACTGTGGAATAGACTACACTGATTTAGAATTTCAGACATATCTTTCTAGGTTTAATATGGGCGATGATAGCTTGGCGAGTTTTGCCAACAATCTTGCCTTCTGTACAGAGAAAGAGTGATAGAGAATCAAACAAATGTAAATCACTCTGACCCCTCAACAATTAAGAAAAATGATTCAATAAACCGTTAGTCTTGGTCCGTTCAACTTCTAACAAAATGATTTCTGCTCCTGTGCAGAAAGAGACTATTCCACTATGCCACTACTTGTCCTCTTACAAAATCGTAGCATTTTATTCCCTCTTCAATGGCACGAAAATACAATATGAAACCCATGGACCAGATGCAAAATACTCCATTTAATAAACTTTATAGAAGGAAATGAACAATTAATCCTCCCAAGAAAAATTATTATCCTAAAATATTTGAATTCTCTGCGTCTATCTCCCTTCATACAATAACATTTTGTTATTTCATGCAGCATAGATTGAACACTATCATAATATTTTGTAGATCATGGCATACGCTACATTAATACCATTGTTTGTTGAAAGAACAAACAATGATATTAATGTAGCATAATGTAGTATACTTTCAGCGTAGTTTCTTCTAGTATACTAGTATTTATTGTATACTTTTAGTGTAGTTTCTTCTAGTAAACTAGTATTTATAGTATACTATTAGTGTAGTTTCTTCTAGTATACTTTTCATTTCATTCATACTTATGTTAGTTACAAAATATCATACAATTTTTTTTCTACCTTAAGTACCTTGCCTTAATCAGTTGCACCAATTGTTTTGCTATCAGATCTTTTTGTTGTTAAATTCAAAATAGTTTAGGGACAAGACTTGGTGAAAAATACAAACTCATCTCCAAGCAATTTATGAGAATGTAAAAAAGCCGTCTCACCTTGGCAATCTTGAGAGAGCCAGTTCCGTCCGAGTTGGTGACCATGGTGAACTTGTCCGCTCCAAAGGCATTGTCGATGACCTTGTAGCTGAACCTGTTGGTCTCCAGCAGATCTCCGTCGTTGACGGACACCACCAGAATGGGCGTCTCAGGGATATTGTCCCCTTCCGTCTCGTCCACCTCCACCTGCCACTCTTTTTTGGTGAATTCGGGCGGCATATCGTTGATATCCTTGATCTTGATGGTGGCCGTGCCCGTGCCTACAAAGACGAGCTCCCTTATCTATATTGTTCAATTTAATCTAGTCTTTTTTTACAATAAATGTGGCGTTTTGTAGTTATTTTCATTTGCTACAATTACTATGCGGCAAATTACATTCATCAATTATTACTATTGTTGACAAATTAAATCCATCAACTGCTATTATTGTTATGGGACAAACTAAATTCCTCAACTGCACATATTGTTATGGGACAAATTTATTTCATCAACTGCTACTACTGTTATAAGACAAACTAAATTAAAATCAAGTTACTATTATTGATAAATTAAATTCATCTATTTATACCGATTTTAAGAGACAAATTAAATTCATCAACTACTGCCCCTGTTTGTGAGACAAACTAAAATCATCGATTGCTGCCATTGTTGTGAGACAAACTGCTATGGTTGTTGTGGGATAAACTAAATTCATCAACTGCTACAATTGTTATGGGACAAACTGCTACCGTTGTTATGGGACAAATTGCTATCTTTGTTAAGGGACAAACTAAATTCATCAACTGCTACAATTGTTATGGGACAAACTGCTATTGTTGTTATGGGACAAACTAAATTCATCAACTGCTCCTATTATTAAATGACAAAGGAAGTGTTAGTAATTGTACAAACTTCTTCAAGCAACCTATAAATGTACCCTATTTAACAAAATGAATTTCTAGGTAAAGGCAAAGGACACATTGGTTTTGGGGCAATAATACATGAATGGTGCTGTAGATAGTACCTTTGAGTCCTCCCCCGTCCATGGCCACCACCTTGATGGTGTACTCCGGGTTCGTCTCTCTGTCCAGGCAGCACACCGCTGTCGAAATGACCCCCGTCTCTTCGTCTATAGTGAATATGAGTTCGCCGTTCTCGTTCACTTGGTTCTGTTCAATCGAATACTTGAGGCGGGCGTTCGTCCCCTCGTTCGGATCGTCGTAGTCTGTGGCTGTCATCGTCATCACAGTCATGCCTGCCAACCAAAGAAATGAACGGATTAAGATACATTCACATATATGAACATTTCGATTCAGAAATGTCGTTCGTGATGAAATACTTGTCAAATCTCTACGAAATTATTTGTACAACTCAATCAAATATTTTAGAGTAATATGAACACAAAGGTAGCTTTAAAATGAAACATTTTAGCCAATCACTGCTGGCCTCTGAAATTGGGTCCACCATTTACAATTTTTTGAAATATTATTCATTTTATACTGGAAGTGTTATATATGAGAATATTGTGCATTAAATATATATTTTTGAAGTGTAAATTGATTTAGTTAAAAGTAAATATAAATGAATAATGAATCTGTGATAAACTGCTAACTTGACCACGCGCCAACTGTGAGGTTTGAATAAAAACAAATTGTGCATGAATCTTCACAGAAGAAATACAGGTATAAAAATAAACCATTCTTAAAAAATATCAACATATTGACTTTACGTTAATGTGGTTGTTGTATTCTGTTGTGAGAGAGCACCCTGTAGGTAGAAGTCCATGTTGCTGAAGAAGGAGGGCAGTGCCTTCCGGGAGGGTGAACTAACCCGCATTTGTTTATCGTACGGGTGAAAACCCGGAAAAATTCCCACCAGATAGATATACTCTCGAGGCAAAATGCTGACCATCCCAAACGTCATCGAGTTGCCTAGGTTTTCGAAACCAACGGCCTGGTAGCCATGTGTCTAGCGCTCTGGCCTTTGGTATCACAGGCTTCAGGTTTGTTTTGTTATGTTTGGATCTTTGTTAACGGTTCGGATTCCACTTCTTTAAACAATAGGTCCTGGTCTGCTTAGCCCTTGTGTGCACAAGAGGACCGTAGAGTGACAAATTAGCGGCGCACGTTACCACTGAGCCATGAGTCAGGCGATTTTACGTTAACAATACCATAAACTAGCTTTCAGAATATATCCGAGAAAATTTTTTTATTATATTAACAATCCAACTTTTATAAAAGATATGCGTTTTAGAATTGTTTGAAGAGAAGAATAAAATGCACACAGTTTTAAAAGAGTTTACTTTTTGTGGTGAGAAAAATTCTGTAAAATACGCTACGGTAAATAACGGTCTTTATTAAAATATTACAAATCGAATTTCTTAACAAAAATTTACTTTGATAATAAGGATAGATCCAAATGTACGAGCCACCTTGTCACAATAAACTCTTATCATTTGTTTCGCCCTACTTCCAGAGGACGAGCGATCTAATCACCCCTCGTCCGATGATTTGATTAGCCCACTCTATCAAAATGAAGACTGAAGTTATTCAAATTGGATTTTTCCCCAAGAGTTTCATGCGGGTGTTCGCTTTAAACTGATTACAAACGGAAACCCACATAGAAAATGACATTACATTGAAACCATCTGCCATAATGTGATTTTTTTAAACCTATTCTTTTTTCATATATATATTCTCAATATACATAGTGAAGGAAAAAAATTGCTCAGAGACAGACCCTATTTGCATAGCTAATGCGAATCAAACGCAATTTTTTTGTGGGGTGTGAAAAATGGAAGAAGATTTAAATAGATTACGCCGAAGAAGAAAAAATGAAATTGAACTTCTTTTCAAAATCTTGTCTAGAGAAAAGAAATAATTCTTTTCTTTTTCTTTTGAAATTTCATTTCCATTTCAGACCTTTTTTTTTATTTTGCACCTTGTCACAGTGATATCTCTGCCTCATTTGCGTGAAATGGGGTCGAAAAAATTAATTTGTTTTCAAAAATCCCCCGTAACCATTTTTTCTCATAGAACCGTTCAAAACGGCGGGAGTTTTGTCGTCTGTATATATGTTTATATCGTTTAAAAAAAAAAGGTTTTCACAAATATAATTTTTTATTCATTTAAATATAGCGTTTCGGACTGACCAATGCAAGTCAACTAATAAAGGTAATCTAAAACATAGTGCATTTGAAAATCTAATAAATTTTGAATTAAAATATATTGCATTTATAAAGTGCATATTGAATTAAAACGAAATCCAGAACCACTCGATAAAGAAAGAACCACTCGTCACAATGAGCTCAAATTTGAACTGAAGATACTAAAAGAAAGGGAAACGGTACAGCATCCAATAATAGAAGTGTATGAATAGATGTATGAATAGAAAATAGTTGTAAGCGGCATAAAGAAAGTGATTTCGGCTGATATTTCGAATCTAAATGACAATGTATTTGGTATGAGTTGCACATTCAACCCACTGTTGCGTTCAATGTGCTGGATTGTTTCGGTTTTTTGACGAAAAAAATGACTTCCAAGTCATTGAAAAATTGTGACACCGTTAGTGGAAAGCCCATCCACCACGGCAAGGTCATACCCAATTAGATGGGAAAAATTTGTTTTTCTTTTGATGCCGTACCGTTTCCCCCTTCTTCAAGTATCTTCAGTTCAAATGTGAACTCATTTTAACGAGTGGCTCTTTTTTTACAGCATTTTGAATGTGGGTAATTATAATCACCCTGGATATTGCGATATTAACTGTTAAAAGAGAATTAAACACCTAAATATAGATAAGGTATGGAAAACTAAGAAATAAGTTTTATTTGGCTTATAAATAACCCTAAAAATCTTTCTATTATTGTGATACAAACCAAAGTATTTGCAAAGACAAAAACTGAGCAATGAAAACAAATTTCGCCTTTATAAGAAATGTTTGAGAAATGTAACAGATACATGATTAAAAAAAAAAAAAAAAATCTATTTTTATTCCGTTGATAAGATAACTGCAGATATATGAATCCCGGAATAGTTTTTTTTTTCTCTCCCCTTTTTCATCACTTAATTAAGCGAAATCGCGAGGCAAACACATTAATTACAAAAAGTTCTTCTGAACAAATATTTCCTCTGCCAATTTTTTTGTTTTGTTTCATGTTTCCCTGAATGATTAAGAAAATGAACACAGGAGGACATTTTTTTTTTTTAATTTACTTACAGAATTTGCTTAAAGAAAATTCCGGATCAATTTATTTTACTCGCTAGTAAAAATAAAGAAAAAAAGTCAAAATATTTCTCAGTTGATCTGGAAAAAGTATTAAAGAAAAAAAGAAAGGGATAAATTTTGAGTATGTTTAGTATGCAAATATTGATTAGGGGGGGAAAAAAGGGGATAAAAAGAAATGCTTGCTTATGGTTTAAAGGGAAGCACGGGTTAATTAATAGATGAGAAGGAAAAAAAAATAATACCCTTGCTCACATAAATTCGTGAAGACGCTATATCTGTTACGGATAAAAAATTGTATCGAAGACCGTGCAAATAAAATAGATATTGGGATGAAAATGTAGAAACAATTCATGAAACATGGGTTTATTTCAGTGATTAATCACAAGAAGTATTACCATTAATGTAAAAGACAAAAATAAGCAAAGAAAAATTTTAAATAAATAAATAAATATAATGTTAATAAATATTAGTACTTATTAGCAATAAAAAAATAAAATATTAGTACTTTGTAATAAAAAAAATAAAATTTTAATAAGTGTTAGTACTACTTAATAATAATAAAAAAATATTAATAAATGATTGTACTTCTTAATAATAAAAAATAAAATATTAATAAATGTTAGTACTCCTTAGTAATTTAATAGTTCCTAATTTTAATTTAAAATTTCAATTTTATTTAATTAAAAATTAATTTAAAAAATTTTAAGCTTGCTAGAAAAAAATTAAAATCTACAGACTCTTAACCAGAAAGGAAGTAGATTTCGCGCATCCTGCGCGTATCCGAATATCGGCTTTTCAACTTAGAAGTGGAATCCTTCCACAAATCTATAATTATCTGTCTTTAAATGTGTTTATATGTCTGTAATTGTATATGTGTGGTGTTTGTGCTGGAGAAAATGAAAGATAAGCAAGATAATGTTTCATTAATCATAAAGAGATGTTCTGAAACAGAACATATCCATTACAGACTAGTAAAAAATTTTTTTTTTTTTTTTGCCATTATTAGGGAAGGGGCTCAAAAGGAGTTGGGTGGGTGGACTCACCGGCCGTCCCGTTCTCGGTGACGTTGCCCGTGTAGATGGCGTAGGGGAAGAAGGGGGCGTTGTCGTTGATGTCCTTGAGGTTGACGAGGACGTCGGCGTACCCGACCAGCCCGTTGCCCCCCTCGTCCTCCGCGAACACCGTGAAGCGCCACTGGGAGCGCCCGTGGGGCAGGTCGCGGTCCAGGGGCTTCAGCACGTAGATCTCGCCCGTCGTCGTGTTGATGGCGAACTTGCTGTTGGCCGGGTCCTGGTCGTCCACCCCTTGGCCCGTCAGGAAGTACACGATGTCCGGCTTGCGGTCGCGGTCGCCGTCCGTCGCAGTCACCTGCACAACGGGGAGAGAGAGAGACAGAGGTTAGTTTTGATGCGACACATTCACACCAAGACGTTGAAGCACACCACGAGCCTCAGTTTTGAGTATTGTAATGCCGCCAAATTCCTCGCCAACGTCTCACGCCTCAACGGTGTGAATGTTGCTTAAGAGGAATAAGGGGCAAAGTTTTGGGGCAAATATATTGGGTATATATAGTGGGTAGTATAATCAAATAGAGTGGGTAAATTTGACTCTTCTAGGAGTCGAAGGATGAATTTTTTTTTAGCTAAGAAGTAAACATATATTGTCCTAGAAATGTGACTTTAACTTTTATTTTGAAGAAATCTTAATTAATCAAGAACATTCATTGTTTAATTTTTTTAAGTTAATACTTTAAATTTTAATCTATAGAAATGCTTCTTCTAAAATAAGAGACAAAATTAATGATCCTAGCGTGGAAATTAAAAAAAAAAGAAGTAGCGAATGAATATATAATTCCTTAAAAACATAACTAACACTGCTCAAGTTTCATAGAACTTAAAGAATTTCAATTTGGTAAAGCTTTTTTTTTTTTTAAATAAAAGAGGCTCAATTATTGTCCAAAAAATTAATCTGAAATCCATGGCAACGGCCGTTTGAAAAATGAAATTCTTTTTTTTACAAGCAGGTAGGCAGCATTCAAGTTCGTAACAATTACTCTTAAATGTATTTCTTGAAATGAATATAAAAAAAATTACGCTAATCATTCTACAAACCAATTAAAGTTAGCATCGTAAATATGCACTATCGTTGCTGATTTTCATTTTTGTATGGAATCTTCTTAAATTCAATAAATTAATGGTATTTAACAATTTGGTATTTTTCTGTTAACCGGGGGGGGGCATTTCGCCAACATTTGACTTTTCATTTGGGCGACGACGCAACAAAAGCAGCAATATAAACCATTTCGAAAATAAAAGTTCAATTAATTTAAAAATTATTTTTTCATGATCTTAAGAAATATAACCTAAAAATGTGCAATATTTAGCATTATTTGGCGATCTATCGCCTGTAACCAGCTAATAGAAAACTATATACATTTTTATGAGATGAACGGATCCATATATATGCTGATCCTCATCATTTAGTTTTAGAAAAAGTTAAAAAAAATTTCGGCTTATACACGGAAACACGGTAGTTTTTGATATTCAATTAAAAAATGGCATTAATCGAATTATTCCATTTTTGGTAGTAATCAATGTTAATAACAGTTGATCTGGTGCATCACATGTAAATACTGTTGGACCAGCTATCGTGTGGAAAATTACCAAGTATGATAGATTCAAACACAGCGATGTAATAGGAGTGAAAGGCAATTTTTGAAGAATTTTAATTATAATAAAATAGCCTTAATTTTTAATAATTAAAATTTTGAATTAGATAATATCAATAAAAGTATTAGACAAAAAATTCACAATGACTATCAAACCTTTTTCTTTCAAAATTGTTTTTGCGCAGTTACCACTCCTAAAAAATAATCGATTTGTTGCTTTTAAACCGGATGTATAAATTTCCACTGAATAGCTGGTAGAACAGTTCAAAAGGGACTTTGAAGTGTTTCAGGTGCTAGGGAAAGGATCATTCTGCTTCAAGTCGATTGTGATTCGACAGAATTATGTGTTATAGAATGTTTTGTCATCTTGTTCAATGTTTCTTTTTCCCCCCTTTAATTTTTACGCAAAAAAGATGGTGTTATATGAGATATGTATGTAAAAGAAAGAAAAGGTTGTTAATATTTTTTTAACGTGTACTATTTAATAAAGAAAAATCTGTTACTGATAAAGTTAAAACATCCAATTAATAACGGCAGCATTTTGGGGACCAAATTCGATGCACAAAACATAAATTTTTAAGACGATATCTTTTTCATTTTGGAGTTTCTTTGTATGCAACTTAACTATTTTAATAATTCACTCTAACATTATTTTTTGTTAATAATTCACTCTAGCATCATTTATTTTTAATAATTCATCATTTAATAATTTCTCTATAGCATCAGTTTTTTAAATAATTCTCTATAGCATCAGTTTTTTTAAATAATTCATTATAGAGTCATTTTTTTCTTTTTTAATAATTCACTCTAGAATCAGTTATTATTATTATTATTTAACAATTCATTCTAACATCAGTTATTTATTTTATTTTTTTGTTTTAATAACTCACTCAAGCATCAGTTGTTTTAAATTCTCTTTCTTATCGCAAAATATCATACTTAGTACTTTCAAAACTTTCCACTATTTTAACAATCTGCCATTTTATTCCTTCAAAATATCCGCAAATGAAATGCATTTAATAATTTGAAATGTAGAATAAATTAAACCAGACACGAAATATTTTCAGATTTATGAAAAGAAATTAGAATTATTAAAAAAAATTATAGAAATATATAGAAATTATAGAAATATTTTCAGATATAAGTATTTTAATTTCAGGAAAAAACTTTTACTTTAGGAATAATTTTGAAACTAAATACGAAGAAAATTTTCTGGATATGTTCTTTTTTAATAATTCTCTCTAGCATCAGTTATTTTAAATTCAGTCTCGCGTCGTAAAACATCATTTATTTATTTGTACTTTCAACATTTTAGGTCCACGATTTTAATAATCTGCCATTTCAATTCACACAAAAAATCCGTAAGTGGAATGCATTTAATAATTTGAAATATAGAATAGATTAAATCAGACATGAAATATTTTCAGATGTCTGAAAAGTAAGCTTATTCAGAGAAGAACTATCATTAAAAAATAAATTATTAATAGTTTATAAGAAAATATTCACATAAACAGCCATCCATAAAATGAAATTGTTAAAAAAAAAGCATTTTATATATATGAAAAAAATTTGTGCTAAAAAATTTTCATTACACGAAAAGAAATGATATCATGAATTTAAAATTACATGAAAGCGATTTGTAAGTCCATTTCATTTTAATAATCAAAAATCTGTCTATAAACTATTGTATTAAAAAAATTCTTCTAAAATTGTTTCGATGGTTTAGAAACAATTTTTTCTTTTAGTTTCAAATTTAATATAAGAAGAAAAAAAAAGAATGCGAAATTTAAAAGTTTTTGCTTAAAAAGTAATGTTTTACATATTTTAACATACACTTAAAATAATATTCGGAAGAAACGCAAGATGATATCAGCATTTTTATTTTTCAATTTTTTAAAAATAATATGTCATTTAGTTTTTATTACTTAATACTTTTCAAATCGTTAAAAATAAGAAATAGGAGCCTTCAGATAAGTTGGAATTAAAAAAAATAAGAATAATATCTATATTGCTTTCGAAATTAAAAATGACATAAATATTCGATTAAGAAACAGAATTTTTTTTTAAGAACAACTTGGTTTAAATAAATCGCAATTTACTAAAACTGTACTTTATTATTTTTTTCTCAAAATTTCAATAAAAATGACACAAAATGGAAACTGTTCATAATGGTTTTAAAAAGAATTCGATTTCAAGTCAGTTAATGAAAAAGAAATGAAAAATGTACCGGGTTTAAAATTCTCGATTCTAAAAAAAAAAAAAATCAAGATTATATTTTCCTTTTCTCATAACTAATAGCTTTTCTTTATTTTATTTTTTAAAAAAATATTTGCAATATGATTACTTCAAAACTAAAAGCCTCTCACTTCATCAGTATTTTCTTTCTTGCTTACATTTATTATAAAAGAAAAATTTCTTAAGAAAGAAAAAAATCTCAGCAATAAAAGTTCAAGATTTCTTGAAACGAAATGGCAACGATTTTTTGAAAAAAAAAGAACTTATTTCTTCGCCATTTTGGAAAAGTTTATTTTTTTAACTGTAGGACATTTTATTTCCTAAAAATGATTTCATTTCAATTTATTTTTTTTACAAAAAGTACCTGTCATTTTAAAAATGGCCCTTTTTTATTTTGAAATCGAGATTATATAAAAATAAATATCAAATCCATTAGGAAACTCTATATGTTTGTGAAAGGTTTGCTGCCAGATTAATTTTTCTGTGGAATAAATAAATAAAAAAATCGTTTTCTAGAACCATTCGAGCATTTAATCAAATTATTAAAGATGGCTAAATGGAATGTTTTAAATTTATAATTGCCGTTTAAAAATGTATTTATTTTGTTGTTTTCCAAGAACAATTCTCAAAGGAAAAAAAAAATTCATCTAAATGACACCATAATTGCTTAAAACAAAATCAAAAAGAAAACTTTATTCGTTACAGAAATAAAAAATTTAAATGCACACATTTTTTATAATTTAAAACTAAAGGGAATAACTAAAACAAAGTGATATTTCTTAGATAATGAAGAGATAAATTTAAAGCCTGAAATTATGATTTTTAAAAGTACTTAAGCATAAATTGCCAGAAGGATAAAAAAATATTTGAATAAACAATCATTTTGCCGTAGGACTTGGATCGTATTAGCATTTTTCTAATGAAAGTTTATCCGTGTAATTTCTTTGCAGTTTCAATTAAAAGTTACTTTCTTCCATAAAGATTTTCAACCAAATTAGTTATCTTGATACTTACAGTACAGACAAACGAATTAGAAACAATTAGAGAATTTAATCGGTTTAATTTGCTCAAATAAGTATTTAAAATTAAATACCAATTTAGAAATGTATCTATTTTGATTCAATTATCTTTTTAAATTGTTTCACATAGAATCGAGAAATTTTAGTAATTTTTTATATCATAAAATCATATCCTAATTACTGCATTTACCGTGATTATTTTTTTTGCTTTGCAATCCTGTCCTTGTAAAATCTCTACAATTTCTGTATAGAATTGAAATGTGAAGAATAGTTTGTTGATGGTTTAATTAGGTGAAGAATGTCTTTTGGAAGAATAGTTTGGTTGATTTTTTTAATTAAAAAATTTTTTTCTCTTTTATTTTTCCAATTATAGAATTTTTCAATCTTTTTGAGCTCAGAAGTCAGTGTCTTTTGCAGAATATTAATATATTGGTCAGAATATATCATTTTAATGATTGATCAAAAGATCCAGAAAAATAGACAAAATACCGAAAAAAAGAAAAAATTAATCTAAATGACAAAATAGTTGCTTAAAATAAATTCATTGTGGCCCATCTATGCAGCCGTAAATAAGGCCCACCGATATTAAACACATTAAAAAATTTCCTACACTCAACATTATATTGTGAAAAAAAAAAAAAAAAAAAAAAAGTTATGTTAAAAATTAATGTAATTAAAATTATAAAATTTATTTATAATTTAATTTAATAATTAATCTTATTAAATTTTTTAAAATTTATATTTAATGATTATTTACTATTATTATTATTTATTTATTATTTATTAATTTAATTAAAAATTTAAAAAAATAGTTAAATTTATTTATAATTTAATTTACAAATTTATTTTATTAAGATTATTTTAAATTTATATTTAATTATTATTTATTAATTAATATCACTATTATTTGTTTATTATTTATTAATTTAATTAAAATAATAAAATTTATTAATTAAATGTATTTATAATTTAATTGAAAAATTAATTTCATTAAAATTATTTTTAATTTATATTTAATTATTATTTACTAATTAATTTATTTATTATTATTATTATTATTTATTTATTAAATTAAAATTAATGATAATTAATTCAATTATTTTATTACTATGTTTTAATTAAAAATATAATAAAGCCATAAAGTTTTGTAAAAAATATTTTTAGTTTATTAAATCATATGTAATTAAAAAAAACATTTTTACAGCCAATATTCAAGAAAGGATTTTTATTTGTCTAAAATCTCATAAAACACAGTTTTATTCTAAAAACATATCAGAATTTTTTCTATTAATAATAATTAAAATTTTTTAAATAAAAGTTTTCGAAATTTTGTCATTAGATTTAATTGCTTAAATTTTGCTTAATACAAGTATGCTTAAAATTTGAATAAAATAGCGTAGATTAAGCAGATTTCTAGAGAAGTCTTTTAATAAACTTTTGTTCATTATATTGAAATTCTATGAGCTATTTCATCACAAAATTTCAAAAGTGTATTCTTTATTAATACATGATGTTAATAGTTATTTACACGATTAATTTTTAGAAAAAAATATGAGATTTTCAAATATTATTATTTCATTTTTAAATGATTAAATAATATTTTAAATTTACACACATCGAGAAATATGTTTCGAAATTTATTAAATATTTCGAACTTTTAAATAGCAAGGGAAAAATGCATCGTTCACTTTATTTGACTGCAAATAAATATGTTTTTTTCTTTTCTCTAACTTTAATATAAATCTATTTAATTTAAAAATTCGAATTTAAGGTGTGAAATCATGAATAATGTTTAATAAAATATTTTAGATACATAATTAAGTAATGTTTCCTATGGTGTATTAATTAATAATGATTTTATAAATGAAAGAACAAACGTGACTTTTAACAATATTTACATAACCAACAATGGAACAAATACAGGACAAAATTTAGAATAAAAATTATATCTCTATATTTAAAAATTATTTTCAAATTTTAAATTCAGGAAAGAAGGATTCAGTTATGTGATATGTGTTTTGTAAATGAAATTCAAAGGATACATCAAATATTACGAAACAGAAGGGTTTTTAAATTGTTTGGGATATTTTATGGCAGTTTTCCTTTGATGTTCTTTGGTTCTGATAGATTTGAGATTTTGCAGATGAGAAGATTTCGTTAAGGGGCTATATAAGTTATGCCTTTTAGTGAAAAAAAAATGAATTATTATAATTTATTATCAATATAAAACCATAAAAAGTTACAATTAAGAAAAAGCAATGGGCTGAGCTGATATACAGATTACCCATGAAATTTAGAATTTAATGTTATGAACAAAACAAGAGCAATCTTAAAAAAATTAAAATAAAAAACTACAGAAATCCAAACGATCTTTGTTAAAAAATCTCGTTTTCACCTTGAAATCAAATTATCTTTGCTTTCACCAGACGATCTTTTCGGACAGTTTTATTAGTTCGTGAAAGAAATTTAAATAAATATTGTGTATAAAAAAGCTCCAAGAAATTTAAATAAACCAATAACAATAGCTCGCGAAAGAAATATTTTTAAAAATTAAGGAACATTGAAAATGGTCAAGGAAACGAAAAACTGATCACCGTCAAAAAAAGTTTTCAAGGAAATGAAAAATCTCTCTATCCAAAACAATACCCATAATTTTCTGGGTAATAACAAATGAAAATGAAACAAATTTTCATTTAGTTTTTGCCTCATTTTATATAAAAAAAACAATATTTTGCTCATGAATTCAAAGTCATTAGTTATTCGTTATTTATGAATAATTTTTTTTAGTTAATTTTACGAAAATTCATACAGCTTGTAATTTCCCAATTATTATTGATGCTTTTAAATAATAAATAGTTTAATATATTGACTAATAATTCCTCAAAAATAACTATAAAATAATATTTTTTCCCTAAAATGATCGAAAACTTTATTTTTAGAAAAGAAAACATCAAATCATAAATGAATTTTAAAATTGTTGTTAAAAATACAGGGTAATTGTAAATAAAATCCCACTTTCAAAATGCTGTCAAAAAAGAACCACTTGTCACAATGAGTTCAAATTTGATCTGAAGATACTTGAAGGAGGAAACGGTACGGCATCGAAGAACAGTTCCACCGACTTTTCCCATCCAATTGGGTACGACCTTGCCGTGGTGGATGGGCTTTCCACTCACAGTGTCACAACTGTTGAAGGATTTGGAAATCATTTTTTTTCAATCAAAAAACCGAAACAGTCCAGCACACTGAACACTACACTGGGTTGAATGTGCAACTCATGCCAAATACGTTGTCATTTCGAATCATAATATCACTCACAGCTGAATTCACTTTCTTTTTACCACTTACAGCTGCATCTATTAATACACTTTGGAAATATTTTTTTATCAACTTCAAGTATCTTCAGTTCAAATGTGAACTCATAGTGACGAGTGGTTCTTTTTTGACAGCATTTTGAAAGTTTGACTTTAAATATAATCACGCTGTATATAACTTAAACGAGTTAATTTATTCAAAAAAGTATTGATTGAAATTAATTTTTACTATTATTAATTTCTATAAATTAATAATATAATTATATTTTAATATATTTTAATAATTATGTTTTAATACAGATTAATAATTATAATAATTATGTTTTAATATATTTTAATAATGATGAAAGTTATTTTCAATATATTTTAATAAATATAATGATTATCTTTTATTATATTTCAATATTAAATAAATAATTATCTATAAATTAATTTTCGCAATTTATGGACAACCCCCAAACAAATTATCGCAGAGAAGCGTTCAAATAAAAATCGAGATCTGAACCAGATAAGATGCTCTGGTATTTAAAAATCTTCGAAGAGAGAGCTTTCGTAGATTTTATGTCCACCAGAAGTAATCCAGCGACAGGAAGGGCTGGGGAATTTTATGGCCTTCTAAACTAAGGGATTTCCATAAATTGGGGACCATTAAATTCTTAAAACAATTGGGCAGCGCTTCTGACTTCGCCAAACATACTGAGTATCTGGGGCAAGAGAGGGGAGGGGTTTTTAAAAGTTTACAACTGAAAGATAATGAAATGTCTTTAGGAGAGAAAAGAAATAAATTACTTTCGGTGATATAAAATTCAAAATAGCCAGAGAACAATTATAACGGTATACGGCAGATTTAAAGTATCAGATTTGCCTTTTCAGTTTTCGAGGCGGAATATAAATTGGTACAAAAAATTTTCGTGGACGTGATATAAAAATGTAAATTTGTTTAAATTGTGTCTTTTTTTGGATTTTTTACGAAATATCTATCTATCTATCTATATATATATATATATATATACCAGCAAAACCGGCAATGCGTTGCAGAAAATGATATATCGTGAATAAACCCTCATGTCCCAATATAGGTGCATACTCATTTTCATGGATATCGTTTGAATGGTCTATAAGATGAAAGGCTGCAGCACCCTCTGGTGGCAAGTGACACTAAAGTGGAGAGCGCGAACCTATTTTCCATACTCGAATACATAGTATGACCCATTTTCACAGCGATGGGTTGAACGGTGTAGAAGTGGATAGACTGCAGCACCCTCTCGTGGAGACTTACAACGAAGGGGGTAGCCTAAAAACATTCTTCATGTTTTGTCAAACGCACACAATATATTCATCAAAATCAGTCAAGCTCTTTAGGAGGAGTTCAGTGACAAACACACGCATAGAAGAACCCAATTGCAGAGCCACCTACCGGGTCCAGTTGGGAATCTAAACCATCCAGGGACCCACTCAAACATACACATTTCATCCAAATCGGTCCAGCCGTTTAGGAGGAGTTCAGTGACAAACACACGTACAGAAGAATTTATATACATATATATGTACGTTGTTGTAGTTTTTGATTATCCCCCTGGTTTAGGCTTCTAAACTAAGTCCAAAATATTAATAAACCATATTAATAAACCATGTCATATTAATAAACCAATCTCTCCTTCAATCAACATCTGCTCCACAGAGGCACCTATACAATCCATGATGTGAGAGGAAGAAGCGATGGCTTAAAAGTGGCAATAGGCATAAGTTTTCACATTTCCATTGAAGGTAAACCTTTTATGTGGCCAGTGCTTAGCCTAGATAAAGCACTCTTAGCACATCTTGGGCAAGTGCACTGCAAGCTGAATCCAGAGTACTTGGTAGAATTCTAGTCGTGCTTGGGTGGAATTTTCAAAGCGGTATTTACTTTGGCCAGAAATAGGAAATGTACCTGAGATGCTCGTAGATCAGAGGATGGAGCAGTGTGAAGCTTTCTACCCTCCCTGGCAAAGCAGATCAGTAACTTCGTTTCCATATGCATCCACATGGGAGAGAATCCACTGCAGATACACTGGGCCAAAGCAGCAATATTGACAATGATATCTTGCCTCAACTTATCATGATACTCAACCAAATTGGCAATGATATTCTGCTCCAATTTATCCATGATGTGCAATCAAATTGGCAATGATATCCTGCTCCACCTTATCCAGGATTCGCGACCAATCCCTCAGGAATTGGATAGAGCCTTTGCTATCAGTTAAAATCCATACATGATGTACACTAGATTCCAAAGCAAGGTTCGAGGCCTCTCTTATAGCAATGAGTTCTGATCGAGAAACTGAACTGTGAAATATATATGTTGTCTGCATGCCAGCGATTAGTTGTGTCAGGTGGACGGAAACACTCTACGCTTCCCATTTACACTTAATTTATTTACAATACTAATACATACATACACATGGTACCTCTTCTACAATAGCAATTCTATTTAATAGTTAAAATCCATGAACACATCACGTAGGGTCCCTGATCGTGTATCTCGCTCAGACGCTCCTAGCGTTCTCCCCGTCGTCTCAAAATCTCACCGCATGTACTTACTAGTTCATACAGTTATGGTCACAGTGGGGACCTCTCACGGCTGTCTAATAATAATTAAACCTTACATCTCTCTCTCTCTCTCTCTCTCATATATATATATATATATATATAGTAGTGTACCTATAACATTAATGACAAAAAAGTAACAAATCATAGTGTTGTTAATGCATTGCATGTCCTTTTTCTTTCTTATGTATTTGGTCATCAGACCTTTATAATGGTAGATTATAATGTCTTTGACAAACCCTTACTATGGGGAGCCTTCTACATTATGCCTAATATTTACGTATAAATAAATATGCCAAAAGGTGCCTGATAGCAGAGTGATTAGCACTCTGGCGCTCGGTGCCACAGGTTTCGGATTCGAGTCCCGGCGCTTCGTGGGTGTTTGTAGTGGTTCGTAATCCCCTTTAAACCGTAGATCTTGGTCTAATAGGATTGTAGGGTATAGAGCTGACAATTTTACACCTTAAAAAAACATTTCGTGTCTCGAAATCTTCCAGTAGGCAAACGGCTTTGCCATGGGGCCGTTGCGCCAATAAAGAAGAAATATTGCAAAACTTAATCAATGTAGATTATTTATAGCCATTGTTTTCGTAAATATATTTGAATTCTTTTAAAAATTTCCAAATTTATTTTTAAAAGCTTTATTTAACATTTTACAAGTATTTTATTTTAATAATTTCTTTTTCTTCATTTTAAATGTGTCATTTACTGACTAACTTAAAATGGTAAGCGAAACGCAGTTTTAAGGAAACTTATTGTCCTTACATTTCACAGCGCATATCGATAGAGACCATTTCTATTAAAACATTTCTTCCAACTCTGATAGATGTGAGTTATTCAACTGCGAAAACTATTCCTGGGCTTGAAGAAAAAAATTCCATATTTCTTCTAGCTATTCGGCTGAACAAACTAAAACCTGGCGACGACTTTTGTTAGGGGCAGGGGAGGATTACATTCCAGAATTTTCGAATGCTAACAAGGCCTTTTCGAACACACAAAGACTTAGGATTTACACATTCTAACACAAAATAGTACTATTGCCTGCGAACGAAAAAGAAAAAAATGGCAAAAGATTTCCTTCTTTCTTTTCATACATAATTCAAGGCCCTCCCTATGATAAATCGGGGAAACCTAGACTTTACTCTATACAAATCTACATCTACACGTTCTGCATCTACACAGAAGGAGTGAAGTTCACGCTTCGACGAATTCAGGAATTCTGCAGACCAAAAAAAAGAAGTGTTGGAATGTGAAAAATTTATGGGAAGACTTTTCCGAATTCCTTTTTTATTATTATTGCTCGACTCACACCTTATTTTTATCAACTTCGTTTTATTTATTTACTATTTTTTTCTCTGTACAGAAAAATAAAACTTTTTTTGGAATATTTTTAGTCCGACACAAAGTTTTCGTTTCGATTCAATTGATATCAAACAAGCTTTTACCATTAAAAACCAAAGAAAATCAATTTGGAAATAAAAACGATAATTATATTCTCATTCATAGTTTTTTATTTTTATTATTGTCCATATCCTGAAGTAATTTATTGCAGATTGAACATTATCCAGTAAGGCCTATAACTTATTGTGGCCAACGGAATTCTGATCAATATCTAAAATTGGACTGATAAAATTCTCAAGAACTAAAGAAAAAAAATATTTTAAATAATGATAAATGGGTAAATAATGGGGCCTTAATGGCCGAGAATCAAGCGAAAAATAATATTTTAAATAAGTAAGTGGAGTCTGAATGGCCGAGTGTCTAGCGCTCGGTGTCACAAGGTTTCGGGGTCGAGTCCCGGCAATGCCATGGATGCTTTTAGTGGTTCTGAATCCCCTTTAAACCGTAGGTCCCCGTCACATTTGATTGCCAGAGCGTGACATAGCCCAGTCAGACTTCTCTCTCACCCATATCATTCCCAAACTGTAAAGGGGCAACTCGGCTCTACGCACAGTGATGTGGCGTAGTAGTAGTAAATAAGTAAGTATATGAAATAATTTTTTAATAAATATTACTGTAAGAGTCCTTGTTTAGCATTGATTTATTTGGTTTAATTTGGTTTGCCGCTCTACGGTCATTTTTTTTTTTGCCCACTTTAGGCTAATTAGACCGGGACATACAGCTTAACTTGGATTCCAAATCATTAACAAACATCCATGCCACCGCCAGGTTGATTTACTTGTAATTTTTCAGACTTCATAAATGCAATATGCTTTAATTCAATACGCATTTGATTTACAAATGTATTGCAAATGATTTACTAAAGTTTTAGTTCAATATTCATTTGATAAATTAATCTGTTTTAGTTCAATATATTCTTCTTTTTCATCGGCGCAACAGCCCCCTGGAGGGGCAAGGCTGTTTGCCTACTGGCAGATTTCGAGGTAGGAGATGTTTTCTTTTTATGGGGTAGAGTTGTCAGACGTACGCCCAACTCTATATAGCCACATCAGACTGGGATCTACGATTTAAAGTGGATTTCGTTTTAATTCAATATGCATTTAATAAATGCAAAATGTTTTAATTCAATATGCATTTGATTTTCAAATGCAATGTGTTTTAATTCAATGTGCATTTGATTTACAAATGGAATAGGCTTTATATCAGTATACATTTGATAAATTTTTCAATATCTTCTTCTTTATTGACGCAGTAGCCCCATAGTGGGTCAAGGCCGTCTGTCTAATTGCAGATTTAGAAACAAGAGATAAAAAACATCTCCTGTACATCATCTGTAACATCTCATTTACGAAGTAGAGCTGTCAGCACTACGCTTAATGCTCTACAACCATATTAGACCGGGACCTACGATTTAAAGCGGATTTCGTTTTAATTCAATATACATTTTATACATGGAATAGTTCATATGTTTTAGATGAACTTTATTTGCTGACTAGCATTGCCATTCCTAAAAGCTATATTTAAACGAAAAAAAAATTATATTTGTGAAAATATTTTTTTAAACCAAGATATAATATATATATATACACACACACACAGAAAAACTGCCACCGTTTTGAACGCTTCTATGAGAAAAAATTGTAGCGGAAGCATTTTCGAAAACAAATTAATTTTTTTGGACCCCACCTCACGCAAATGAGGCAGAGATATCACTGTGACAAGGTGCAAAATAAAAAAAAAAGACTGAAATAAAATGAAATTTCCTTTGAAAATGAAAGAAAGAAAAAAAATATTATTTCTTTTCTCTAGACAAGATTTGAAAAGAAGTTCAATTTCATTTTTTCTTCTTCGACGTAATCTATTTAAATCTCCTTCCATTTTTCACACCCCATAAAAAAATTGCGTTTGATTCGCATTAGCTATGCAAATAGGGTCTGTCTCAAAAAATTTTTTCCCGCTATGTATATTGAGGATATATATATGAAAAAAAAGGGTGAAAAAAGAAGAGGTTTAAAAAAAATCACATTATGGCAGATGGTTTCAATGTAATGTCATTTTCTATGTGGGTTTCCGTTTGTAATCAGTTTAAAGCGAACACCCGCATGAAACTCTTGGGTAGAAATCCAATTTGAATAACTTCAGTCTTCATTTTGATAGAGTGGGCTAATCAAATCATCGGACGAGGGGTGATTAGATCGCTCGTCCTCTTGAATTAGGGCGAAACAAATGATAAGAGTTTATTATGACAAGGTGGCTCATACATTTGAATCTATCCTTACCAAATATAAATTTTTGTTAAGAAATTCGATTGTAATATTTTAATAAAGACCGTTATTTACCGTAGCATATTTTATGGAATTTTCCCAGCAAAAAAAAAGGAAAACTCTTGTGAAACTGTGTACATTTTATTCTTGGCTTCACCAATGCATATCTTTTATAAAAGTCGGATTGTTATTATAATAAAATATTTTTCTCGGATATATTCTTAAAACTAGTTTATGGTATTGTTAACGTAAAATCGCCCGACTCGTGGCTCAGTGGTAACGTGAGAGTTGGTGATTGGTTTGGTTTGTGACTCTATGATCATCTTGTGTACACGAAAGCTAATTAGACCACTACTACACCCCATCACTATGCCTAGAGCTGATTTGCTCTTTACAGTTTGTGAATTATGTGGATGAGAAGTCTGATTGGGTTCTGTGACACTCAACGGTCATAGGAGGCTACCACCAGGATTCGAACCTGAAGCTTATGATACCAAAGGCTAGAGCTTTAGCCACTTGGCCGCCCTGCCGCACGCGCCACTGGTGAGCATTAGGGTTTGGTTTGTAGCTCTACTGTCATTTTCTACAAACTTTAGGCTCATTAGTCCGGGATCTGCAGTTTAGCGTGGATTCCGAACCACTCACAAACATGCATGCCACCGCCAGGTTGATTTAATTGTAAATTTCCAGACTCAATTAATAGAACTTACAATAATTGGTGTTTGTCCTGTTCTAGCCAGTTCTTTAACCTGGTTCCATTCTGATTCCACACTTCATTTGCGTTTATTTTGTATTGCGTTTGTTTTATCTACTCAACTTCAATTAAAATGAATTTCCCAATTTTATTTTCTAACGCAGCTGGCAAATATTTAAATAGTTATCTTTATGCCATAAGCAGGGACTGCACCGACGCTACTCATTTAACACTACCCAGAGGGCACGTATAGCTTAAAGACAGGCTACGGACGCGAGTCACACTACCCCCACAACGCTCTACGATCCTATTGGACTGGGACCTACTGTTTAAAGTGGATTCCGAACCACTACAAAGATCCCTGGCATACCGGGACTCGAACCCGAAACCTGTGGCAACGAGCGCCAGAGTGCTAGTCACTCGACCATCAGCCCCAAATTTCCCAATTATAACTGCAAAAGAAAAATGAATTTTCAATAAAGTAAAATTTTTCACATAAGAAAATATTTATCACTCCTTTTGAACTATTTAATATTTTAAGAATTAAATTGTTTCATCACTTTAGTTGAAATAGCATACGTACATGTGCGTTTCCATGTGCATGCATCACAAATTTTTGCATTGCTCTTGCTGTCAGTTGAAGAGATTAAATATTAGACATGTATTCATAAGACACTACTATAACGACGTTAATTTACTTCACAACAGGCACCCAGAGAGTCGTAAAGACTTTTTAAGGGAAGCCCAGCAATATTGTTAGGTATGAACACAAAAAAGGGCAACAACTAAATATGGATTGATGAAAAAATGCATTTTTAGCTAATGGAGCAGGAAAAAAAATTTGTTTCGACAAAAAAAAGTGTAAAAAAAGAATAAATTTATTAATTTTTGAAATAAAAATTCAAAGCAAAAAAGAAAACTAAAAATTTATAATCTGCTTACGTTTTTTTTGTATTTGCTGATGTTATTACCTTGAACTCAAATCATTATTTTGCCTTAAATTGCTAACGATTTATGTTGTTATTCTAATGCAGACAGTTAATCTTTGTGTCATAAGCAAGGGCTCCACCGCTGTGACTCATCTAGCACTACCCAGGGGGCACGTGTAGCTTGAAGATAAGCTACGGACGCGAGTCCTACTACCCCCGTAAAAATCTACGATCCTGCTAGATCGAGAATTACGGTTTAAAGTGGATTCCGAACCACTACCAACATTCATGGCACCGCCGGGATTCGAATCCGATACCTGCGTTATCGAGTGCCAGAGCGGCAGCCACTCGGCCATCTCCAGTAATGTGCCTTTTCAGATGTCAAGATTTTTGCATAGCTTTTACTTTTAGTTGAAAAGATTAAATATTAGACAAATGTTCCTAAAAACCTATTATAACGATACTAATTTATTTCATAACAGGCACTGTGAGAGTCGTAAAGATTTTTTAAGGAAACCAAAAAGAGCCCAGCAAAATAATTAGCAATATTTTTATGTTATGAACAAAAAAGAAGGGGCAGCGGATAAAAATGGAAAGATTAAAAAATGCATTTTTAGCTAAGGCAGCAGAAAAAAAAAAAAAAAAAAAATCAGACAGATTAAGTTTATTAGTTTTTAAAATAAAAATTCAAAGCAAAAATGAAGACTAAAAATTTATAATATGCGAATGCATTTTTGTATTAGCTGATGTTATTACCTTAAACTCACATTATTATTTTGCCTTAAATTGCTAACGATTTATAAAACAGCATAAAAAGACTATTCAGCAGAAAAAAAAATATTGATTTGATGTGCAAAACATGGAACTATTACCCCTTGAGTACGTTTTTGAAGAGAAAGGAAAAAAAAAAAAAAAACGAAATTGTTAATAAAGTTTTCGAAACAGCTTTGCTATTTAAATAATACAGAAACCTTAAGCAATACATAGCATTTTTAATGAATAGCCCCTTTAATAAACTTGCTTGAATCAGCAAAAGGTATAATCATTTAAAAATAAAAAAAGAAATAAGCCATAATAAATCCTAAAGCTTTCTAAAAATTACGCAAAAAATATATTTCACCACCCCTCTCCCTCCAAAAAAAATGCTTAGGTCCACACAAAGTCTTGCACGCGCCATTTTGTAATTGTAATACGAAAACCCGATACAAAGGAATGCAAACGCAATGTAAAAAAGAAGAAAGAAATCAATTTTTTGAAAAACGTTTTGCTTTTTGAAAAAACGTCAATTCTTTATGATTGAAATTTTACGACGGCAAAGAGCCTTTTTAAGGAAACTGGTTACTTTTTTCTTTTTGGATTTTTTGACCTTGCGGTTTTTAAGAAGAAAGAAAAAAAAATGATTATATTTCTTGATACGGAACTTATTTGGCAGTAAAAAAAGATGGGAATCTTAAAAGGTTTGAAAGTAAAGAATTGGAAGTAAAGAACTCCATTTTTCTTTCGGGGTATATAAAGTTATGGGAGAACTCAATTTAATATATATTTTGAACTTAAGTCGGCGTTTTCCGGATTTTTGTATTTGCAGTTAAATAGGAAAATTTTCGGAAGAAAATGGATTGGTTAAAGACAAGGAATTTTTTTTTCTTTTTACGTTTTATGGGAAACAGTTTTGATAAAATGTTTGACTAGGTTTTCCGGTTTTTTTTTATTTTGGATTAAGTAACTCATTTTTTATCAGGAAAAATATAACATGCAGTTTTTAAAAATATCAGATACTTAAACACAAAAAATATTAAGCATTAAAGGTAGGGTTGATATTATTATTGTGATCTATTTTTATTTTGATTCAAATAACTTCATTTTTTAAAAATAAAATTTAGAAAGATCTAAATATATTCAGATTTTATTTTTCCAATAGCTGCTTATCCATTTTAATTGGACACATTGTAAAAATTTATTTTTACTATAAAGTAAGTTTTTATCAAAGAGTTACTTTAAAAAAAAATTGATTCTAAATCTAACTTTTGAGAAGGAAATCCACCATTTGTTGAACTAAAAAATTTTATGATTTTTATTATTTCAGAAAAATAAAAAAATATATATGTCATTTTTTTTTTGTAAAGAAACCCAATAAAAAAAATACATTGATACATGTTTAATGAAAGAGCTCAACTATCGAACAATTTTGACTGTGCAGAATTTCCTTAGCGAGAGAAGATTTCGTGATGGTATAGAATTTGCAAACTTGGCCTTATTCAAATGCAGCTTCCTTATTTCATTTGTTTAAGTAATTGTTTTTGAAAATATCAAACAGAAATCTTGTAAATAATCTTTGCTATTAAATGTACTTTTTTTATAACATTTTAATTCCAGTTTTTTGTTATTATAACAAGATCTCAAAAACAGTGAGGGATATTCGTGCCTTTAAATTAAAGAATTCCGTTTCAAAAATACGAAGTTACATTTTTAGAAAATGCAAAGTCCAATTTAGAATAATAATAATTAATATCAGAGGTATAGCTCTGCTATAAAAATAATCTCCCTATATTAATCAAATAAGCTTTTTTTCTTTTGCTATTAATAAGTTTAAAAACGACAATTTACAGTGCAATTAATAATTTTTAATATTTATTTTTACTAATTCGTTAGAAAATATAAAACAAACAAAAGCTGAAATGGAAAACTGTCTTTCTAAAACAAATTCTACACAATATATATTAAAAATGAAATACCAATTAAAAATATTATAAAAAATTACTTTTACAAATCAGATTGTAATAATAATATAAAAACATTATTTTGATTATATTATTTTTGCTTTAAAGTTTATTAATTAAAAACATAGAATATTTTTTAAAAAAACAGTAAAATACCTTATGATTAAAACATCTCATACAAACTCAATAAATTAATTAATGATTAACACATGATGGACAATACAGAAAACTCTGTATATTAATTATGAAACTAAGGTGCTATAAAAATAAAGGACCATGCTAAATGGAAATCATAAAATTAAAATTCAGAAAAGAATTAACTTGAAATAAATCACAACATTGAAATTCTACTAGGAATCTTTCAATATCTCTTTTTTGCTTTTCTTATGATTTGTCTGCACTGCAAATTTTGTTTATCAAACACATCCAACATAATTAAAAAGAAACAGAATTTGCCCAATTTTTACAAAAGGTCTAGCACAATTACTTTTTAGAATATTCTATACATTTCTGAATTTTTATTTCATAAAACTTTTGAATACATGCTATAATTTGTAATTTCTTTCTCTTAATAAATTCAAATGCTACTTATCATAATTAATACTGAAATGCCAAACATCATGGAACGCATGTAGTAATCTTCCACAATGGGATGAAATGCAGAATCTGTGAGTTTGCAGAAATTCACAGTAAATGTTGAACAATGCCACAGTTAGGAACAATGTTACCACTTAATTGATGTCTTGTACAATAGAGACCTCTTGGTCATATTCTTAAAGGCTTTGCTATGGATTCATGGTAATTGCAGGCGCAGCTCAAACCTCGACAGAGCTGTTCAGATTGTTATGCAAATTAATATTGCATATATCTAATACAATGTTACGCAAGATATTCTGTGAACGGTATATTGGCCAAAAAGGGCTGTACATTGTCAGTCACCAGTAAATTTTGCTTGCAAAATCAGTAGAATCATATCTGTATATAAACGCATTTCCTATCAGTCCCTAGCCAAAATTGCTCTTACAAAAAATAATTATTTAAAATTTAGATGCCTGCATAGGATTTTGCATCCTATTGAATACTGCCATTAGGTACTTAGATTAATTTCTTAGATATCTGTCTTTATGGAATTTTGAAACCTATCGAAATTATTCCATTAATTGCCATTGCTGCCATTAGTTGATTTGATTGATTTCTTAAATACCTGTTTTGAGATTTTTCACCATATCGAATGCTGTCACAAGTTGTTTCGATTAGTTTCTTAGTTACTTACATACATGTGCTGTCATTAGTTACTTAGATACATATCTTAATGAGACCTTTCACCCTATCGAATGCTATCATTAGTTACTTCGATTGGTTCCCTTCATTTCTTAATTTGATTTGACTTTGAGATTTATATTCGCGTTAGCTTCTTTATCTCAATTTATCTAATTGTTCTTAAAAAGAAATAAAAAAAAGAAATAAGAAAAGATAATACAAATTAAAAAGATCCTCAAATAAACAGTAGGTCGGTTTCTTAGATACCTGTCTTCACAAAAATTTGCACCACACCGATTGCTATCATTAGTTGCTTCGATTAGTTTCTTAGATACCTGCCTTCATAGGATTTTGCATGCTATCGAATGCTGTCACAAATTGCTTCGATTAGTTTCATAGTTACTTAGATAAATGTCTTCATGGGATTTTGAACCCAATCGAATGCTGTCATTAGTTACTTAGATTAGTTTCATAGTTTCATAGATGCATGTCTTCATGGGATTTTTAACCTTACCGAATTTTCTCATTAGTTGCTTCGATTAGTTTCTTAGTTAATTATAAATTTGTCTTGATGGTATTTTGCACATCGAATGCCGTCATTAATTACTTCGATTGATTTCTTAGATACCTGTATTTATGGGATTTTGTACCACATCGAATGCTGCCGCAAGTTGCTTCGATTAATTTCATAGTTACTTAGATACTTCTCTTCATGGGGTTTGCGTAATACAGAATGTTGTCATTAGGTGTATAGAATAGTTTCTTAGATACATTCTTAGTGAGATTTTGCACCGTATCGAATTCTGTTATTACTTGCTTCGATTAGTTGTTTAGATATGTGTCTTCATAATATTTTGCACTATACCGAATGCTGTCAATCGTCTATTAATTGGAAGAGTAAATTATCCATCTATATTGTTTTTTACCATTCTATTGGGAATCTATTATTATTACCTTCGTAGGGGTAAAATAATCTTACCCACAAGAAAGGAAAAGTGAAAAGGTGAAAGGAAGCCTATTACAGTTAAAAAGAAAATTAAAAATATTCCATATCTAAGCAATTGCTTTTATTGTGAGGTCAAATTAAGCCACTTCTTCCAAGTTGTGATACCATGTAAACTTCATGAATTATTAAGAAAATCAGCAGTTATGGAGCTGCCATGTGCAATCAAAGAAAGCTTCGCATGTTCATTTCATGGGGGCTTCAAATTGTCTTTCATTTGTCCACGTATTTTATTGCACAAACGGTGTTTGCCTTTCTTCTGCTGTTATGATTTACAAAACAAGCAATATGTGTATGACATGCTAGTCATCGTCATGAACAAAAGCTATTGCTTTCCCTTTATCCTCAAGGAACAAGCAGCAATAGTACATGTGTACTTGGTAAACAACTTCTCATCATTTTTTTCATCTCTTGATTCGTGGAATAAATGATATTGCCGATAGTTTATTCGTGGAACAAATATGTTTCCGTTAAAATTTAGTGATTTGCCATATGTGTTTGCTAAGATTATGTTACAAATAACTAAAAATATTAGTTCATGTTATTGCATTTTATTCATTTTCATGGGTATATGAAACAAAAGCTATTGATTTCTATTTATCTTGGTGAAATAAAAGACATAATGACTTACTTTTGTCTTGGCAAACAGTTATATCTTCTACTTTGCCCCTTATGATCTATGGAACAAATCGTATTTCCTTTTTCTTGGAGTTATTATTACAACAGTGTATTGTGAATATATATGCAACGTCTTACAATCACTTTGTGAAAGAATATGGTAATTCACTAAATATGTTTGCTACGATCAAGTTAAAATATGTTTAACAATACACAGGACATTCGTAAATTCATACTATTATATTATATTCAACTCAGAAATTATTAGAATAAAAGCAGATGCTTTTTATTCAAAAAGTAAAGGCCAAGTTTTGTACTTGGTAAACCATTATAGCTTCTATTTTTCCTCATGATTCGGTGATCTAATGGTATCTTCATATTTTCTGAATTACTGTTGCAGTATGATATTCAGGATATACATATTCAGGAGGATTAAATGATTTTAATTCACATTTCATTGTCAAAATTTGATGATTCGTGTTGACGATAATCATGTTAAAGTTTTTAACAAGATTCATAGCATTCTTATTTGTAGACATTAACAAACAGGTTAATGTGATTTTGCATGATTTTTTTTTTTTTTTTTTTTTTTGGCATTTCAGTAAATTAAAGAATCTTTAAAATTTGGCAAACTCAAATATTCCTCTCTTTAGTAGTCAAAATAAATTTTATTAAAATATTTGTTCTTAGAAAAATGTTTCCAGGCCAACCATTTAGGATTGTGGAATTGTATAGTTCAATTTTAATCAAGCATGATCATGAAATCTGCAGGATAAATATTACCACCACCACCACCACCACCACCACCACCACCACCACCACCATAATTTTCTCCAATCACAACCAAACTCGATAATAACACAACCTGCTATAATAACCTTAATGTAGCACTGTAAACATAACATATATTCTCCTATTTCTCTTCGTGGATAGATAGCACTTCAAAATGGAGTAATTATTACGGATGAAACTGTAATAAATGTAACTGAAAATAATGTGTTTGGTTAGAAATAATTTAAAATTTGATAATTGGCAAAAAAAGTAATTAAATGGCATTATGAAAAAAATAAATCAAATTTGAAATTGATGTTGGCAGAGGGCCGTAATATAACACGAACACTGAATAAAATATCTATCAATTATAAAAAATGAATTAATGAAAAGGCTATGTTTTCATAGCTATTGACAAAAATTTAACTGAAAGGGATTCTTCTAGTCGTGTATCTCTTCTATTCTTAAGGTAATACAAATTTTGTCATTAATGTGTTTCATGTAAATTTTTTAATCAATAGTAATAATAATAAATAATTGATGAATAAAATTTTAGGTTTGTTAAATACTGTGCAGAACCAAAAAGATTAAATTACAAGCCATCTAACACATTGTCTTCGATTCATATACACATAACAGAGAGAACGACACGGTCACTATATTGACCAATCTAGGTGAGATCATTTCATATTCATCAGCCTCTTGCGGTGGCTAGCATCCAACGATCTATGATGGTTAATTTGCAGCAGGGTCAAATATAATCCACTTAATTTATTTAGGAGGTTTAGAACAAGCATTAACGTTGGTCATAAAATATTTCCTTTCAATTAAAATTCACATTCTGTTATGTCAGATGATCAAGTTAGTTATTTGCATTACAGTTTCTAATATATCTTTTGAAATAGAGGAAACAGTTCTTTGGATGGAATTTCGAGAACTATTTGCATTATGCTTGCTTTTAAAACCTCTCAACAGATACGCTGTGTATTCTTGGGTAAAAAGTGCAAAGATTAATTTCAGTCGATGTTTAAATCCAAACACTTTAAGATTTCAAAAATATTCTTCTAAAAAAAGGTACTGCTTATTTTTCCTTTTAATTTAATTTCACCTAAAAGGACAGATAGTTTCTTTTATTGGCATGCTACCTATTCAACAGCACACACATTAACGATTTCTTTGCCATTTACTTTAGTTGAATACATTATGCACATCAATGGCCTGACTATAACGTTGCTAAATATTAAATCTAAAAATTAAATATCATTCTGCTGTTGTATAATGAAATTTCATAGTACCATTCTGCTGTTGTATAATGAAATTTCGTGATATCATTTTGCTGTTATAATGAAATTTCTTAATATCATTTGTTGTTGTATAATGAAATTTCGTATGGACTTTGTTTGTGTGGTTTCTTGACAACACCTACAATGAAAAAAAAAAAAATCAGGTTGTGCGTTCGATCGAGTTTGGGTGTGCTGCACCCTACTTGCACCTCACCTTTAGGACAGTTTTAGGCATGCCTTCTTGGTCTTCCTCTAGAATGGTCGTTATGTACGAGGGCTGATCGAACTTGGGCGGCAAGTCGTTGACGTCGTTTATTTTGACGACCACCATTGTGCTTGACTCCATCAGCGCATCGGACGCCACGAGCGTCAAATTATACTGGCCGAACCAATCGCAACACAAGAACAAAACAAAAGGAAACAAAAAAAAGAACAAATCACATGCAGTGAAAGGTAAACCTCATGCAAATTAAAAATATATATATGCACAAATACACATAAACTAAAAGTAAACACTTTTGGAACTCTATAAACATTCAAGAGAACTCAAACAAGAACTAAAAATAATAATAATTAAACAAAGAAAAACGCAATTAAAACGTCATGCGTCAGTTTCCAAAAACAACTCAACCCCCAGCTTGCACCAGACGAGTTGTTGCCATTCCAAGGATAACTAAAAGAAGGGAAAATAATAAGTGAAAACTAAAACGGTGGTTTCTGCGGCTGCTTGCTTGCTTGAAGGGTTTTTCCGCTTTTTTTTTCTTTTGCGAGCTTTTTGGTTCGGGCGAGACATTTTAATTCCCGCGAGGAATTCGTTTAAAGTTTTTGGTGTTTAAATGAGAATCTTAGACAGATGAGGATTATTATTCTTCCAGTTTTTTTCCCTTTCTTTTAGTTAGCTATTGTTGATTTAGCTGCAAACAAAACCAAAGACAAATCGCGTCTCTGCTCTATAAAATAAATTAATTTTTTAAAAAAAGCAATGAGTGTATTCCTTATTATTTTAGAAGAATTCTGGATACGTTTTATGGAAAATTAATGTGTGAAAGAGAACCTTATTATCATATTATTGAATGACTGAGAGGAGGTTGAGTGAAAAGATTAATTTACAAATCAGAAGAGAGAATTTTTTTTTCTATTTCTATTTCTAACAAGCTAGTAGACAAGCAAACTTAAGTGTAGAAAGATTCGTTTCGGTAAAAAGCAGCAAAAGATTAAATAAAAAGCAATTTTAATTGAAGTAAAATTAAAGAAATAAGCGCAATTTAATATGCTGCCATCTTTGAATCCTTTATAATTAAAAAGGTGAATTTTTTCACGTAAAACCAGTATTTTGAAAGTAAAGATTAGAAATTATTATTTTCCAATAAAGCAACCATTATTGATTTCGGATTGTCCATTTTTAATTTTAAATTATATAAATTGATATATTAAGTTCTAAACATTTTAATTTGTTATAAATAAATAAACATACCACTCTTTTTCCATACTAAAACATTCAAAATCTGAGATTTAATGTTACATTCGATTTCGGTGCTTTGATTATTCATTAATTATTTTTTCATTAATTTAAATGAATTTCTCATTAATTAATGAATTAATTAATGAATTTCTCATTAATTGATAAAAAATATTTTTTATCAATTTACTTCTTTATTTATTTTATCCTGACTAATTTAGATTTTTTATCAATTTATTTCTTTATTTTTTTCATTCTAACTGATTTTTTACTTTTTTAAAATATCACGAATCATATCTAGATTTTTACATATAAGTAGAATAACATATGATTTTCTGTCTTTAACCGTTGCCGACATCGAATCAAAGCATTATGTGGCGTTAACGCTTAAGAACCAATCACGTTCCAAGGCTTAATGTGAAATGATGTTTCAAAAGCCAATCACGCTTTCGCGCGGGAAGATCTGAGCCTCAGCCTTCATTATTCGCTTCTGTCGGCACTCTATGTTAGATGCGTTTGTGGTGTTGGAGTGGAGAAAAGGTTAGAAGATTGTTGTAAACATATATGGTTTCGAATTCATAGATCTATTAATTATTTAAAAAAATCGTGTTACAGAGGCGATAGTTCTACAGGGTTTTCACGCCTGAAGAAAATGTAATCTCATAAGACTCTCACAGATGCTGAAGTTGTTCGCTGAGCTTTCGGACGAGTACCCCCGAGTGATGTTAGTTAGGACAGCAATGAATTTATCCATTCCTCCCCAAGTTCTGCAGTAAAAATATTATTGCAATCGATTTATAATAATTCATTTATCTTAAATATTTGTTAGTGATAAAGTATCATAAAACAATAATGCACTTTATCACTTATTTTCATAATTTTGTTTCATTTTTACGCATGATGCGATAGCACGGTATTTAGGAAATAATTTACTCTCAGTTGCCTACCACGCGCTGGAAGGTTGTTGAAATATTTTTAGTAATCAGTATGATATGCATACTTATGGTTTATTTACCACTTTTCAATCCTGTTTGTTATAAAAAATAAAAATCCATTTTCCCATTAACTCGTACTTTCAACTTTGTTTTCTCTGAATCTGAAAATATGGATATTTAAAATTTTTTTAAAAAGTGTTAAATTTAAAACTAATAGTTAACAAACTAACATCAAAAACAAAGCAATTCACTTTATTTTTTCCTTTGATGAGATAAAAAAAAATGGTTAAATGTTATTATCAATATTATCAAGAAGTTTTTATTATTAATATTACCTTGGAATAAAGAATGGTTCATGCATTCGTAAAATTGACAGTGAACAAGCCGGACGGATTCAAATAGAGCGTTGTAATAGAAGATAAATGTAATTTCGGAGGTTCTTTTAGTTTCAATAAAAATAATTTTAATTTTTAGTAATAAAAAAATTAAATTACGTAATTTCAAAAGAAAAATGAAAAAAACTTCACAATAAACACTGATTTTCTCCTTTCAAAATTTATTTTAATCTCACTTGCACTCCTAACAAGACATCGATTCATTCGCTTCCGGCCTAAGCTGGATGTTTACTCTTCCATACAATCGGTGTTCTGATTATAACTGTATTATTTGCAGAAGAAAAGTATCTTAACTCGTTTAGAATTACAAAAACAGGAGTGTTGTAAAAAAGAAATAATGGCAGTCGGATCGTCATTACATAGAATCTTACCCTCGCAGATTCATGGCTGGATATAATTTAAATGCTGATGCTATTATGGTTTGTTTGGAATATTATTTATTTGCAAAGTGACTTATTTTGATGTACGCGAGTCGTATCCCGAATAAAGTTATTCGCTTCTCCCATGACGTATATCGAGGTACCATTGTATTTTCACACACGCGAGTCGTATTCCAAACCAAAGTTTTCGTATATGATATGCGTATTTCGTATATCCTACATAATGTATATCATGTTAGACATATTCAAAGCTAATGTATATCGAAGCATTTTTATTCGTATTTTGAAGCAGGTGGTTCGTATTCTAAATAAAACTTTCCGTGTCCTACCACGACGTACATCGAGTTGGACTTAGCCCAAAGTAGACGTATATCAAGGTACCACTGTATTTTGACGCGCGTGATTCTTATTCCAAACCAAAGTTTTTGTGTCCTGACATGATGTATATCATGTTGGACTTATTTCACAGCGGACGTATATCGAAGTATTTTTTTATCCATATTTTGACGAACTTCGTTCATATTCCAAACAAAACGTTTCGCATTTTAGTACTACATATATAGGGTTGAGCTCAATCCAAAGTGGATGTATATCGAAATATTTTTGTATATGTATTTTGACTCCTTGAGTCGTATTCCAAACAAGTTTTAGCACTACATAGAGTTGGACTTATTCTAAAGCGGACGTATATCGAGGTACTTTTGTATCCGTATTTTGATTCACGTTAGTCATATTCCAAACAAAAGTTTTCGCTTCTTAGCACTACGTATATCGAGTTGGATTAACTCCAAAGCGGACGTATATCAAAGAATCACTGTATTTTGGCTTGCAACTCTCAGTATAAGTAATTAAAATCTTTGGTAAACACATTTCTTAAATAAACCGCTTTAATTAAGAAATTTATTTTGATTTTGTTTCAGATAAATTAAATGATGTGATGTTTTTTGTTAAACTAGTTAGGTTTTTAGAAAACAAAACCAATGTGTAGCGCGAGACCCAGTGAACCACCTGAAACACTTCAAGCAAGAAAGCATCCGCCGAAAACCGGAGGAATGCATTCCGTGTGGGTGTGGGGGTGGGAAAAGTAGAGCGAGAGGACCTGCAGGACTCTCTTGGGCAGGTTTCGGTCGTCCTCCTCCGTGATCTGTGTCTCGTAGGTGGGCCGGTCGAACATCGGGGGGTTGTCGTTCACGTCCTTGATGTGGATCACCACCGTCGTGTGGTTCTCGTTCAGGTTGTCCGAAGCGACCAGCCTCAGCTTGTACTGCGAACACACACATAACAACAATGGATCACTCCTTCTGAACATGTGGGGGATGCTCTCCACAGCGTCCCACACATGCTCGCTGGAGATCGATCACGGTTCATGCTGCTTTTCTTAGAATATTTTTGGATAACGTTTAAATTTATAACCATTTAAAATCTTCAAGGAAAGAGGTTTATTGAGAAATTTTTATATAAAATTGAATTTTTTTTTAATTTATTGATTTAATTAAAAAAAAATTTTTTTTTAATTTATTTATTTTTATCGAATTTTTATATATTTTGAAATTTTTTTTTTTACTGGTTTTATAATTCTTTTACATTTAATAAAGATTGCGCGATACTAATGTATTTTTAAATTAACAAGAGATAACAAAATAAATGTTAATTAAATATAAACTTAATTCGTAAATAATTCCCGAATTATAGCATTAAAACAAATAACACATTTTTAATATTTGTAAAAATCAAAATTATTATTTATGTTAAAATGAATAATTACACTTTTCAATAAACTTTTATATCCTAATGATGGTTTCTGCGACTTCAAACTTCATTAGTTGAGGTACATTTATAATGGTAAAATATTCAGAAAATTATTATGTGGTGACGTTGGTCCTTTGGTAAACGACATTTTACAGCTAAAGAAAGCTAAGTTATTGTAAAAATAATATTACAAAGCTATTACTACAGCTAAGAAGTTGTCTACAAAGAGTTCGGTATTTTATTGGTTAATATTTTTACTGGTATATTACGGCTAAAGAAATTTTTCTTGAATTTTAACACACACTAAAGACCTCAGAAATCTATTTCGAAGATTTTCTTAGCTAATAATGAACATTTTAAAAATCATTTGTTTGTTCTAATTTTCAAGAACCGGGCCCAAATATTTTAGAATTATTAATGAAAAGCAGCATGAAAAATACTATAAAGAAACCAAAAAATAACAAGGATATAAGTTAGCATACAGTACCATAACACTTAAAAATTTCTAAAACCATGTCTAAAAATTTTAAATTCAAATCTGACAAAATCATAACCTCATTAATCATTTAACAATTAATCATTAACTTGAACTAAATTGAGTAGTGTAGTTATTAATTAGTAGTGCAATTTATGAGTAGTATAGTTTATAACTATTTAATTGAGTAGTGTAGCTTATAATTACTTAATTGAGTAGTGTAGTTTATAATTACTTCATTGAGTAGTGTCGTTTATGAATAGCGTAGTTTACGATTACTTAATTAAGTAGTGTCGTTTCTGAATAGTGTAGTTTATAATTACTTAATTGATGTAGTGTAGTTTATAATTACTGTGCCCTATTCATTTAATAAAATTGTTAAATTATTATTATTTCTAGCGTTAAGAAAATTTGATTTTTAATGTAATTTTTTTTTAAAATTAAGATTTAGAATCAAGCAGATAAGTCTTCTAAAATAATCAATTGATTAGATTAATTTCATTAATATTATTAACAATGTTGAGACCTTTTTTTTAAAGTTTTCAAACACGAGAAAATTTATTTAAAAATATATTGACGAAAAAAAAATAAATAAAATAGAAAGGTCTTTTGTATTACATTATTTAAATTAAACCGCCATTTGTAAAAATTCTAATGAAAAACCTCCAGCCTCTACAAAACGCCGGCTGAAATCCTGAATAATGGTGCAGCTTTAAATTCGCTTTTAACTTTCATAAATCGCAGACGATTCTTTAAAAAGATTACACAAGTTTGGCAGCAGGGGGATGGCAACTCAACTCCGTTTGCCAACAGCTGCTAATGCCACAGCCAGTAATTTAAGCACATCTTCTTCTTTATCCCCAAAATCATTTTGCAGAATAAATTTAAAAAAGTCAATTTTAATCTTTAATAAGGAGAGATTGACTCCCTTTGAAACTTATACCTAGACGCGAAAAATAAACAACTTCTTTGCAGCAGGAAAATAACTCAACTCTCTTCGGATATCAGAGTGTTCTTTTTTTGTTATGCCTTCTTTCTAAAGTGTTGTCTTAAATCTTTTCATTGGAAAATAATGTTACGCCAAATAATTTTCTAAACTTTCAGTTTATTTTGCAGTTTATCACAGTGAAATATGATGTTTACTTGGAAACATTATAGTAAACATTTCATCTTGTGTAACTCGTCAAATAAAATAATTATTTATGTTTCTGGTGTTTTGGAATTTAGTTTATGGGAATAATTGATTAAACTAAGTGGTTTTGTGTCAGTTAGGTTACACAATATGCAAATTTAAACTGTCTCGATTTTTTATTTTTTGAAGCGTAATGTAGTTGTGTACATATATTAAAGAACGTTGCAGATTATGAGTTTGTTATATAATAACTGAGTGTTTGTTTCTATTTTTTTAATTCATTGTTTTTTTAAGCTATATGCAATATTAAAAGATTTAAAAAAATGTGTTATGTGAATGTATTTCTAATTTTAAATTTTGAATATCGTTTCAAATAACTTTTACAAATAATAATTTACGTTTATTATTCATTATAGTTAATTATGGTTTTATTTTTTTTCCGAAAAATATAAAGTGTAATAACAGTTAACATTTGTAAAATTTCATTAGAAAATCTACAAATCCAAAAAATTTTGAAAAAATGAAAAAGAAAAAAAATTAAGAAAAAAAAAAAAAAATTTTGAAATAATCTTGTCAGTTTTTAAACATCAATTATTTTTATAAATGATATGATTAGTAATTAATTTGATTTTGAATTACATATTCTCAGTTTTATTTGACAATTAAGTAATTCTATTAAATGCTGTTGTATTGTATGCTACTAAATGCTTTTGTATTATACTAATATTAAATGCTATTGTATTATATGCTATTAAATGCTATCGTATTATATGCTATTATTAAATGTTACTGTATTGTATGCTATTAAATGCCACTGTATTATATGCTACTATTAAAACGCTATTGTATTATATGCTACTATTAACTGTTATTGTATTTTGTGATATTATATGCTATTGCATTGTTTGCTATTAAATGCTTTTTATTATATACTAATATTAATTGCTATTGTATTATATGCTATTATTTAATTCTATTGTATCGTATGCTATTATATGCTGTTGTATTGTATGCTAGTATACGCTATTGTATTGTGTGCTATTGTATTATAAGCTACTATTAAACGCTACTGTGTGCAATTAAATGCTATTGTATTATATGCTATTAAATACTTTTGTATAAAATGTTATTGTATTGTATGTTATTAAATGCTATTGTATTGTATGCTATTAAATACTTTTGTATAAAATGCTATTGTATTATATGCTATTAAATACTTTTGTATAAAATGCTACAGTATTGTATGTATTAAATGCTATTGTATTACACTGAAGTGACAAAAGTCATGGGATAGCAATATGCAAATTTTCAGATGGCAGTAGCATCGTCTAGAACAGGTATAAATGCGCAGTGCTTTCGCAGAGCTTTCATTTCTGTTCAAGTTATTCATGTGAAGAGGTTTTGACGTGATGATGACCGCACGACGGGAATTAACAGACTTTGAACGCGGAATGTTAGTTGGAGCTAGACGCATGGGTCATGCCATTTCGGAAATCGTTAGGGAATTCAACATTCCCAGATCCACTGTGTCAAGAGTGTACCGAGAGTATGAAATTTCAGGCATAACATCCCACCATGGACAGTGCAGTGGTCGACCGCCTGCACTTAACGACCGAGACCAGCGACGTCTGCAAAGAGTCGTAAATTCTAACAGACAAGCAACACTGCGTCAAATAACCGCAGAAATCAATGTGGGACGTACAAGGGACTTGTCTGTTAGAACTGTGCGGAGAAATTTGGCTTTCTTGGGCTATTCCAGCAGAAGACCGACTCGAGTGCCTTTTCTGACAGAACGACATCGCTTGCAACGACTCTCGCGGACACGTGAACATATTGGTTGGTCCCTAGATGAATGGAAAACCGTGGCCTGGTCCGATGAGTCACGATTTCAGTTGGTAAGAGCTGATGGTAGGGTTCGAGTGTGGCGCAGACCCCACGAAGCCATGGACCCAAACTGTCAACAAGGCACTGTTCAAGCTGGTGGTGGCTCCGTAATGGTGTGGGCTGTTTTTTCATGGCATGGACTTGGTCCTCTGGTGCGACTGGACCGAACATTGACTGGAAATGCTTATGTTCAGCTACTTGGAGATCATTTGCAGCCATTCATGGACTTCATGTACCCAAATAACGATGGGATTTTTATGGATGACAATGCGCCATGTCACCGGGCCACAACTGTTCGCGATTGGTTTGAAGAACATTCTGGACAATTCCAACGAATGATCTGGTCACCTAGATCGCCCGACAAGAATCCTATCGACCATTTATGGGACATCATCGAGAGGTCTGTTCGTGCCCAAAATCCTGCACCATCAACGCTTTCATAATTATGGACGTCTATCGAGACAGCATGGCTCAATATTTCTGCAGAAGACTTCCAACGACTTGTTGAGTCCATGCCACGTCGAGTTGCTGCACTTCGCCGGGCGAAAGGAGGGCCGACACGATATTAAGAGGTATCCCATGACTTTTGTCACTTCAGTGTATATGCTATTAAATACTTTTGTATAAAATGCTATTGTATTGTATGTTATTAAATTCTATGGTATTGTATGTTATTAAATGCTAATATATTATATGCTATTAAATGTTATTGTATTGTATGCTACTATTAAATGCTATTGTATTGTATGCTACTATTAAATACTATTGTATTGTATGCTATTAAATGTTGTATTATATGCTATTAAATGTTATCGCATTATATTCTATTATTAAATGCTATTGTATTGTATGTATTAAATATAATTCATGAAGATGCATTTGAGTTTATTGATAAGTAACTTAGAGTAAAATGGTACTGTATACTAACAGTGAAACATTTTATCATAAACACTACACAGTAAAATAATACTACTCAGGAAATTTACAGAAAAATTGAACAACATAAGAAAGTTATCAATTAAAAAATTAAAAACACTTTTCAAATTATCACAAATGAAAACATTGACTGATGCTTCATCACATTTTTAAAACATAATTTCCTGAAAAAAAAACATCAACAGGAAAAGGAAGTAAATATTGCAGAGTTACAAACATTTTATATACTTTTCCATTCAATACAAAGATGAAGCAAAGATTTTGTATGATGACCAATAAAAGAGATTAAATTGATGAAAAAATTGCCGCTAAATTACGATTCCAATAACCAATTAAATCTTTATTTCTTAGAGTTTAATTTGTTTCATATTTAATCAATTAAAATCTTTAATGCATACAAAATTTTTTAAAATTATCATCAACAACGTTGCTTTTCCTCTGCAATATTTATTAAAAAACTTTAAACAATAAAAACATATGAAATATTTGGTTAAAAAAACTAATCACCCAACGTGGGTCTAACTTAAAACATAAAACTTAAAATAAAAAATCGATAGATATATTAATTAAAACTTATATTATTTCCATTAAAAAACATATAAAAGAATTATATATAAGATTTGCAGTACCATAAAAAACACAAAATAAAAATAAAAATAAATAATATAAAAACAAACAACAACAAATTGCAACTTTTAAAAAGTAATATATCATGAAATAGAACGCAACACAGAAGTACACAAAAAACTCATAATTAGACATGAAATCATAATTTTAAGACAAAATCTATATAAATTAAAACTACCATTATAATAATATGATAAAAATTATTGGAAAATAAATAAATATTTATTTTATTCAACAGTGAAAATGCCTTTTAGAGTACATTAAATAAAAGAAAAAAGAACGTAACCAAAAACGTTACGCTATTACTCATAAAGAGATTTTTCGTTTTCTCATAGCACATAATTTAAGATTCTTTATGTTGTTTCTAAAAATTTTATACAGGGTGATTATAATTAAAGTCTCACTTTCAAAATGCTGTAAAAGAAAGAACACCTCGTCACAATGAATTCAAATTTGAGCTGAAGAAACTGAACGATATGGCATCAAAAGAAAGTTCCAAAGTGTATCAATAGATGGCGCTGTAAGTGGCAAAAAGAAAGTGAATTCGGCTGCCAAAGATACTTTGAATCGAAATGACAATGTATTTGGCATGAGTTGTACATTAAACAAACTTTAGTGTTCAATGTGCTTGATTGTTTCCGTTTTTTGACGGAAAAAAATGACTTCCAAGTCATTCGACAGTTGTGACACTGTGAGTGGAAAGTTCATCCGCCACCACAAGGCCATACCCAATAGGATGGGGTAAAACGGTGGATGCCGTACCGTTTCGCCTTTCTTCAAGTATCTTCAGTTCAAATGTGAACTCATTGTGAAGAGTGATTCTTTTTTTTGACAACATTTTGAAAGTGGGACTTTAATTATAATCACCCTGTAGACATTAAATCATTCACTAATACTTATGGAATGTATTTTTTTCATTCTTTTTTCTCTTATAGAATGTACTCACTATTCTAAAATAATTAGGTACAAAAATTTGCATGCAAACTAAAACACCTACAATAACAATGACAACATCAACAAAATAAAAAATAAATTTTCTTCCGAATGTTAGAACATTTTAATAATATTTAATCGAATTTCTAGAAATCGTCTGCATTAGAATAACTTCTGAGCAACAGCTGCAATTACTTTATTTATTTATTTAGTTTTTGCGAAGAGGAATTTTTTTTTCCCCTAAAAGCATAAACAAGAACGAATTAAAAATTCCGAGAACAAATCCGAATGGCTTTTAGAACAACGCATATTAACAAACCCCGGAATTTTGTTTTTCTTGATCTAAAGAGCAAATTAAATATATGAACCATCAAATGCAGCTGCTTCAGACGATATTTAGGAACATTATGACTCGACACTGAACAAAAAGGAAATTAATATTTCCTCTTCTTCTTCTTCCACTATTAGTTCCAAAACAGAATTTAATCAAATATTATACATTTTTTTTTTCATAAAACAAAGAGGGCAGGTAAAGGGAAGCGAGATTAAAGCCCTTTGTTTTCATCTTATTCTTGATTTGATACTTTTTTTAAATAAAAAAAGAAAAGAAAAGAAAATTATAGAAAGAAAAGAAAAAAAAAAAAAAATGGCAGGAGCTTTCGCTTTTTAAACTGCTGAAAGCAGTGATTTAATTTTCTTTTGTTGGCGCAAGTGAAGGATTGTGTTGCCAAACTACACAAAAGAAATTCGACTGCCATTTAGTGGCGATGCGTTAAAAAGAATTCCTAAAAAAAAAATAATAATAAACGGCGCGTAATTAAAGAAAATTTCTCGTCGTTTAACTTGATAGAAATATAACCTTATATTGTTGTAAGAGCGCATCAAAAGTTGCAAATTAATAATTAAGGATTTTTTATGTTTTCTGAGAGGTCCATTTCTAAGCTTAACAAAATATATTAAATATTTAAAATTAAATGGGAGCAAATTTCAGGGCTATAAGGAAATGTTTTGCAGGTAATTAAAAATAATTTTTTTTTTCTGAGCGGAGGAGGGGAAGCACCTATTTTTCCCATAAGCAGCGATTCTTTATTTTGTTAATTTATATAATCTGAAAAGGAGTTTAAAATTGAAAATATTTTTGTTTTTAAATGTTCTTAAGAGATTAGTAGCTTTTTAAAATGTAATTCAAGAACTCAATGATCTATTTATTTTTTACGATAATTTGTTGTTAACATTAGGACAAATTTAATTTCTATGAATTGAAACAAAATGTAATTATTATTATTTTTTTAAATTTAGGATAAAGTTTAAGACTTTTAATTAGTGTGCTATAAACATTTTAGTATAATCTAGATATAATATTACAAATATTTTAAAAGAATAATGTTACGATGTTTTAAACGAACAATGTTACAATGTTTTAAAAGAACAATGTTGAATGTTGTGACCGTGAATCAACCTGTGCAACCCTGTTTCCTCCTCGCACTGCAAGAGCGCCCCTCGCAGTGTTCAGAAGAAATCGAAAAGGAATAATTTATTTCCGAAAAGGCACAGAGACTCTCCAGAGAGGACTTACGGCAAATCAGGCGCTGCCGTTAGTTATCAGTTCTCATCCCGAGTGCTGCCTCAGATACGTTTAGTTTACAGTCTCTCACCCAGAGAGAAGTTATTGTTAGCATCAACCTGAGCATAAATTGGCCTACAGTATCTCACCCCGAGAGAACATACAGTTAGCACCATCCTGTGCATAAATTGGCCTACAGACTCTCATCCAGAGAGCAAGTATAGTTAACCATCCAGCGTGTACCTAAGTAACTTTAATTACAACCAAGAAGTGGAATCCTTCCATTGAAATATAAGTATATGCTTTTAAATGTGTTACCTGTTGTATATTAATCTTTGTAGCATGTCGTGCTTGTGCGCTTTATAAAAATAAAGTTGTTTGCTAGAAAACGTGAATCTCCATTTGACCATACCCAGATCCAGCTGCACAAACAAACAAACAACCCTACAATATCCGTTTAAAATTATTCGCGAATTTACACGTTTCGAAAACTCGTTTTCTCGAATAGTTCCAAAACCATTATTTTTACTAAAATTTCCAATCGAGTGCCAAAAGATTAATAACAGGAATACATTCCATTCAATCAATTAAGAGCACCCTTTTAAGCCCCTCAGCTGCACGTAGACAATGGTCTTTGTATTTCAGTGATCATCTCGGGCAAGAATGCCAGGAACTCGCCGCATTCGGAGCGAAAGCCACCGCAGAAATCTCAGCTATTTCGCACTCGGCATTATTATGCGCTCGACTTTTCGCATTGCAGGTCTGCATATTTGCAGCCCGGGCTGACAAGCCATTATGGGCAGAGGTATTCTAGCCCGTTGCCACTCAGCACAATGCAAATACCGACGGAAATTGCCTCGCCCGCCGTTGCCATTTGGCGGAGAGGTAATTCTGCATATCTCTCCGAAATGAGCGCGGATTCTTCGCGGATTGAGAAATGCATCGGAAATTTGAGAAGGTTTATTTAGCCTCGTGGAATGATCTGAAGGGAGGATTTGGGCAGCTGTGCTATTTTTTTATGTGGAAAAAATGAACATCATAGATGCAAATTAAGTCTTACAATTCTTCATTAATTTAAAAAATTAAATTCACAACGTTAATGACTGTAGAACTTAGTTAACTCTCAGAACTTAGTGCTATTATTATTATTATTTCTATTTCATTTTAATTTTTCACTCGATATGAAAGAAAAGTTTATTAAAAATAAAAATAAAAATTAAATACTTTTAAAAGATAATTATAATTTTCCTCTATATTATAATTGAAAAACTCTAATTTGAATAATAATGTAATTATTAGATTGTTACTACCGGATGACTTACTAAAAGTTATAAAAAAATCATTTGAAAAAAAATGCTTTTCTTTAACAATTTATAGGGTGTCCCAAAATTTACTTAATATTCATTAAAATTAGTCTGATATTTCAATATTTTTATACTTGATCTTGTTTCGAAACCTGCAAGTGATATTTACTAATCAATTAATGACAGAACACAATTACATGCTAAACACCATAAACTCATAGGTTGGCAGGACTTGATGAGGAGAATAGAGGATATGAACTACCATAGGCCATCTTTGGGGATGTTCGTTCAAAATTGTAGTAATAAAATGTAATTGGAGTTGTTGTGTGGATTGCCCGTTGTGCATCCTTCGCGATCGACCTGTGGTCAAAGCGCCCTATTTTCGAAACATTTTTTTATTTAAAGAACGACAACAACAACTTTCAATCTAGATAGAATGTTTCAAATTATTCCTCTTTTTTGTGTATGAAGAACGAAAAGGAAGGAAACATATATATAATCGGCTGCGTCGATATACGGGTTACTCAAAAAACATAGAATTAAATGTAAAAGAACAAAAAGCATAACATCAATCGTAAACAAACAAAGAAAGAAAAAATTATTGATAAATCATATTCAGGCAATAAATTGTGTTCATCAGTTATCGTTCCAAAAATGGAAAAAGAAAACAGATTAATTCACACATAAAGAAATAGATTTCTAAACGATTTTATAAAAAAAGCACGTGAAAGAAATTAAAAAATAAAAAAAACTATAGAATTCCAAACGATTTTATAAAATCACGTGAATTTTTTAAAATAAACCAATAAGAACACCACGTGAATGAAATTAAAAATAATAATAATAATAATGAACCAATAAGAAACATTGAAAGTGGTCCAGGACATCGCTGACCCTCTCTCCCCAAAACAATACCCATATAATTAATGGATAAAAATAAAAAAACAATCCATGCCATTTTAATGATAATCCTATAAATGACATACGATTTCGCTAGAAAACTACAATGTCATATTTCCTAATAAAGATGAAATTGAACTAAACTATTTAGATTCTGTCACTATTTATATTTAATTCTACTTTAATTCTAATTATAGTTATTCATCAAGAATAAATTGAATCGGAATTAATGTTATAATAAATTAGAATTAAAATTAGAACTGAATGCAAGAATAAATATTGCATTAAATCTATTCTCCTACCCATAAATTAATGACAAATAAATTTTTCTCACTCGTCGTAGCCATTTTTATTTGAAAAGTAATTATTTTCTTGTAATTAGTAATTCGAGTTGCCTCTAATGTCAACAGACGTCATTTTGCTTTTGAGATTGGGAGAATTTCTAGCAAATTTTGAAACGACAGAACAATTCCATTAAAATACTAGTTACGAATGAAAAATTATTTAAAATAAAAAAAATCACATTTAATGCAATATGATTCCTTTTTGGATTAAATAGCTAGCATTTTCTTTACACAAAATAGTCATTATCTCGTAGAAAAAGACATTGAATTAATTATAGGCTGGGGCTGTCAAAAAGGGGCTTTCCATATATTTACAAAGTGCAGATTTTATTTTTTGTAATTAAATATACACACTTTAATCCAGATTTTCGAATATAATACTTAATTTTAATTAATTAATTTATATTATTAATTTTATTAATCTATTTATTTAATTAAAGAAATTTTAATTTAGAATTTAATTAAAATTTAAAAAATACTACATTTATTTATTATTTTTTGAGGGGAAAAAAATAGGCGAACATAAAATAATGTGTAAAATTAACATTTCAATTTTATGAAATATTTTTTAAATTTAAATAATTAATAAATAATTAATTAATATTTAATAATTATTTAAATTTAAATAGTATTTTTTAACATAAAGTACTTTTTAACATAAAATTCGAGGGGGTGTTACTAATTTATCGTTTAATAATGCCGTTGATGACAACACAAAAAAATTACAACATTAAAATTAATTCTTCATTAAAATATGAAATGAGAGCAACATGTTTCAGATTTATTAACTTTGTGTGAAAAAATGAGAATTTTGTCATTAATTAATTTTATGTAATTAATTATGAAAACATGATTATGAAAAAATTTGAAATTTAAATTTAATACAAAAAAAAAATGATTTGAAAAATAATTTTTTTTATCATTAAAATTACCAGTTTGAGTTTTTGTATATTGTTATTCATCTTTTAAAAATCATTTATAAATTTTTGTTTGTTTGAGAATAATATATCGTACAATCAAAAGGAAACTTATTCAACTGCTATACTGTATTAAATATATGTATAGCCCCCTCCAGGTTTTCTTTATCTGTAACGAAAACAATAAATCTAGAATTTGTTTTTATAATGATTCGTTTCTTCACGAACAGAACAAAAAAGAATACTTTAATTAGAGTTAAAAATTCCACTGCCCCCTTTTCTAATTACAGCTCTAGAATACCCCTTAATTCTTCTTCAGTTCAATTTGATTATACATTAATTCGATCTAAATGTATGAGATTTCCAAAATAATTATAATCCTCAACAGAAACGAATTTGAAACCTTTTGAGTCACCCGTTATTACTTCACTTCATTATCGATTTCCGTGCAGACGAATTTTGAAACATCAGCAGACGATTTCTGAGCGAAATATTTCTTTTTTTAATTCTTTTCTCGTGATTCTTGAACAAGTAATTTTAACATGTCATTCTGGATGTTATTAATTTTCTTGTCAGTGTGGAAAACCTTTTTTTTTTCTTTTTTCCTGAAAGACAGGCTGTTTTCGAAAGAACTGAACTCATTAAAAATGGCTTACAAGACAGTGAAAAAAAAATGTAAGAGGATGAAATTATTATCTAAGTTTTCAATAATTGTCCTCTTGCTGATGCTGCATCGGCAGGTAAATTGTTTTAAATTAGCGAAATGTGTATTAGCTCGAATTTTTAAATATAATTGCCCTGTCAGTGTTTTGTTTTTAGAATGTAAATAATTTTCTAAAAGAGACGATAAATTAAAACTGCAGGTTTTTTTTATCCATAAAATTATGGGCATTGTTTTCGGGAGCGGGATTTCTCGCGTCCTTGATCACTTTCAAAATTGTTTTCTTTTTCAGTTATGACACGAACTTTATTATACATAATAATTATTTAAATTTATTTCGCGAGCTAACAGTCATATAATTAAATAATACATAATAATAAATGGAAATTTTTTTAAAAAGGTCGTCTGGTGAAAATAAAGACAATTTTATTTCAAAGTGAAAACGACATTTTTTTAAAAAAAGAAAATCGTTTGGAACTATGCAGTTTTTTTTTATATCTGAATTTAAGATTGCTGTGTTGCATTTTTTTCTTACTTTAAATTCTAAATTTTATGGTAACCTGTATATCAGATTATACTATTATATTATGCTTATCTATTTTCTTTTTTTTTTCAATAGGAATTTTTGACTGTATACATTTTTGATTTAATGAGATCTGTCCAATTTGTGTTTCAGTGTAACTATAATTTTAAAAAGTCGACAATCATAAAAAACGCATTGTTGAAAAACATTTATTAAATGTTGAAATAAATGTCTTTTTAACTATATTTTTTTAACGTATACAGCTTTAAAGTTTTCATAACTGTTTTATAAAATTAAATAAATAAATGAACTAAAATAAATTCCTATCATACTCTACACTAAAAACGTGCCCTTTGTCTTTGTTAACTACATGACAATATAGATTAGTAACAAATAACGGGAAGCTAAGTGGAAATTGCAATTCTAACACTTCTGCTTTAGTAAAAGAAATGCTTTAATTTATATTTTGTACTGTTTTAAAACCCAAAAACGTTATTTTTAATATAGTGTATGAAAAGTTTATTTTCATATTCAATTCGTTCTATATCCAGTTAATCTTTAAAGAATTTACCTTAAAAGAAATTTCAGTAATTAAAATACTGTAGCCAATCATAAAATGTTAAAATCATTTATTTCTCTATACGAGTTCAAATTCTTTTCTACATTTCTATATGTGAGGAAATACTTGTGATAATTTCTTTTATTACCAAATTTCTAAAACTTTAATCAATAAAATTCCTATTAGTGTGGATTTTTTTTACTTCAATTATTAAATGCCCTATTTTCAAAATACAAAACGCTTTAAAAAGTTTGGCAAAGCACAATCCTTCATTTAATTTTAGTTCAAAATCTCTACTTTGCGGTGAACTAAATTTAAAAATTTATTTTAATTAAAATGAGAAACATTCGGAAGAATATTTGTAACACAAAACAAAAATATCACCTTCATAAAAAAAAAAAAAAAATACAACATCACAAGGAATATATTACAAATGTTAAACATAAAAACATGTCTTTCTATAAAATGTTATTCCAATTCTGTTACATTAAGTTCTGTAGACATATTGAACTATTAGATAAAAAGAAACTACTAATGCGTCATATTTAGTGACATTCTATTTTGATTCTATTTAGGAATTAATATTAAGCATGAATTTGATGAAAAACTTATGCTTTCTCATTAATTAACATTAATAAATATAACTTTAACAACTAAGATTGATAATTACCTTAGAAATTAATTATAAACAAATACACGTTTTTTTATTTCATTCATTTCAGATTTTATTATTAACAAACCACAATTTTTTTACTTGGCTTTATTTCAGATTTTATTCCAAATAGAAATAAAATTGATTTTACTAACACTCACTACAATAGTTATAATTTAAAAAACAATGGTTAATTTAATATCCTTAAATTTAATAATGTTTTGAAAATAAATTGACAGAAAATGTTTGGGTAAGAACTACTAAAGTCAATATTCTGTAAACTTAAACTTAACGATGATTTGAATTCACTTAATTTATTTACTGATTCTATTATTATGTGGTTATTAAATAATTCATTTTGCATTATCCATTCATTAAATAATATTAAATATGCATTGCAGTGTTAAAATCATTAAGTTAAGTGGTTTAGTACGTTAAAATCTATGTTTTAATTCTAATTATCTTAAATAATATATCAAATAAATATTTACAATACATACTAAAGGTTGTAATATTTAAATTACTAACTATAATTTCTGAGCTAAGATTAGTTTGTTTTATATCATTTAATAATTTAAAATAATTGTCGTTTTAAAGCTGTCGATCTAACAAAGCCCACGTTAATTAATGAGAAAAATTCTTGTAATTAATAAATAATTCGAGTTTACAAAAGTATAAGACTAAATTTTTTTTCGCCGATTGCTTGATATTTATTGTTAAAATCAGAAATTCAAACACGGACGATTTTTTAAAGATTCAATAAATTAAAAAAATCGTCTGTTGCATTTTATTATTTATTTTTCTCTCGATCAGAATTCGATTTCGCACAATGAATTGCGTCAACAGAATTGGAATAACGATTTTAGTAGACTAGACATATAAAAACATATATGATGAAGAAGGGCGTAGGGCAGTAGTGCTTACCTCCTTTCTCGACTCGTAGTCGAGGGGCCCCGCCACGTAGATGGCCCCCGTTTCATTCTTGACTGCGAAGGCCCCTCCGATGTTGCCCTGCGTAATTTCGTATCGAATCTTCGAGGCTGAAATGAAAAAAAAGTTGGCTAAGTATTGGTTGAAAATCATGGAGTATAATGGTTGCATAACAGAAATTGTGATTTTTTTTATCCATTAACAAATATACGCCAATATACATATATCATCATCATCATCAGTGGCGCAACAGCCCCATGGTGCACCATGGCCGTCTGCGAGCTAGCCGATTTCTAGACAATATATGCTTCCTTTTTACGGGGTAAGATTGTTAGCACTACGCATAACGTTCTACAGCCATATTATACCGGGACCTACGGTTTAAAGTGGATTCCGAACCACTACAAATGTCCATGGCATCGCCGGGACTCGGAGTTCAATGACAAACACACGTACAGAAGAATTATATATATATGAAATTGCAAAATTAGATTAGAATATCTTTTACCCTTGAAATCAGTTATTAGTTATTTTAAAAGTTAAAGATTAACGCTGTAGTCATTTTTTTAATAACTATTGCGCTCAAATAATTGATAATACAAGATCAGCTGAATACATACAATTTATATATTTATTTTGTAAAAAAAAAATAATAATAATGAAAGGAATTTTGAATCAATAAAAATTTTCTATTCAAATACTTGAATTGAGTATCAAAGTAAAAAACCAAAATACATTAAATCCAAAATTCTAACATGAATATGAAAGCAGAAGATGTATAATTTCAGAATACTTGATTCTTTCTTTTTGTAAAAAAATTCTTCAAAAACTTAATGCAAAGTATGAAGAATTTTGTATCTTGAAGAAAAAAAAATAGTCATAAATTTTTACCGTTTTATTTTTTCCTGCTGGTATAATAGATTCTTAATAATTGAAATAGATATACAGGTGAAAAACAAAGATATATTAAATTTCGTTATACGAATATGAATACGACACAGTATTTCATCAATTATGTTCTGTCAATATTAAGAATATTGCTCTTTTTATTTAATATAAAATATATGTAGAATTTTACAGAGAATTTTATTAACTTACTAAATAAAACACATAATTCAGGAGAAAAGATCATTGTAATTCCTTATGAGACATGGAAAAATTTGCATAAATACAAAAGTATATAAATAGTTAGTCATTTATTAATTCGATTTCATTTTACTTCTATAACCTTTGCCCTTTAAACGCTGTACCCTGTTATAATTCTAAAATACCATCCATGTAGCTAGAGATGATGAAGTTGTAATTTTGACATAAAGTTATGTTACTTTTTCATAGATATAGGGAGCATAAATTCATGAATTCAAATCTAAAAAACAATTATAAAACTCTGAAACTTATTTAATGTTAAAAAAATAAATAAATAAAGTGGCAACTGGCGTACCGATTACGGAGTTCCCATGGGGATAGACCCCTTAACCTCTTCATCTTAATTCATGTATGACATTTACGATATTTAGTTGGCTGCTTAAGGTTAGCATATGGTAAAAATAAAGTTTCTAAAAATTTAAAAATGGTACTCTAAAAATTAAAAAACATTAAAAATAAATAAAAGTAAGATAAAAAGTAAAAAGTTAAAATTAAAATTAAAAATATTTAAATTCAAAATTCGGTACAATGAGGGACCCGTTGTAGATGTCATAAAAATATTGCATAAGATCAAAATTGTGATTGCTGAATGTGTGGGATTCCGTAACGATGAATCTGTAATAAAAGCATTATAATATCCCCAAAAAAAAGACCGTTCTCAGAACCAAAGTTCTGGTATTCTATTATTTATATATGTATATATATAATGTGTATATATGTGTATAAAGAATATATAATATGTGAAAGAATTAATATTACACTAAATGATCATTTAGTCATAATTTGGAATAGAAAGGAAAAATAGATTTAAATAAAAACAAATATTCGCTTGAAAACTATATTTCCTAATTAATTTACACACACACACACACACAAAAAGAAACTCCGTCAAAAAATTTGGAAACTGAGATGAAAAGCTTTTTTCAATAAATTATTAAATAATAAAGAATTATAAAATATTCTACCATGGTTTTAAATAAAATTCACCTATTTACAGCGAAATATAATTAGAATTGTATAGAATAATTATAATTGAAACTTTTCATACACTAACATAATTATCCATATTTCATGCATTCTACTAATATAGTCTTGAATGTCAAAGGTTAAACAAAATTAATCTCAAGGCTTCAAACTATTAATGAAAATATTTAAAATTTCCTTTTACAAAATAAAATTATTAATCACATAAAAGAGTTTCATCAAATTTAATACCGCATTAAAATTTCATTAAGACAAACAGAGATAAAACGGAATTTACATAAGCTACTGCTATCCATTTAGAAAATAAACCAAATTTAAAAGCATTCCAAACTTAAATAATCACTTTGATTACACGAACAGCGCAACAAAAAACGTTATTTACAATATTTCAAAACAAATGTCAGTTTTCAGTTTGATATAGCACAGAATAAACTTCGTCTTAAAGAATTATTTAATGAAACATTATTATCTGGCGGACAGAATATTTTTAAAGAAAAAGAAGAATTTAAGTACGAGTAGAGTTGAGTTATTTTACTCCGGATAAGACTGATTACTTTTGTTATCGATTTAAAATGGAGTCAACATATTAAAGATTAAATTCATTTTTTTTAATTTTATTATTATAAAATACTTTTTTGAAATAAAATGCGATATTATTAGATTTTGTCAGACCAAGTTAAAGATGTTTACCATTTGCAAATTTATGGAAAAATATTTCATGATCTATAATGAGCATTGGAAGTTAAAAATGAATTCGAAGAATATCTTCAATTAGAATTTTAACTGCAAAAAAATTTCAACATTTTTTTTCTGATTTTTTTTCTTTCCTTTTTCTGCCCTTTAAATGAAATTTGACGAATTAAAATGAATATAATACAGTATTTTCGTCTACTTCGACAAAATCGTACAAAATAATTAATCAATTCTATATTTAATAAAAATTACATAAATCATTTAAAGTGTAAAAAAAGATTATTTTACAGTGAATATATTGCATTTTCTTTGGTAATAAAATATATTTAATATATTAATTTTTTAAATTTTATTGAAGTAGGTTAAAATGACAACAACAACAAAAAAAAAAAAATGGCAATTCTCAGTCAAGCAAGTTTAATTTTAACTATAAAAGTAAATAAATTTTACAGGTTTTTTTTTCATTTTTTGAATTAAAATGAATTACGAATTAAAATGAATGTAATACAGTATCATCGTATACTTCGAAAAAGGCTTAGCAAATTATTAACCATTTTTAATAAATATTAAATAAATCATTTATCATGTAATAAAAGATAATTTTGAACTGTACATTTTACATCAGATTTGTTATTTTCTTTGGTAGTAACATATGTTTAATATATTAGTAATAAAATTTTATTGGAATAGGTTAAAATCCCTAAATGAAAAATTTCTAACCTATGCTAATTTCTTTGCCTTTGCTAATCAAATCAAAATCAAATTTTATCACAATTTGGAAAAGAAAAAAAAAATTATATTAAAACTAATATTTACTTGAAAAAATATTTTCTAATTAATTTACGACACATACACATACATACAAAACACTGTGTAAACTTTGAAAACTGATATGAAAAGCCTTTTTCGACAAATGATTAAATAATAAAGAATTATAAAATGTTTTAAATAAAATTCCCATATTTTACAGTGATTTTAATGAGTATAGTTAGAATTAAAACATTTCTTACACTGACATTACTAACCATATTTCATACATTCTATTAATATATTCTTTAATGTCAAGGGTTAAACACAATAAATCTCAAAGCTTCAAACTATTAATGAATATAATATTTAAAATGTCCTTTCACAAAATCAGATTATTAATCCCATAAAAGAGTTTCATTCAATTTAATACCGCATTAAAATTTCATTAACACAAACAGAGATAAAATGCTACTCCTACAAGAAGACGAAAAGCAACATGGAATCCATTTCTAAAACAAACCAAATTTAAAAGCATTCGAAACTCAAATAATCACTTTGATTACGCGAACAGCGCAACAGAAAACGTTATTTACAATATTTCAAAACAAATGTCAGCTTCCAGTTTGATAGAGCTTCGAATTATTTAACTTCGTCTTAGAATTATTTAACGAAACATTAGTATCTGGAGGACAGAATATTTTGAAAGAAAAAGAAGAACTTAACTACGAGTTATTTTGCTCCTGATAACACTTGATTACTTTTGTTATCGAAATAAAAAGGAAGCAACATATTAAGGATTAAATTCATTTTTTTTAATTTTATTATTAGAAGATACTTTTTGAAATAAAATGTGATATTTCGAATGTCATGTTAAGATGTTTATTATTTACAAATTTCTGAAAAATGTTTAAGATCTTTAATGAGCATTAGAAGTTAAAAAAGAATTTGAAGAATATTTTCAATTAGGATTTTAACTGTAAAAAATTTTAAATTTTTTCTGACAATTTTTTTTTTCCATTTTTGTACTTAACATAAAATTTGATGAATTAAAATGAATGTAATACAGTATTTTCGTGATAACACTTGATTACTTTTGTTATCGAAATAAAAGGAAGCAACATATTAAGGATTAAATTCATTTTTTTTAATTTTATTATTAGAAGATACTTTTTGAAATAAAATGTGATATTTCGAATGCCATGTTAAGATGTTTATTATTTACAAATTTCTGAAAAATGTTTAAGATCTTTAATGAGCATTAGAAGTTAAAAAAGAATTTGAAGAATATTTTCAATTAGGATTTTAACTGTAAAAAATTTTAAATTTTTTCTGACAATTTTTTTTTTCCATTTTTGTACTTAACATAAAATTTGATGAATTAAAATGAATGTAATACAGTATTTTCGTGATAACACTTGATTACTTTTGTTATCGAAATAAAAAGGAAGCAACATATTAAGGATTAAATTCATTTTTTTTAATTTTATTATTAGAAGATACTTTTTGAAATAAAATGTGATATTTCGAATGCCATGTTAAGATGTTTATTATTTACAAATTTCTGAAAAATGTTTAAGATCTTTAATGAGCATTAGAAGTTAAAAAAGAATTTGAAGAATATTTTCAATTAGGATTTTAACTGTAAAAAATTTTAAATTTTTTCTGACAATTTTTTTTTCCATTTTTGTACTTAACATAAAATTTGATGAATTAAAATGAATGTAATACAGTATTTTCGTGATAACACTTGATTACTTTTGTTATCGAAATAAAAGGAAGCAACATATTAAGGATTAAATTCATTTTTTTAATTTTATTATTAGAAGATACTTTTGAAATAAAATGTGATATTTCGAATGCCATGTTAAGATGTTTATTATTTACAAATTTCTGAAAAATGTTTAAGATCTTTAATGAGCATTAGAAGTTAAAAAAGAATTTGAAGAATATTTTCAATTAGGATTTTAACTGTAAAAAATTTTAAATTTTTCTGACAATTTTTTTTTTTTCCATTTTTGTACTTAACATAAAATTTGATGAATTAAAATGAATGTAATACAGTATTTTCGTGATAACACTTGATTACTTTTGTTATCGAAATAAAAAGGAAGCAACATATTAAGGATTAAATTCATTTTTTTAATTTTATTATTAGAAGATACTTTTTGAAATAAAATGTGATATTTCGAATGCCATGTTAAGATGTTTATTATTTACAAATTTCTGAAAAATGTTTAAGATCTTTAATGAGCATTAGAAGTTAAAAAAGAATTTGAAGAATATTTTCAATTAGGATTTTAACTGTAAAAATTTTAAATTTTTCTGACAATTTTTTTTTTTTCCATTTTTGTACTTAACATAAAATTTGATGAATTAAAATGAATGTAATACAGTATTTTCGTGATAACACTTGATTACTTTTGTTATCGAAATAAAAAGGAAGCAACATATTAAGGATTAAATTCATTTTTTTAATTTTATTATTAGAAGATACTTTTTGAAATAAAATGTGATATTTCGAATGCCATGTTAAGATGTTTATTATTTACAAATTTCTGAAAAATGTTTAAGATCTTTAATGAGCATTAGAAGTTAAAAAAGAATTTGAAGAATATTTTCAATTAGGATTTTAACTGTAAAAAATTTTAAATTTTTTCTGACAATTTTTTTTTTTCCATTTTTGTACTTAACATAAAATTTGATGAATTAAAATGAATGTAATACAGTATTTTCGTGATAACACTTGATTACTTTTGTTATCGAAATAAAAAGGAAGCAACATATTAAGGATTAAATTCATTTTTTTAATTTTATTATTAGAAGATACTTTTGAAATAAAATGTGATATTTCGAATGCCATGTTAAGATGTTTATTATTTACAAATTTCTGAAAAATGTTTAAGATCTTTAATGAGCATTAGAAGTTAAAAAAGAATTTGAAGAATATTTTCAATTAGGATTTTAACTGTAAAAAATTTTAAATTTTTTCTGACAATTTTTTTTTTTTTTTCCATTTTTGTACTTAACATAAAATTTGATGAATTAAAATGAATGTAATACAGTATTTTCGTGATAACACTTGATTACTTTTGTTATCGAAATAAAAAGGAAGCAACATATTAAGGATTAAATTCATTTTTTTTAATTTTATTATTAGAAGATACTTTTTGAAATAAAATGTGATATTTCGAATGCCATGTTAAGATGTTTATTATTTACAAATTTCTGAAAAATGTTTAAGATCTTTAATGAGCATTAGAAGTTAAAAAAGAATTTGAAGAATATTTTCAATTAGGATTTTAACTGTAAAAAATTTTAAATTTTTTCTGACAATTTTTTTTTTCCATTTTTGTACTTAACATAAAATTTGATGAATTAAAATGAATGTAATACAGTATTTTCGTGATAACACTTGATTACTTTTGTTATCGAAATAAAAAGGAAGCAACATATTAAGGATTAAATTCATTTTTTTTAATTTTATTATTAGAAGATACTTTTTGAAATAAAATGTGATATTTCGAATGCCATGTTAAGATGTTTATTATTTACAAATTTCTGAAAAATGTTTAAGATCTTTAATGAGCATTAGAAGTTAAAAAAGAATTTGAAGAATATTTTCAATTAGGATTTTAACTGTAAAAAATTTTAAATTTTTTCTGACAATTTTTTTTTTCCATTTTTGTACTTAACATAAAATTTGATGAATTAAAATGAATGTAATACAGTATTTTCGTGATAACACTTGATTACTTTTGTTATCGAAATAAAAGGAAGCAACATATTAAGGATTAAATTCATTTTTTTTAATTTTATTATTAGAAGATACTTTTTGAAATAAAATGTGATATTTCGAATGCCATGTTAAGATGTTTATTATTTACAAATTTCTGAAAAATGTTTAAGATCTTTAATGAGCATTAGAAGTTAAAAAAGAATTTGAAGAATATTTTCAATTAGATTTTAACTGTAAAAAATTTTAAATTTTTTCTGACAATTTTTTTTTTTTCCATTTTTGTACTTAACATAAAATTTGATGAATTAAAATGAATGTAATACAGTATTTTCGTGATAACACTTCATTACTTTTGTTATCGAAATAAAAAGGAAGCAACATATTAAGGATTAAATTCATTTTTTTAATTTTATTATTAGAAGATACTTTTTGAAATAAAATGTGATATTTCGAATGCCATGTTAAGATGTTTATTATTTACAAATTTCTGAAAAATGTTTAAGATCTTTAATGAGCATTAGAAGTTAAAAAAGAATTTGAAGAATATTTTCAATTAGGATTTTAACTGTAAAAAATTTTAAATTTTTTCTGACAATTTTTTTTTTCCATTTTTGTACTTAACATAAAATTTGATGAATTAAAATGAATGTAATACAGTATTTTCGTGATAACACTTGATTACTTTTGTTATCGAAATAAAAAGGAAGCAACATATTAAGGATTAAATTCATTTTTTTAATTTTATTATTAGAAGATACTTTTGAAATAAAATGTGATATTTCGAATGCCATGTTAAGATGTTTATTATTTACAAATTTCTGAAAAATGTTTAAGATCTTTAATGAGCATTAGAAGTTAAAAAAGAATTTGAAGAATATTTTCAATTAGGATTTTAACTGTAAAAAATTTTAAATTTTTTTCTGACAATTTTTTCCATTTTTGTACTTAACATAAAATTTGATGAATTAAAATGAATGTAATACAGTATTTTCGTGATAACACTTGATTACTTTTGTTATCGAAATAAAAAGGAAGCAACATATTAAGGATTAAATTCATTTTTTTTAATTTTATTATTAGAAGATACTTTTTGAAATAAAATGTGATATTTCGAATGCCATGTTAAGATGTTTATTATTTACAAATTTCTGAAAAATGTTTAAGATCTTTAATGAGCATTAGAAGTTAAAAAAGAATTTGAAGAATATTTTCAATTAGATTTTAACTGTAAAAATTTTAAATTTTTTCTGACAATTTTTTTTTTCCATTTTTGTACTTAACATAAAATTTGATGAATTAAAATGAATGTAATACAGTATTTTCGTGATAACACTTGATTACTTTTGTTATCGAAATAAAAAGGAAGCAACATATTAAGGATTAAATTCATTTTTTTTTAATTTTATTATTAGAAGATACTTTTTGAAATAAAATGTGATATTTCGAATGCCATGTTAAGATGTTTATTATTTACAAATTTCTGAAAAATGTTTAAGATCTTTAATGAGCATTAGAAGTTAAAAAAGAATTTGAAGAATATTTTCAATTAGGATTTTAACTGTAAAAAATTTTAAATTTTTTCTGACAATTTTTTTTTTCCATTTTTGTACTTAACATAAAATTTGATGAATTAAAATGAATGTAATACAGTATTTTCGTGATAACACTTGATTACTTTTGTTATCGAAATAAAAAGGAAGCAACATATTAAGGATTAAATTCATTTTTTTTAATTTTATTATTAGAAGATACTTTTGAAATAAAATGTGATATTTCGAATGCCATGTTAAGATGTTTATTATTTACAAATTTCTGAAAAATGTTTAAGATCTTTAATGAGCATTAGAAGTTAAAAAAGAATTTGAAGAATATTTTCAATTAGGATTTTAACTGTAAAAAATTTTAAATTTTTCTGACAATTTTTTTTTCCATTTTTGTACTTAACATAAAATTTGATGAATTAAAATGAATGTAATACAGTATTTTCGTGATAACACTTGATTACTTTTGTTATCGAAATAAAAAGGAAGCAACATATTACGGATTAAATTCATTTTTTTAATTTTATTATTAGAAGATACTTTTTGAAATAAAATGTGATATTTCGAATGCCATGTTAAGATGTTTATTATTTACAAATTTCTGAAAAATGTTTAAGATCTTTAATGAGCATTAGAAGTTAAAAAAGAATTTGAAGAATATTTTCAATTAGGATTTTAACTGTAAAAATTTTAAATTTTTTCTGACAATTTTTTTTTTTCCATTTTTGTACTTAACATAAAATTTGATGAATTAAAATGAATGTAATACAGTATTTTCGTGATAACACTTGATTACTTTTGTTATCGAAATAAAAAAGGAAGCAACATATTAAGGATTAAATTCATTTTTTTTTAATTTTATTATTAGAAGATACTTTTGAAATAAAATGTGATATTTCGAATGCCATGTTAAGATGTTTATTATTTACAAATTTCTGAAAAATGTTTAAGATCTTTAATGAGCATTAGAAGTTAAAAAAGAATTTGAAGAATATTTTCAATTAGGATTTTAACTGTAAAAAATTTTAAATTTTTTCTGACAATTTTTTTTTTCCATTTTTGTACTTAACATAAAATTTGATGAATTAAAATGAATGTAATACAGTATTTTCGTGATAACACTTGATTACTTTTGTTATCGAAATAAAAAGGAAGCAACATATTAAGGATTAAATTCATTTTTTTAATTTTATTATTAGAAGATACTTTTGAAATAAAATGTGATATTTCGAATGCCATGTTAAGATGTTTATTATTTACAAATTTCTGAAAAATGTTTAAGATCTTTAATGAGCATTAGAAGTTAAAAAAGAATTTGAAGAATATTTTCAATTAGGATTTTAACTGTAAAAAATTTTAAATTTTTCTGACAATTTTTTTTCCATTTTTGTACTTAACATAAAATTTGATGAATTAAAATGAATGTAATACAGTATTTTCGTGATAACACTTGATTACTTTTGTTATCGAAATAAAAGGAAGCAACATATTAAGGATTAAATTCATTTTTTTTAATTTTATTATTAGAAGATACTTTTTGAAATAAAATGTGATATTTCGAATGCCATGTTAAGATGTTTATTATTTACAAATTTCTGAAAAATGTTTAAGATCTTTAATGAGCATTAGAAGTTAAAAAAGAATTTGAAGAATATTTTCAATTAGGATTTTAACTGTAAAAAATTTTAAATTTTTTCTGACAATTTTTTTCCATTTTTGTACTTAACATAAAATTTGATGAATTAAAATGAATGTAATACAGTATTTTCGTGATAACACTTGATTACTTTTGTTATCGAAATAAAAAGGAAGCAACATATTAAGGATTAAATTCATTTTTTTTTAATTTTATTATTAGAAGATACTTTTTGAAATAAAATGTGATATTTCGAATGCCATGTTAAGATGTTTATTATTTACAAATTTCTGAAAAATGTTTAAGATCTTTAATGAGCATTAGAAGTTAAAAAGAATTTGAAGAATATTTTCAATTAGGATTTTAACTGTAAAAAATTTTAAATTTTTTCTGACAATTTTTTTTTTCCATTTTTGTACTTAACATAAAATTTGATGAATTAAAATGAATGTAATACAGTATTTTCGTGATAACACTTGATTACTTTTGTTATCGAAATAAAAAGGAAGCAACATATTAAGGATTAAATTCATTTTTTTAATTTTATTATTAGAAGATACTTTTGAAATAAAATGTGATATTTCGAATGCCATGTTAAGATGTTTATTATTTACAAATTTCTGAAAAATGTTTAAGATCTTTAATGAGCATTAGAAGTTAAAAAGAATTTGAAGAATATTTTCAATTAGATTTTAACTGTAAAAAATTTTAAATTTTTCTGACAATTTTTTTTTCCATTTTTGTACTTAACATAAAATTTGATGAATTAAAATGAATGTAATACAGTATTTTCGTGATAACACTTGATTACTTTTGTTATCGAAATAAAAAGGAAGCAACATATTAAGGATTAAATTCATTTTTTTTAATTTTATTATTAGAAGATACTTTTGAAATAAAATGTGATATTTCGAATGCCATGTTAAGATGTTTATTATTTACAAATTTCTGAAAAATGTTTAAGATCTTTAATGAGCATTAGAAGTTAAAAAAGAATTTGAAGAATATTTTCAATTAGGATTTTAACTGTAAAAAATTTTAAATTTTTTCTGACAATTTTTTTTTTCCATTTTTTGTACTTAACATAAAATTTGATGAATTAAAATGAATGTAATACAGTATTTTCGTGATAACACTTGATTACTTTTGTTATCGAAATAAAAAGGAAGCAACATATTAAGGATTAAATTCATTTTTTTTTAATTTTATTATTAGAAGATACTTTTGAAATAAAATGTGATATTTCGAATGCCATGTTAAGATGTTTATTATTTACAAATTTCTGAAAAATGTTTAAGATCTTTAATGAGCATTAGAAGTTAAAAAAGAATTTGAAGAATATTTTCAATTAGGATTTTTAACTGTAAAAAATTTTAAATTTTTCTGACAATTTTTTTCCATTTTTGTACTTAACATAAAATTTGATGAATTAAAATGAATGTAATACAGTATTTTCGTGATAACACTTGATTACTTTTGTTATCGAAATAAAAAGGAAGCAACATATTAAGGATTAAATTCATTTTTTTTTAATTTTATTATTAGAAGATACTTTTGAAATAAAATGTGATATTTCGAATGCCATGTTAAGATGTTTATTATTTACAAATTTCTGAAAAATGTTTAAGATCTTTAATGAGCATTAGAAGTTAAAAAAGAATTTGAAGAATATTTTCAATTAGGATTTTAACTGTAAAAATTTTAAATTTTTCTGACAATTTTTTTCCATTTTTGTACTTAACATAAAATTTGATGAATTAAAATGAATGTAATACAGTATTTTCGTGATAACACTTGATTACTTTTGTTATCGAAATAAAAAGGAAGCAACATATTAAGGATTAAATTCATTTTTTTTAATTTTATTATTAGAAGATACTTTTTGAAATAAAATGTGATATTTCGAATGCCATGTTAAGATGTTTATTATTTACAAATTTCTGAAAAATGTTTAAGATCTTTAATGAGCATTAGAAGTTAAAAAAGAATTTGAAGAATATTTTCAATTAGGATTTTAACTGTAAAAAATTTTAAATTTTTTCTGACAATTTTTTTTTTCCATTTTTGTACTTAACATAAAATTTGATGAATTAAAATGAATGTAATACAGTATTTTCGTGTACTAACAAATATTAAATAAATCATTTATCCTGTAATAAAAGATTATTTTAAGTTGCACATTTTATATCAAATTTGTTATTTCCTTTGCTTAATAAAATATAACTAATATACGATTTTTTTCATTTTATTGTAATAGGTTAAAATGGCAACAAAAAGGAAAAAAAAAAAAAAAAAAAAAAAAATGCCAATTCTCAGTCGAGCAAGATTAACTTGAGCTACAAAAGCAAATGAATTTTACGCAGTAACAAACAAGTTATTTACATGACAAAAGCAATTACTTTAAGTACCAGGAACAACGGCGGGGGCCTTTCCTACATTTCAGAAGAGTAATTATTCCAATAACGACAATTGCAATGCCATGAAAGAAAAAAAAATCGTTTGCTGATTTAAAATATTCCTCGTAAGCAGCGTTCTGATCCGAACAAACGAAGAAATATGGACTCCGCACAAAAAAAAGAACGAAAAAAATTCTAATGAATGTTCTGTCAGAGGTGCATTAGACTAATTAATATTAAAGGAAAAGAAAAATTCGTAAAAATAAAAGACCAAAAAAGGACTGAAGAGTGGATAAAAATGATTCTTTTAGAAACTTTGTAGAATTTATTTGCATGAAATGCTTTGGACCATTTATATATTAAATAGTTTTTAAAATAAATAAATGTGCATGAATTTTTAAGAATCAAATCTTTTTAATTTAAGTATCAAAATTTATTCATTGTTTATTTATTTTATTAGTCTTTTAATTTAATCATGAAAATTAAATCATTATTTATTTATTTTATTAGTCTTTTAATTTAATCATCAAAATTTATTCATTTATTTATTTTATTAATTTTATTATCAAATTTTATTTATTATTTATTTATTTTATTAATTTATTACCAAAATTTATTTATTATTTATTTATTTTATTTTATTATCAAAATTTATTTATTATTTATTTATTTTATTAATCTTTTTAATTTTATTATTAAAATTTTATTTTATTTTTTTATTTTTTTAATCTTTTTAATTTTATTATCAAAATTTATTTATTATTTATTTATTTTATTAATATTTTTAATGTAATTATCAAAATTTTATTTTATTATCAATTTTATTTACTTGTTTTATAGATTTTGATGTCCAAGAAAAAAATTACAATTTAATTAATGTATCAGGTGAAATTTGAACTCATGGTGACGAGCGGTTCTTTTTTTACAGCATTTTGAAAGTGTAACTTTAATTATAATCACCCTTGCTTTAATTTTAAATGCATGCAATACTGCTACATAAAAAATTCTTAAAACAAGGCTTTGTTTCTCAAATAACACAAATTTTTCCGAATAAAACAATATTTTTATTTGTTTTTCTACAATATTTTTTATCAGTCTAAAGTTGTGTAAATCTGCAAATAGAAATTTATAATTTAAATCCCTTTTATTCATGGAGTATTAAATAAATATTGAAATTCTTTCAGGTTTTTCTTTTACAATAAACTTACATTAATTAATTTTAATTAATTAAAGTTTTTATTTGTATTATTATTGAAACTTTTAAAATATTTCAGTACTATTATTACTTAAAATAATTATAAAAATTCTACTTCTATTAACATAATGTTCTTTTTTTATATACAGCATATAATGATATTTATCATTAATTAATAAAATTTCTGTTTCCTGAATTAATTGAACAATATCTGATAGAGGTAAAAAAAATAATTTAAAAAAAACCCTCCTAAAAGATTTATCTCATTAGAACTAAAAAAACAGAATTTGTATCATCATTAAATTTTAATGGTGATTTAAATTGATGATTAAGAAACTTTCAATAGTAATACTTTTAATAATTTATTTTGCTTTACGAAACATATTTATCTTAACTAACAAAAACATACATTTACAATTTGGGGACCCTATACAAATTACATTTTATAAAGTTTAGGTCAATTTCACAATGTTTCTAATCAAACTATGACTACTTTGTTTCATAGCTGAAAGGATTTTTAGGAATCTAGTGGTCATACAAATTTATTTATATTGGGTTGCTTATATTTAAAGTATGTTTAAGGTTCAGTTGTTTATGTTTAAAATATGTTTAAGTTGTTAGTATTGGTTGTTTATGTTTAAGTTGTTTATGTTTAAGCTGTTAGTATTGGATTGTTTATGTTTAAAACAGTAAATATTTTTTTAACTTTTACTACAGTACATTAAAAAAAAAAAAAAAAAAAATTGCTAAGTATTTGTAAGCTAACTTGAAACAGCGCCAAGTGGTGTTTCAACAAATTAGCTTTACGGGATCAAGTTTGGGGAACCTATCACTTAATGAAAACACACTTGCAATTTAGAAACAATAAATATTTTAATGTTAGTCGAGTAAATATTTGAGAGATTCAATTCATGAATTTAAAATTCAGATTAAAAATTTGAAAGAAAGACTAATCGTTAGCTTCCAAGAAATCAAGTATGATTATTTATTAAATATAGGAATTAAATCAACTACAGGGATTGAAACAGTTGTTTTAAATAAATGCAATTAAAATTTTTCAGAATAAAAATTTTTTTGTTACATGCTAAGTTGATCTCAAAAATTTTACTTTGAACATTGAATCATTGCATCCCAATGATTCAAAATATATATTTAGATTTTATCATTGGGATGCAATTATTTATTTATTTTATTATTTTATTTTATTTTATATATATATATTTATTTATTTATAAAATATAAATTTTCATGGGTTGCTCCTATATTTTAGTCTTACATTAGGGTTGCTATTATATTTTAGCCCTATACATGGGTTGTTATTGTATTTTAGTCCAATAATGGGTTATTCCTATATTTTAGTCCTATACATGGGTTGCTATTATATTTTAGTCCTATACATGGATTGCTATTACATTTTAGTCCTATACATGAATTGCTATTACATTTTAGTCCTATACATGGATTGCTATTACATTTTAGTCCTATAAATGGATTGCTATTACATTTTAGTCCTATACATGGATTGCTATTACATTTTAGTCCTATACATGGATTGCTATTACATTTTAGTCCTATACATGGATTGCTATTACATTTTAGTCCTATACATGGATTGCTATTACATTTTAGTCCTATACATGGATTGCTATTACATTTTAGTCCTATACATGGATTGCTATTACATTTTAGTCCTATACATGGATTGCTATTACATTTTAGTCCTATACATGGATTGCTATTACATTTTAGTCCTATACATGGATTGCTATTACATTTTAGTCCTATACATGGATTGCTATTACATTTTAGTCCTATACATGGATTGCTATTACATTTTAGTCCTATACATGGATTGCTATTACATTTTAGTCCTATACATGGATTGCTATTACATTTTAATCCTATACATCGGTTACACCCATATTTTAGTCTTGTACATGGATTAATACTGTATTTAGCCTATATGAGTTGCTATTATATTTTAGTTCTATACATGCATTACTCCTATACTTTAGTCTAATACATGGATTGCTCCTATATTTCAGTCCTGTACATGGCTTACTCCTATATTTTCGTCCTATACATGGGTTGATATTGTATTTTAGTTTATATGGGCTGCTATTATATTTTAGTTCTACACATGGGTTGCAACCATATTTTTTTTGACTATTGCTTTTTTATGTAGACATGTTTAACTAATTGTACTCATTAGTATTAGCCATGATTAAATTCATTGTATACTATTACTAATGTGATAAAAAGAAATTTTTGATTGAAGTATTGTTCAAGGAAAATAATTTTTATTATTAACAAAACCAATGTACCCTTAAATTATTTTCCCAGGAATTCTGGTTAAAAACCAGTCAATGGTTGATTACAATGGCGAATAAAAAACAAGTAATATAAAAAGATATTTGTTTAATGTCAATTCCTTCTTTTTTTTTTTTTTCACTCTATTGCAGAAAGTCCTTTATAAATAATTTTCATTCATTTTTTTAAGTTTATCTGGCGCCCTCTATTGGTAGATATATGCAACTAAATCTAAAAAAAAATGTTAATTAATTAAATTTAATTACTGAATTAATATTTGAAGAAACAGTATTCACATCCAGTGTCATCACTATAAGTTTCAAAAAAATGTATTTGAACTTGAGTGGATGAACAAAAAGTATTTTATGAACGATTGAAAATTTGAACCAGATATATAGAGGGAGAGTGTGAGCTAATAGAAGGAATTGAAAAAAATATATGAAATCTTTGAAATGTGTTTCACAATAAGTGAACGGTCCCTTTCTCAGCCAAGTAAGGTAAAGGTATATTTCGAAAGAGGCTTAATTGAGAATTTTTTTCATTTGAATTTTTTTTTTTTAACCTAGAGGATTTCTTGTTAATTATGGGCAGACCTGTTGCTCGGGTGGGGAATTAAGAGCTTAAACATTCCCCATTCCAAAATTTCAATCGGGAATGAGAAAAATTCCATGGGCAGAACATCATCAATTGTTTTTTTATTCCAATACAACAAAAAAAAGCTGTTTTTTTTTTAAGTGAAAGCAATTTTGAATTAATTTAAATTTCTTTGCATTTAAATATTGGTGGTAAGAAATTGGGTTTCTGTGATAAAAATATTTTTAAAAAGCATTTAAATTAGCTGCAAACAAATTGCCTCTAATTTTTAAAAAATAAGTTTTAAATAGTTTTTTAAGGTGGTTATTTTCTTGTAAACCCATTATAACTGTGAAAGAGCAATTTATTCTTTCGTGTTGAAACCTTTAAAAGTAAATACAGTTCTTAATTTAAATTTTTAAAAATATTTTGATAAATCAGGGATTGCCAACACAAATGATCTTGCGGGCCACTTTGGAAATGCATCCTAACTCCTCGGACCGCACATAAAATTATATATACCCCCTATTAGATTGAGACCCCCTATAGACATTTTTTGGAGTGAAAACTTGAAATATAATGAGCTATTATTTTTGTGTCTGCTATTATTCTTACATATAAACATAGATAATAATGATACTAAATGCACATTATAAAGAAATATAAAATACTCAAAATGAAATATATAAATATAAACGAAGTAAAAAATGAAATCATAAAAAATATCTATTTTACTAGCGCCATATGTGTTTCTCCAACTCTTTCACTCAGCTTTTGCAAATTAATCTCCATTTGGGTACTTGCACATTGTAATGGATGTTGCAGGTGAGCGTCCGTTATGTTGGAGCATGTTTCGTGTTTAACCAATTTCATTTTCGAAAATATTGAAGGCGGGCGGCGGGTTGGCCACCCTGTGATAAATGTTCGATCTAAACGTTAGAGATATCTAAACGTTCCAAACAGAATATTGTATTCTTTACCTTTCAAATAATTTTATCATTAACAAATACAGTTTTTCCAGCTTTGGAATGGGTTAAAGGATGATCAACCCTACCTCATTCCCCGTAAAAAAAGAACTTGCGATAGATATGAAAAGAAAATTTTTACTTTTTCGTAGATAAACAGAAACGCCTTTTAACAGCTTGTTCATATTTATTAACAATTTTAAAAAAATGAGCTAATGCCTTCGCTATATAATAAGGACCATACTATATAACCATCATCATCATTATCATTAGTGGCGCAACAGCTCTATGGTGGGCCAAGGCCGTCTGCCCATTGGCAGATTTCGAGACGAGAGATGTTTTTCCTTTTACGAGGTAGGGTTGTCAACACTACTTCCTCAAAGCTCTACGATTCTATTATACCGGGACCTACTGTTCTCTCTCACTTTCTGTAGGAAAGACAAGATTGTCGGATTGTTGCAATAAAGATTGTTACCAAACCTGCCAAGCTATCATCACATACGTTAAACCATGTCTAAAGCTAATGCAGTCCATCATTCCACAGTACGATATAAGCTCGTTTTTCTTTCTGTAACGCAAGTCCCATACAAATGACGAGCAGAGTGACCATGGAAGTGTCCAACCATCCCGTCACTCCTGGCAGTGACGATTGTAAATGTCACGTGAGTCACACAATAAAGATTGTTGCCAATACTCGTCAAGCTATCCTCGCATGTGTTAAACTACAACACCCTAAAATACATGGTTAAAGCTAATTGTAAATGAGTGCAGTCTATTCCACAGTGCAGTGTTAGCTCACTTGTTTCTGTGTAACTCAAATAAGCAAAGTGATCAATATCGCAAAATGGAATGGCAGGATGACCATGAAAGTGACCAGACATACGTCGCTCCTGACAGTGGACACTGACGATTGTAATAGTCACGTAGGAAATGATGATGTCCATGTATCACAACGTAGTCCTTGCATGATCATAGGTGTATGATCATGTAAGGATTACGTTTGACCCAAACTGGCAGCCACAATGCGTTATTCAGTTATATTACAACTGTTTGGTTCTACTATATCTTCATTAATTTCAACACATTTTAAATAAATGTAGATTTCAAAAGTTTTCATATAAATCACAAAAAAAGCAAAAAACAATTCGCAATGTACGAGCACCTGAAAAATTACACAGCAAACTGAATGAGGATGTACATCTGTTGTTGAAAAACATTTGCGAATTAAAGTCACTTTAAAAGAACAAAACATTTTTACAGCTGTTATTTTGATCATTTATTTATGTGTGATCCTGTTCAGATTGGGCAGACGTCCAACGGAGAGCAGGTGGCCCCTTCAGCAACTTATTACAGTTCATGTTTCTTGCTTTTTTTATTTATTTATTTGGAAAACAACACGTCTTAAATTATCCACTTATTTTAGAATCAATTTATAATTTTTAAAAATGCTTTTCCTTTTTAATGTAAAAGTACGAAAAAAATCATGAATATGTTAATATTAATTTTTATACTAACTTCTTCACCACAGCTAAGAACTCTCTGATGTGGTTGACTGTAACACTTTCCATTTTCTTTTTGTAATTAAGTTTCATGTGTTTCCTCATGTAATGTAAAATTCAATAAATAATTGTTATATAACTTGGGGTCCATCGCAATTAACTCTATTTCCCACTATATTTTTCTTTAAAAACCGATAAAAATATTTTAAATCTGTAACAATATTAATGGATGATTTAATTTGTATGCAGTAGTTTCAATATTTAATTGTCAGCTGTCAGTGATTGAATTATTTCGAATGAAAAATCCAAATATGAATTGATAGTTTTTGTTGATAGAAATCTTCTAAGTTTAAGACTTTACTATTTTCAATATTTTTCCCTCGGGAAGAGATATAGCAACCCAGGGGAAAGGAATGTATATTCTTTAACAAGGGCATAAAAGCAACCTATCACTCAAATCTGACTGCAGATAACCAGGGTCGTGGATATTTATACTACATGCAATTAATGCCTTGTTCTAATGAGAACAATCTGTCACTCAAATCTGCCAGCAGATATTCAGTGTCATGGATAATGATACATCATGAAATGAGAGATTTTCTTTTCGGCTTTCACAGGTGGAAGCAATTCCAGATGGAATATGGACTACGTCATGAGTAGCTGCATCATGATGGGTGATAGACCATGGGCTGAGAAAGTGTCTACTCCAAAGAGAAGTGAAGGAAGCTGGTTCCACCCTTTTTGACGGATTTTCTTAATGGGAGATTTTTGGAGAACGAGGGAGAATGTTCTGCGTCGAGTCGACAAAAAATGTTGTTTTTCTCTGAAGTGATTGAACAGGCAGAAGATTCCATTTGTTTACAAAGTGAACTCCTTGTGGTTTCGAGTATCACATCGTATGATAATGAAAGTCTGCCGCAGACCAGGTGCAATAGATTTGACGTAGGCTCGAGCACTCCGAAACGCTCCGACCTTGGAGTGAACCGCACTTATGTATATAATTTATATCTTAATGTGCATTTTTTAATAGAGTTTTGTATAAATAGCATTTTTAGAACATTTTTAGAGCAATAGAGCATTTTTTAATAGAGTATGCATTCTCTTTATACCTTTTACTTCTTTATTTATGTATATACCTTTTCTGGTGTGTAATTCAAACATCTAAAAAAATAGTCACTTTTTATCTTTTAATTGAGCAAAAAACTTACTTTTTTCAGGCACTATTTGATAATGTGATCGTTTGTTAGGGATTTATTTGTCTTCAGAAAATTCCTTCAAATTAAAATGGAATAAAAAATAAATGATATTTAATGGAATTTTTTATGTTTATATTATTGCGTTATTTGTTTTAAATATATTTTCCAGTTTGTTTAAAAATTCTTCTTATTTATAAATAGTTTTTCAGAATAATTTTTTTCCTTGCAATTTGCCAAACGATAGTTTTGAACTCTTCGGTGATATTTTTCCATACTATCGTTGTTCTAATGCAGCTGGCAATACAGAGACAGTTCATCTTTATGCCATCAGCAAGGGCTACACCGCTCTCATTTAGCACTACACAGGGGGCACGTGCAGCTTGAAGATAGGCTACGGACGCAAGTCACACTGACCCCCACAACCGCTTTACGATCCTATGAGACCGGGACCTACAATTTAAAGTGGATCCCAAACCACCACAAAAATGCATGGAACCACCGGGACTGGAACCCGTGGTACCGAACTCCAGAGCTCTAGCCATTCCGCCATCAGGCCTATGTTCCATAGTAAAATTTACCCGAACTAAAAATGTTTTATTTAATGCAGCCGGACAAGGCCACAGACGCTAGAAATTAATCCATCGACATTCTGCGTTTACAGAACACGCCATTTTCCTAATCTGAAAAATGATTAGCGTCATGCAAGAATCATTTATCACATTATATAAAGGCCCGGCTTTTGTTGAGTGAGCGCCACGAGTCCATTTATTACACGGGAGGGTTTAAAAGTTACAAAATTCTTAATATTCATATCCGCAACGAAGATTAATATTTCCGAGATACAAAGATGTCAGGGGTTAGTGGTCAACATAGCGTCGATTGAAACTTGACTGCCACTTTGTATTTGTTCTAAATTCACTCAAGTATAACAATATGTTTATGTGGTAAGCATAACATGAAGGTGATGATTTCATTTAGAATTATTACGGGGATATGACGAAATTCAAACTATTGAAGTAGAAATGATCATAAACTACAAAGAATTCAAGTAATATATGAAATTATATAGGGTGATTATAATTAAAGTCCCACTTTCAAAATACAGTAAAAAAAAATTTTGAACTGAAAATACTTGAGGAAGGAGGAAATGGTACGACGTGAAAAAAGTTCCAAATTATATTAATAGATGGCGGTGTAAGCGGCACAAAGAAAATTAATTCGGCTGCCAGTGATAGTTTGAATCGAAATGACAACGTATTTGGCATGAGTCGCACATAAAACCAACTGCAGTGTTCGATGTGCTAGACTGTTTCGGTTTTTTTGACGGAAAAAAGGAATTCCAAGTCAATGAGCAGTTGTGAGATTGTGAGTAGAAAGCCCATCTACCACGACAAAGTCATACCAAATTGGATGGGAAAATTTGGCGGAACTTTTTTTTTTGATGCTGTACCCTTTCTCTCATCTTCAAGTATCTATAGAAATTGTAAGTATAGAAATTGTGCCAAGTGTGTATTTGGAGTGTTTATACTTTTCTCCTCAAACAGAGGAATATTCCGGTTTACAGATTTATCGTGCCCATTCCTGACATATACACGGGAACTTACAGATCGGTTCTGCATTCAAATACACCTTATTTCGAAAATCCAAATCGATTAATACGTTGGAAATCCAATATCGTACACATAAATTCAAGAGAATACTTTAAATCGGGGTGGCCAACCTCTTGCGGGCCCCTTTGGAAATGCATCCTAACTCCGCGGGCTGCATATAAAATTACCTATCCCCCTATTAGATTGAAACCCACTATAGACTTTTTTTTTGGAGTGAAAAATTGAAACAGAATGAGTTATTATTATTGTGTTTACTATTAATATTACATGTAAACATAGATAATATAATAACAATGATACTAAACACACACTGTAAAGAAATATATGACACTCAAAATGAAATATAAAGAATATATAAATATAAATGAAATAAAAAAAGTGAAATCATTCAAAAATATTTAATTTTCGAGTGCGATATTTGTTTGCACAAGAATATTATTTTAAAATGAATGTTAATTATTTCTCATCGTTCGACAGTTCAGTTTTGAAAAAGGGATGCTCACATATATTTTAATACATTAGTTTTCACTACTTTGGCCATTCTAAAATAAAAATATATTTTGTAAAAGTGTGATAAAACTCCCGGGCAGCAAAAATATTCAAGGCGGGCCACGGGTTGTCCACCCCTGTTCTAAATAAACAGCAAGATATATCAAGAGGAAATTAAATGATCCTAAATAAGAAAATAAGACATTGAAAGGAATCATCACTAACACGTCGTCCGAGATTAAATCATCATGAAGAAAGAAGCGATACTATAAACGAACAAATAACGCGATTAACTCATCTGTACCTTTCAGACGATAAAGAAAAAGAAAAAAAAATTATCGTTTTCTTTATTTTCTGTACACTTGTTTGTTTTCAAGGGTAAGAGAAAAAAACATTAAAAAAAAAAAAAAAAAAAAAACTGTGTAGGGGTGGGGCTAGACGAAAAGCATCTTAGCCAATAGGATTTAGTTTCGTTAGACATGTGATAGATCGCTTGCGTTTTCTTGCTCACGAACACGATTATGGTTAAACGATTGGTAATCATCAATTATCAATCGTTGACAGGTGGTGGGTTCTGTTTTTTTATTTATTGTTTTAACAAAAAGTGTCGTATGTCACGGACTTTCTAACGTAAAGAACGGTTGACGTTGATGTGGGATATTTCACTTAATGGAAAAGTTTGTAGATGGATTAGTTATCAATAACAGGAGAGAGAGAAAAAAATATATAGTTAAGCATTACTTCATTGGGACTAAAAACGAAATTTGAAGGCCAAACTATTAGAAGTGAATTATCTATTCTTTATATCTATATTTACAAAATAAGCTTTAATGATCTCTTTGTAAATTGTAACGATTATAAATACTTTGTACGCAGCTGTATTATAATTGTAAAACTAAAATACTAGAATTCTTAAACCAGTTTTTATTATTGTATAATTTTGTCGTAGTGTGCAATATTTGTGACTATTTCTGTTGAATTTGACTATACAATTGCAATTTTGATTAAAAAATTGCATAAAATTTCTTTCTTGCATCTATTCGTTGTTTACATACAGTTATTGAAAGCTTAAAAAAAAAAAAATTCAGAACTAAATCTCTGGTGCTTTTCAATTAAAAAAAATTCATGAAATTTCCTTTTTCCATTTGTTCGTTTTTTACATTCAGTTACGGAATGCGTAAAAAAATTCATAACTTCATCACTGTGCTTTTCGATAAAAAAAATTGCATAAAATTGCAATTTTGACTGAAAAATTACATAAAATTTCGTTCTTGAATCTATACGTTTTTTGCATTCCGCTATTCAGTACTTAAAAAAAATTCAAAAACTTCACAAATAATCTAAAAAAAAAAAAAAATTAGAAATAATCTCTGTGATTTTCGATTGAAAATACAGATTGTTTATAATTTTTTATACACCTATATACATATTTTTTTATAAGTATCCATAAAATTAGTTGTCAGTTAAAAAAAAAGGTAGCATTAAAATTTTAAGGAGAAAAAAATTCCCAGTTTGTTCTTAAAATGTTTTTATTACTATTAATGGATAAAATAGAAAATTAAATAATTTGAAAACAAAAATTTCTTTTTTAGAATAATCTGCTAAGAATATTACCCCTGTTTACAAAAACAGCAGTCGAATTTTTAATATTTTAATTGTATTCAATTAATACTTTTTATAAAATAATCAGATTTCATTTTCACCTCGTTATAAATTAATGTTATCTTGATATAAGAGTATTAGAAAAGCCATTAGTTCGGCAATGAAATATGATTTAAAATAGGGAAAGTAATCATTCGAAATTAATTAAGTTTACTTGCAGAAAAGATTTTATTTTTGGCTGATGATAATGAGATCTTTTACATTAAATTTCCTATAAGAAACATTCTATTCGAAATTATGATGTAAAAATATTTCTAAAAGCCAAAAAATAATTTCAAAATGATCGTTCATTTTTATAAATTGAATTAAAATTATTACATCTTTTTTTAATGATTTCACCTTTTCAGTTAGGAAATACATATCTTTAAAAATATTTATTTTAATTAGTCACTTTTAAAATTTTCCACCTAATAAAATCTTTTCGATTTTAATTTCCATTAAGAAATTAGCGATAAAAAAAATGGAAATCTTATTTCATCTCGAAAAGTGAAAGCTCATATAACATGCATTCTTTCAATTAGCGTATCGTTTAGTTCTTAAGATATCCCGGAAAAAAACTAATTATAAAGCATAAAATATGTAAGAAAAAAATAGCAAATCATGCATATGTTTTATAATCTGATGGCATTTATCAATGTTACATTTCAATTTGTTCATTTCGCATTCGATTCGAACAAAAATTTAATCAACTTCATTCTGTTAGCGATAAGCCTAATTTAGTTTCTGGAAAACGTAATCTGCCAGATAAATGATATTTCAAGAATTAAATTAGTTCTAGAATTTTATGCCAATTTCACCTTCTTTTTTGTATTTCTGTTTCAAATCTTTTTCTGAAATTAAACCGTTCCTTTTTTTTTTATTTCTCTATCTCTGGATTTGAAACTAATGAACACATAACGGTGAATGGTTCTTTTTCTTAAAATTTATTTCTTCAGTTTGAGCGCGTAATTAAAGTCGTAAGAAATTGGAGAACTTTTAGGTAACAGGTTTTAATTTCTATCTGATTCTATCTGAGCAAATGATTACAAAATATTCAATCTAATTTTTTTAATCTTTATCATTCGGAAGCAACATTTTTCCCAGGTTAGATACATTGGCTCTCAAAAGTCTTCGTATAATTAAGAATTTCATTGGGGCAATTGCAAAAAATTGCATAAAATTGTAATTTTGACTGGACAATTGAATTAAACTTCGATTTTTCAACTATTCGTTTTTTACATTCAGTTATAAAATTTTTTTTAAAAATTAGAAATAAATCTCTGTGCTATTAGATAAAAAGCACAGATATTATTTGTGATTTTTTTTTAAATCTGTATGTATCAATTTTTTTTATAAGTACCACCAGAATTAGTGATCAGTTAAAAAAAACAAAAACGGTAGCATTAAAATTTTAATGAGGAAAAATTCCATGTTTTGTCATAAAATATATTTAATAGTATTAATGGATAAAATAGAAATTAAAATAATTTGAAAACAAAAATTTCTTTTTCTTAATAATCTATAAAGAGCCTCTGTTTAAAAAAAAAACAGCAATCGAATTTTTAATATTTTGATTGTATTCAATTAATTCTTTTTCTAAAGTAATCAGATTTCATTTTCGCTTCGTTATAAATTAGTGTTATCTTGATATAAAAGTATTAAAAAAACCATTAGTTCGGCAACGAAATATGATTTGGAAAGTAATCATGCGAAATTAATTAAGTTTAGTTGCAGCAAAGAGGTTTTTTTTTATTTTTGGTTGATGATAATGCGATCTTTTACATTAAATGTTCTACAAGAAACATTCTATTCGAAAGTAAGATGTAAAATATTTCTAAAAGCCAAAAAATAATTTCAAAATCATCGTTCATTTTTACAAATTGAATTAAAATTATGGCATCTTTTTTTTAATGGTTTCACCTTTTACAGTTAGGAAATACACACGTTTAAAAATATTTATTTTAATTAGTCACTTTTAAAATTTCCACTTAATAAAATTTATAGATTTTAATTTCCATTAAGAAATTAGCGATAAAAAAATGGAACTCCAATTTTCTCTTAAAAAGTGAAAGCTCATATAACATGCATTCTTTCAATTAGTGCATCGTTTAATACTTAAGATATTCCGGAAAAACACTAATTATTAAGCATAAAATATGTAAGAAAAAATAGCAAATCACACGTATGTTTTATAATTTGATGGCATTTATCAATTTTGCATTTCAATTTGTTCATCTCGCATTCGATTCGAACAAAAATTTAATCAACTTCATTCCGTCAGTGAAAAGCCTAATTTAATTTCTAGAAAACGTAATCTGCCAAATAGAAGATATTTCAAGAATTAAATTAGTTCTAGAATTTCATGCCAATCGCGACTTCTTTTTTTTTAATTTCTGTTTCAAATCTTGAAAATTAAACCGTTCCTTTTTTTTTCTATATTATCTCTGGATTTGGAACTAATGAACACATAAAGGCAATGGTTATTTTTTTTCTTTCTTTTTTTTTTTTTTTTCGAACCCGCGCATAATTAAAGTCGAAAGAAATTGAAGAACTTTTAGGTAATATGTTTTAATTTCCATCAGAGAAAAAGATTACAAAATATTCAATCTAATTTTTTCAAAGATTAGATACAGTGATTCTCAAAAGTCTTCGTACAATTAAGAATTTCATTGGGGCCTGGAGGCCAAAAATTCATAAATAAATCTGGTGCTTTCCGATAATTGCATAAAATTGCAACTTTAATTAAAAAATTGCATGCAATTTCACTTTTGCATCTATTCGTTTGTGTGCAATCAGTTATGGAATGCTTAAAAAATTCATAAATAAATCTCTGTGCTTTTTCATAAAAAAACACAGAGATTATTTGTGATTTTTTTTATACACCTATACACAACAATTTTTTTTTTATAAGTACCAACAGAATTAGTGGGCAGTTAAAAATCGACAGCGTTAAATTTTAATGATTGAAAATTACATGTTTATTTTTAAAATGTTTTTAATGCTATTAATGCATAAAATAGAAACTAAAATTATTTGAAATTAAAAATTCCTTTTCTTAATAATCTACAAAGAATATTATACCTGTTTAAAAAAATCACTCCAGTAGAATTTTTAATATATTGATTGTATTCAATTAATACTTTTTCTAAAGTAATCAGATTTCATTTTCGCTACGTTACAAATTAATGAAATCTTGATATAAGTGTATTAAAAAACCCATTAATTCGACAATGAAATATGATTTGGAAAGTAATCATTTGAAATTAATTAAGTTTAGTTGCAGCGAAGAGTTTTTTTTTTTTTTTTTTTTTTTTTTTTTTTTGGCTGATGATAATGCGATCTTTTACATTCAATTTCCTACAAGAAACATTCTATTCGAAAGTAAAATGTAAAAATATTTCTAAAAGCAAAAAAATAATTTCAAAATCATCGCCATTTTTACAAATCGAATTAAAAATGATTACATCTTTTTTTAATGGCGTCACCTTTTGCAGTTATGAAACATAAATCTTTAAAAATTTACTTTAATTAGTGACATTTTTAAAATTTCCATCCAACAAAAATCTTTTCGATTTTATTTTTCATTAAGAAATTTGCGATGCGAAATTTGTGAAAGATCATATAACATGCATTTTTTCAATTAGTGCATCGTTTAGTTCTTAAGATATCCCGGAAAAAAACTAATTATAAAGCATAAGATATGTAAGAAAAAATAATAAATCACACGTATGTTTTATAATTTGATGGCATTTATGAATTTTGCATTTCAAGTTGTTCATTTCGCATTCGATTCGAACAAAAATTTAATCAACTTCATTCCGTTAGCGATAAGGCTAATTTAGTTTCGAGAAAACGAAATCTGCCAAATAAACGATAATTCAAGAATTAAATTAGTTCTAGAATTTTATACCAATCTCATCTTCTTTTTCTTAATTCAGTTTCGACTCTTTTTCTGAAAATTAAACCGTTCTTTTTTTTTTTCCTTATTTCTGGATTTGAAACTATTGAACACACAACGGCAATGGTTCTTTTTATTTTTGAACTGATTCAGCGCGTAATTAAAGTCGTAAGAAATTGAAGAACTTTTACGTAACGTTTTGATTTTCATCAGAGAAAATGATTACAAAATATTCAATCTAATTTTTTAATCTTTATTAATTGAAAGCAACATTTTTTCGAAAATTAGATACAGAGGCCCTAAAAAGCGTTCGTACACTTAAGAATTTCAGTGGGGCCTGATGGCCAAAAATTTATAAATGAATCTCTGATGCTTTTCGGTAAAATAAATTGCATAAAATTGCAATATTGACTAAAATATTGCATAACATTTCGTTCTTGCATCTATTCGTTTTCTGTATTCAGTTATGGAATGCTTAAAACAAATCATAAATAAATAAATCTCTGATGCTTTTCGACACAAAAATTGTATAAAATTGCAATTTTGACTAAAAACTTCGATTTTTCAACAATTCGTTTTTTACATTCAGTTATAAAAAATTTTAAAAAAATTATAAATAAATTTCTGTGCTTTTAGATAAAAAGCACAGATATTATTTGTGATTTCTTTTATACATCTGTATGCATCAATTTTTTTTATAAGTACCACCAGATTTGTGGTCAGTTAAAAAAAAAAAGATCGCATTAAAATTTTAATGAGGAAAAATTCCATGATTTGTCTTAAAATATTTTTAATAGTTATTAATGGATAAAACAGAAAATAAAATAATTTGAAAACAAAAAATTCTTTTTTTTTTTTTAATAATCTACAAAGCATCCCTGTTTAAAAAAAAAAACAGCAATCGAATTTTTAATATTTTGATTGTATTTCAATTAGTACTTTTTATAAAGTAATCAGATTTCATTGTCGCTTCGTTATAAATTAATGTTATCTTGATATAAGAGTATTAAAAAACCCATTAGTTCGTCAATGAAATATGATTTAAACGAGGGAAAGTAATCATTTGAAATTAATTAAGTTTAGTTGCAGCAAAGTGGTTTTATTTTTGGCTGATGATAATGCGATCTTTTACAGTCAATTTCCTACAAGAAACATTCTATTCGAAAGTAAAATGTAAAAATATTTCTAAAAGCCAAAAAATAAATTCAAAATCATCGTCAATTTTTACAAATTGAATTAAAAATTATTACATCTTTTTTTTAATGGTTTCACTTCTCAGCTAGGAAATACACATTTTTAAAAATTATTACTTTAATTAGTCACTTTTAAAATTTCCACCTAACAAAAATCTTTTCGATTTTATTTTCCATTAAGGAATTTGTGATAAAAAAAAATGAAAATCTCTCGAAAAATGAAAGCTCATATAACATGCATTCTTTCAATTAGTGCATCTTTTAGTTTTTGAATATTCTGGAAAAAAACTAATTATAAAGCATAAGATATGTAAGAAAAAGTAACAAATCATACGTACGTTTTATAATTTGATGGCATTTATCAATTTTGTTTAATTTGTTCATTTCGCATTCAATTCGAACAAGCTTTTAATCAACTTCATTCCATTAGGAGATAAGGCTAATTTAGTTTCGAGAAAATGTAATCTTCGAAATAAATGATATTTCAAGGATTAAATTAGTTCCAGAATTTTATACCAATTTCACCTTCCTTTTTTATTTCTTTTTCGACTCTTTTTCTGAAAACTAAACCGTTTTTTTCTTTCTAACTTATCTCTGAATTTGAAACTAATGAACACATAGCAGCAATGTTTCTTTTTTTCCCCCCAATTTTGCGTGTAATTAAAATCGTAAGAAATTTAAGAACTTTTACGTAACAGGTTTTAATTTTCATCTGAGAAAAAGATTACAAAATATTCAATTCTAATTTTATTAATCTTTATTAGTTGGAAGCAACATTTTTACAAGATTAGATACAGTGGCTCTCAAAAGTCTTCGTACACTTGAGAATATCGTATAAATGCTGCTCTATCCCTTCATAAAAATTAATATTTCAGAATGAAAATTTTTTAACTTTCTTTCTGAAATATTACTTATATACACTACATTATATACAGGGTGATTATAATTAAAGTCCCTGTTTCAAAATGCTGCGAGAAAAGAAACACTTGTCGCCATGAGTTCACATTTGAACAGAAGATACTCGAGGAAGGACGAAACGGTACGGCATCCAAAAAAAGTTCCGCCGCTTTTTCCCGTCTAATTCGGTATGACCTTGCCGTGGTGGATGGGCTTTCCACTCACATTATTACAACTGTTGAAGGACTTGGAAGTCATTTCTTTCCGTCCAAAAACCGAAACAATCCAGCACATTGAAGACTTCAGTTGGTTTCATGTGCAAATCATGCCAAATATGTTAGCATTTCGATTCAAAATATCATTTGCAGCCGAATTCACTTTCTTTAGGCCACTTACAGCGTCATCTATAAATACATTTTGGAACTTTTTTGACAACGCACCGTTTCCCCCTTCTTCAAGTATCTTCAGTTCAAATCTAACATCATTGTGACGAGTGATTTTTTTTTTTTTTTTTTTTTGGCAGCATTTTGAAAGTGGGATTTTAATTACAATCACTCTGTGTAACATAATGGACCATAACTTACGAAAAACTCTACCAATTATATATATTTTTTAATAAAATGAACGTATGACGAGGCAGACGTCACGAGAAGATATGTAGGTCCGTACAGAGCCAGCGGGCTTTGCTCTTGATGCTATCAAGCAATTGCCATTCCGCTTATGCCATCAGATAGGATGGAAATAGGCATAGATTTCAAAAACGAAGGAAAAAAGCTTCAGCATGGCATTTGGGTAGGCGATATTTCGTAATCTCAATAAAGCGTAAAATTCGAACCAACTCCAGTCCCCCCTGATAGATACTTCCACACCAGGATAAACACCACCAGGACTTGCAATTGGGGCGCAATGCAAATGCTCCCCTCGAACTATCTCGCAGAGTAAACAGCCCCTACTGTTGACACGGACGTCCCTTCCGCCGCGGGGGATGTTGATTCGGAGGAAAGTTCAAAGCCAAACACGGTTCGGCGCCAATCAGATGGGATTTCGGTGTTCCCCGGGTGATCGGCTGTTTTCGCAGCTCCACCCCGCCGTGAAAGGCAGCAATAATCGCACCTCGCTTACCAGGGATTTAGAAAACAGCGATGTTGGAACAAAATCCGAAGGCTTCAAATGCGAATTTACAGCACTCAAAAGCACAAAACTGCTTTCACGTTAGTAAAGCCGGTTTCCTAGTAGGTCAATATTCACGCATCAACAACACAGCCGTAAATGGGGTGAGAACTCAATTATGAAAAATAACCACTCCTAGTTGAGGTCTCCCACTATATTTAATATCTTCAAATCAACAGCACAAAATAATGGATGCCTATATCACCAACAAAGATTTACACCTACTGTAGACATTTTTTGAGGAGTGAAAAATGGAAACAGAATGAGTTATTATTATTGCGTTTATTATTATTCTTACATGTAAACATAGATAATATAATAACAATGATACTAAACGCACTTTGCGAAGAAATACAGAACACTCAAAATACATAAATATAAACGAAATAAAAAAATGAAATCATTAAAAAATATTTATTTTACTCGTGCGATATGTGTTTTTCCATTCTTTCACTCAGCTTTTGCAAATCGATCCCAATTTGGGTATTTGCCCATCGTAATGGGTGTTGCATCCGTAATGTTTGAGCATGTTTTGTGTTGGGTCCATTTCATTTTCGAAAAAAAACGATTCGCAGGTGAAAGTTGAACCAAAAGCGCTAACAACTTCTACAAAGAGTCTGGTTTGCTCTGCTATCAACATTCAACTGTGCATATTTAGGGATGGTCACCAAAAGTGAAATACAGCACCTGTTACATTAGATGTTCGAAGATGCGCGCATCTAAATATAATTTATTCTGCGAATTCCTAACTGTAAGCTCATCAATAAAACAGGCACTGTCCTATATTCGCAAGACTACTATTTTAAAATCAAAGTTCATTTTTTTCTCATCCTTTCGAAAGTTCATTTTTAAATATAGGGATGCACACATGATGTATTTTTTTAATACATCGATTTTCACTACTTCGGTCGTCATGAAATAAATATATTTTGTAAAAGTGTGATACATCTCACGGACAGGAAAAAAATCAAGGCGGGCCGCGGGTTGGCCACCCCTGATTTAAAAGAACGATTTCATCCATTTTATAGAAACAAATATTTTGCATAAATTAATTAATTGAAAAAAAAGCTCTTGCTCTAGTATTAATTATCGAAAGCAATTAGCACAATGAGTGGAAACAAAGCTAAGACATTAACTATTACTTTTTAAATGAAAAGACTTCCGCGCGGTTTTCTTTCTGGACAATAAATTACATCCTTTCGGAAATGTTTGGAACATTCGAACGAGGGGGGTGGGGGATGATTGACGACTCTTCTTCAATCTTCTCGATCACCTACCATCCCGGTCAATACTAATAATAATGAGCGCAGATTAACAGAAATGAATAGTTTTAGCCAGAAGCCGATACCGTATGCTCTTTTCGGCTGATTTATAGAGGAGCGCTTTTTTCGCCCACTGTTTTTCTGATTCCAATAAATTTCCTTTGTTGTTCCTTAATGAGGTGGGAGATGCATTGTGGGTAATCTAATGCAACGAGAGCTCTGGCTCAAACAACAAAGACAGACATTCATTTTGTTAATGAATTCGGAATTTGGTTCAGAGTGCTGCCCTCCATTATTTTAACCAGTGGTTCTCATAGTTGTGAAGTCGGTCTGTATTTAAAATGTACAAATAATTGAAGGCGCAATATACACAAATTTCTGACCAATAAGCATCCGCTACAAATGCCTCATTTATATATATATGGTCAATTCCATAGACTATTATTTATTGACGACAGAGTCTCACAGGCTGAAATGGAAAATTTTGTAAAATAGGGCAGCATTTAAAAATCTACACATAACTGTAGACGCGCTTTATGCCAATTTCTGAGAAATAAGCTTCCGCTACTAACGCTCCATTTATATCCAGATGGTCAACTCCACAGATTATTACTTATTGACGGCACAGTCTCAGAGGCTGAAATGAAATTTTTTTTTAACATTGAAAATCAAATGGCCGCTAGGGCTCTTAATTGCCATCCCTGGAAGATCATGCTATTAGTTTCTTGGTAAACTTCTTTGGTTCGTTTTTTTAAAATAGTGTCTATAACAAAGCCGCCAGCTCTTTGAACCTCAGCCCTAATGCTTAGAACCACAGATTTCGGGTTCGAGTCCCGGCGGTACCGTGGGTGTTTGGAGTGGGTCGGAATAGCCGTTGGTCCGGTCTCATATAAACGTAGAGCGTCAGAGAGCCTAAGTCAGACTTCTCACCCACATCATCATCATCTGTAAAGGGACAACTCAGCTCTAGGCACAGGGGAGGTGATGTGGTGTGGAGTTGCTGTAGTAGACTAACGTATAACAGCCACTGAGACGCGAATCGAGCACTTGTTCTTCAATGGTGAAGTAGTACCATGGTGGGCCAAATCTGCCTGCCTGTTGGAAGATTCCGAAACCTGAGATTCTTTTTTACAGAATAGGGTTCTCACCCCTACTTTCAACGCTCTGCATCCATATTAGACCAAGATCTACGGTTTAAAGTGGATTTCGAATCACTAAAGCATCCATGCCACCGCAGGGAAACCTGTGCCTCGAGCTCCAGAGTTCTATAAATATTAAAATTGTAAATTTGTCGATGTAAGCGAGGGAAATTCACCTTATTAAATTTGGTCTCCTTGTTTTTCAAAAGTATTTCATTATGTCAATTTTTAGAAAGTTACCCAATGCAAAAGAAAACAAAAAATTAATTACACGAAGAAATTATTAGAAAAGGATTATTAGAAAATTTATTTAATTTCAAATATCATCAAAATGAATGCCATTGATTACGGCTTAGTCGAACCCTGTTTCATTAGACTTAATGAACTATAAGCTCTTCCGAAATATTAAGTTGATTTAGAAACGTAATAAGCTTCATTAACTCAAATTATGTTACTGCAGTATCTTTGATGGGAAAAGGTTTCACTTTTACTGTTACATTTTATTCAATAGTTATAGGAAATCAAATAATTAATCTTTATTTATAATTCTTAGCAAGGCATTTGACTTTATATATCCTGTATTAAAACTAACAGGACATAAATAACAACCAAATAATAATCCGAAATGAAATGGAAAATAACCAATAGGTAACTAAATTATTATTTTAGTAAGTTATTTATTTGTTTTAGAAATCCAGACACTTCCAGTATCAACGCAATCATATTTCAGATTCTTTATTTTACGAGACATTTTCGCTTAACAAGATGTCTAGGATTCTCAGAGTGTCTCGTTTGTCTCGTCGTCCATCTTATTAGGATTATCTTTTCAAATAAGGGAACTTTCACATGAAAGCGGTAATCCTATTTCTTTTTATAGAATAACTCGCAGTCTATTTTGCTTGGAATCGCTAAAAAGATGCTTTAAGCCTTATTAAAAACTTGCATTTCTGGATCAATACCAATAAAGAAGTCCGATGCCAAAAAGGAAGAAAATTTTTATGACACATTTTCAACAACTCCGAATTTCCAAGAACAAAAGTTTGCCATTACGGAATCGGCAACAATAAAGCGAAATAAATGTAAAATCAAAACTCACACTCTTAAGAAAGAAACAATCAAGCATTAATGAAGAAAAAACCCATTAAGAACTGTTAGATCAAATCCACAGCCATGTTCTCACACAGAAATGGCATTAACATTCTTATTGCTCCTTTCCTGTTCTATACTTATTTATTTACTTATTATTTTACTCTTCTTTTACTTTTCCCCATTTCTGCTGCGCGTTTCAAAACTTCGATAACACACGCTGATAACAGTAATTTGAGTTTCAAATCGATGCCATTCGCCGGCGAAGAAATAATAAACAAAAACCCGAAAAAGCGGAACAAAATGGCGTCCCCGTCCGCCATATTTGATTCGGCCCAAATCACTCGCTGTCAGCCGGGCAAAACGGTAATGACGAGGCATTTGCAGCAAAGTGGTTTTCAAAGAAGATCTTTTGATGCGAGTGTCATGGTGAAAATATTAAATTTTTTTTCTTCTTTCGAGAATTACGTGCTGTCAGAAGAAATGCCATGTTTTGAACTCCATCCAGACCTTCCATCTCTTTTTCTCCAGATCAACGATTTAAATGTATTAGCGAATGGATAACGGCTTGACAGGTCTTGCGAAGAACTTTATTGCAGAAGCCTTTTGCGAAAATCTCGTTAAAAATGTATTTTCTCGATTTAAAATTTGAATACTTTTAATGTTTTGCTAGTAAAAAGAAAAGAAACAGTTAAATTTTGTTTCAATTGTGTAACGTATAATTTATGTTCTTTGTAGCGTTAACAAAGATATAAAGAATGTTATTGGCACATAAGGAATGTTTTTTGTTGAAGAATGTAATAAATTTTTTTTTCTTTGTTGTGTCGATATGGATGTCAATATTCATTTATAAATATTATTATGTTAAGATAAAATTATTTGTATGTTATTTATAAATATTTACATTCGCTAGTTATCAGAAAAGGTTTGATTCGTCCTCTATACAATGGTTTGGTTCATTTTATTCTACGGTCATTTTGTGCTACACTTTGGGACTTAGACGGGAATTCTGTTTAACGTGGATTGACCAACATCCCTCACCAGGAAGATTCGAAACTGGAGCCTGTGGTACCAAAGGCCAAAGCACTAACCAAATGGTTAACAGGCCGTAAAAGATTATTAGAAAATGTATTTCAACTCAAGTAACATCAAAATGAATGTCATTGATTTCGGCGTAATCGAACCCTGTTTCATTGGGATGTAAAAGTAACTTAGACTTAATGAACTATAATCTCTTTCGAAATATTAAGTTGATTTAGTAAACGTTAAGCTTCATTAACTTAAATTTTGTTACTGCAGCATCTTTGATGTGAAAAGCCTTCATTTTTACGGTTATATGTCATTCAATAGTTATACCAAATGAAAACAATCTTTATTTATAGTTATTAGCAAGGCATTCAACTTAAAATATCCGTATTATAACTAGCAGGACATAACTAACAATCAAAAAAATATCTGAAACGATTTGGACAATAATCAATAGGTAATCAGCTTATCATTTTAGTGAGATATGTATTTGTTTTAGAAATCAAAACAGTTCCAGTATCAACGCAATCATATTTCAGATTCTTTATTGTACGAGACGTTTTCGCTTAACAAGATGTCTGGAATTCTCAGAGTGTCTCGTTTCGTTCCATCTCATTAGGATTATCTTTTCAAATAAGGGAACTTTCACACGAAAGCGATAATCCTATTTGTTTTCGCGGAATAACTCGCAGTCTATTTGCGATGGAATCGCTAAACACATGTTTTAAGCCTTATTAGAAACTTGCATTTCTAGATCAATACCAATAAAGAAGTCCGATGCCAAAAGGAAGAAAATTTTTATGACACATTTTCAACAACTCCGAATTTCCAAGAACAAAAGTTCGCCATTACGGAATCGGCAACAATAAAGCGAAATAAATGTAAAAGCAAAACTCACACTCTTAAGAAACAAACAATCGAGCATTAATGAAGAAAAACCCATTAAGAATTGTTCGATATAATCCACAACCATGTTCTCGCACATAAATGGCATTAACATCCTTATTGCTCGTTTCCTGTCATTTTCTATACTTATTTATTTACTTATTATTTTACTCTTTTTACTTTTCCACGTTTGAGTTTCAAATCGATGCCATTCGCCGGCGAGGAAATAATAAACAAAAACCCGAAAAAGCGGAACAAAATGGCGTCCCCGTCCGCCATATTTGATTCGGCCCGAATCACTCGCTGTCAGCTGGGCAAAACGGTAATGACGAGGCATTTGCAGCAAAGTGGTTTTTAAAGAAGATCTTTTGATGCGAGTGTCATGGTGAAAATATTAAATTTTTTTTTCTTCTTTCGAGAATTACGCGCTGTCAGAAGAAATGCCATGTTTTGAACTCCATCCAGACCTTCCATCTCTTTCTCTCCAGATCAGCGATTTAAATGTATTAGCGAATGGATAACGGCTTGACAGGTCTGCGAGAAACTTTTATTGGAGAACCTTTTTGCGAAAATCTCGTTTAAAATTTATTTTTACGATTTAAAATTTGAATCCTTAATTTTTTGCTACTAAAACAAATAAACAGTTTTCAATTTTGTAGTCAATGCAATTCTCGTATAGTTTGTGTTTTTTGAAGCGTTAACAAACATATAAAGAATGTTTCTGGACAATATGTATTTATATATATATTTTATTTTGAAGGATGAATTTGATTAAAATTTTTTGTAATAGCACAAAAAATGTTTTTTTGCTTTTGCCGTGTCGATATGGATGTCAAGGTATGTATTTATTTTATTTTTGGATTAAGATAAAATTATTTGTAGTTATTTCCAGAAGATGATACGGACAGTTTAAAGTGAAAAACCACTAAAACATCCAAGGCACTGCCGGGGAAGCACGTGACACCGATTGCCAGAGACTTATAAGGACTAAAATTGTAAATTTCTCGATGTAAACGTCAGAATATCATCTTATTACACCTTATTAAGTTTCTTTTCTTTTTTGTTAAGCATTTCATTACGCCATATTTTAGAAAGTTACCCAATGCAAAACAAAACAAAAAGCAATTAAGCAAAGAAAACTTCATTACAAAATGCATTTCATTTCAATTAACATCAAAATGAATGTCAATGATTCCGGGTTAGTAGAACCCTGTTCCATTGGAACGTGAAAATTACAGACATAATGAAATATAATCTCTTTCGAAATTTTAAATAGATTTATTAATGTATTAAGCTTCATTAATTGAATAATGTTACTACAGTAACTTTTATGTCAAAAGTCTTCACGTTTACTGTTATATTTCATTTAATAATTATACTTTATTTATAATTATTAGCAAGGCATTCAACGTAAAATATCCTTATTATAACTAACAGGACAGAATCAGCAACCAAATAAATACCTGAAATGAATTGGAAAGTAATCAATACGAAATCAGCCTTTCATTTCAGCATTTATTTATTTGCTTTCGTAATCAAGACAGTTCCAGTATCAACACAGTCATATTTCAGATTCTTTATTTCACGAGACGTTTAACTAGATGTCTGGGATTCTCAGAGTGTCTCGCATCGTTCCATCTTATTAGGATTATCTTTTCAAATAAAGGAATTCTGACACGAAAGCGATAATCCTATTTGTTTTACAGAATAACTCGCAGTCTATTTTGCTTGAATCCCTAAACACACGTTTTAACTCTTATTAGAAACTTTTCCTGATCAATACCAATAAAAAAGTCCCATGCCAAAAAGGAAGAAAATTTTTATGACACATTTTCAACAACTGGGAATTTCCAAGAACAAAAGTTCGCCATTAAGGAATCGGCAACAATAAAGCCAAATAAATGTAAAAGTAAAACTCCCACTCCCAAGAAACAAACAATCAAGCATTAATGAAGGAAAAAACCCATTAAGAACTGTTCGATGAGATCCACGGCCATGTTCTCACACACAGAAATGGCATTAACATTCTTATTGCTCGTTTCCTGTCATTCCATGCTTATTTATTTACTTATTATTTTATTCTTTTTACTTCTTCCCCATTTCTGCTGCCGCGTTTCAAAACTTCGATAACACACGCTGATAACAGTAATTTGAGTTTCAAATCGATGCCATTCGCAGCCGAAGAAATAATAAACAAAAAACCGGAAAAGCGGAACAAAATGGCGTCCCCGCCCGCCATATTTAATTCGGCCCAAATCACTCGCTGTCAGCCGGGCAAAACGGTAATGACGAGGCATTTGCAGCAAAGTGGTTTTCAAAGAAGATCTTTTGATGCAAGTGTCATGGTGAAAATATTAAAAAAATTTTTTCTCTTTTCGAGAATTACTCGTTGTCAGAAGAAATGCCATGTTTTGAACTCCATCCAGAAGCTTCCATCTCTTTCTCTCCAGATCAGCGATTTAAATGTATTAGCGAACGGATAGCGGCTTGACAGGTCTTGCGAAGAACTTGTATTGGAGAACCTTTTGCGAAAATCTCGTTAAAAATGTATTTTTCGGATTTAAAATTTCAATACTTAATGTTTCTCTGGTAGAAAAAGAAACTGTTTTCCCTTTTGTAACCAGTTTTGCAATTCTTGTTTCCATGCAATTGTGTGTAATTTGTGTTCTTTGAAGAGTTAAACATATTAAGAATGTTTTTGGGCACAAGCAAGAGGGATTTTGTTTTCTTTTGTTGAAGAAAGTCACAACATTTTTTCTCCTTTGTCCTGTCGATATGGTTGTCAATAAGTATTTATAAATATTTTTGTATTTGGGTAAAATTATGTGTAGTTATTTCCGGAAGATGATACGGACAGCTAGATAGCAGCTTGCTGCAGCTGCACTACACAAAGGCTTGATTTGGTGTGTCGCTCTATGGTCATTTCGTGCACGCTTTGAGCTCATTAGACAGGAGCTTACTGTTTAACATGGATTCCGATTCATTCACAAACAATCATGCTATCGCCAGGATTCGTATCTGAAGGCTGTGATAAAGTTCACAGGGACAGCCACTTGGCCAACAGGCCGCAAAAGATTATTGGAAAATGACTTTCAACTCAAGTCACATTAAAATAAATGCCATTGTTTCCGGGTCAGCCGAACCTGGTTTCTTGGGGACATAAAAATAACTTAAGACTTAATGAACTATAATTTCTTTCGAAATATTAAGTATATTTTGTAATAAGCTTCATTAACTTTAATTTTTTTACTGCTGTTTCTTTGTTATGAAAAGCCTTAAATTTTATGGTTATATTTCATTCAATAGTTATACAAAATGAAAATAATTAATCTTTATTTAAATTTATTAGAAAGGCATTCAACTTAAAATATACTACACGTGTTATAACTAGCAGAACATAATTAACAACCAAATAAATATCTGAAATGAATTGGAAAATAACCAATATGTAATCAGCTTATCATTTTAACAAGATATTTATTTGTTTTCGGAATCAAACATTTCCAGTATCAACGCAATCATATTCAGATTCTTTATTTTACGAGACGTTTCGCTTAACAAGATGTCTGCGATTCTCAGAGTGTCTCGTTTCGTTCCATCTTATTAGGATTATCTTTTCAAATAAAGGGAACTTTCACACGAAAGCGGTAATCCTATTTGTTTCACAGAATAACTCGCAGTCTATTTTGCAGTGGAATCGCTAAACACATGTTTTAAGCCTTATTAGAAACATTTCTGGATCAATACCAATAAAGAAGTCCGATGCCAAAAAGGAAGAAAATTTTTATGACACATTTTCAACTCCGAATTTCAAAGAACAAAATTTCGCCATTAAGGAATCGGCAACAATAAAACGAAATAAATATAAAAGCAAAACTCACACTCTTAAGAAGCAAACAATCAAACATTAATGAAGAAAAAACCCATTAAGAACTGTTCAATAAACTCCACAGCCATGTTCTCACACAGAAATGGCATTAACATTTTTATTTCCAGTTTCCTGTCGTTCTATACTTACTTTACTTATTATTTTACTATTTTTTACTTTTCTCCCATTTCTGGCGCGTTTCAAAACTTCGATAACACACGCCGATAACAGTAATTTGGGTTTCAAATCGATGTCATTCGGTTGGGAAGAAATAAACAAAAAACCCGAAAAAGCGGAACAAAATGGCGTCCCCTCCGCCATATTTGATTTGGGTCCAAATCACTCGCTGTCAGCCGGGCGAAACGGTAATGACGAGGCATTTGCAGCAAAGTGGTTTTCAAAGAAGATCTTTGGATGCGAGTGTCATGGTGAAAATATTAAATTCTTTTTTTCTCCTTTCGAGAATTTCGCGCTGTCAGGAGAAATGCCGTGTTTGGAACTCCATCCAGACCTTCCATCTCTTTATCTGCAGATCAGCGATTTAAATATATTAGTGAATGTATAACGGCTTGACAGGTCTTTCGAGGCACTTTTATTGGAGAACCCTTGTGCGAAAATCTCGTTAAAAATGTATTTTTGGGAATCAAAATTTGGAAACTTAACGTTTTGTTAGTACAAAAAGGAAAAGAAACAGTTTTCAATTTTGTAATCCATGCAATTCTCGTGTAATTTGTGTTCTTTGAAGCGTTAACAAACACATAAAGAATGTTTTGGGCACATGAGGACAAATATAAGGGATTTCGTTTTCTTTTGTTGAGGAATTTAACAACTTTTTTTGTTTTTTGTCGTGTCGGTACGGATGTCACTAGGTATTTATAAATATTTTTTGTATTAAGGTAAAATTATTTGTACTTATTTCTGGAAGATAATACGGAAAGCTAGATAACAGAAAATGTCCTTGCTGCCGCGTTGTTACGCAGAGGAGCTGCTCATCAATCTTCATGGTGTCCGGCTTTTCCAATGACTACTCGAACATCTGCATATGTAAGTCCCAAATTTTTTACGAGAACTATATTTGAGACACCCAAATGGTTATCAGTAGTGGGTGTTATTATGGGGAAAGGATGCGGGCTAGTAGACCCGTTGACAGCACTGCTCTGAAGTACTAAGACTATATTCTTTATTATTATTATTATTATTATTGCAGTATATTACGTAGGTATTGTGACAATCGATTAATTCTTCTTCATTAGCTCAACAGCCCCATTGTGGGCCAAGACCATCTGCCTGTAGGTTGTAGGCTGACCGGCAGATTTCGAAACAGGAGATGTTTTCTTTTTGTGGCGCATGGTTTTCAACCCTATGCCCAGCTCTCTACAATCCTGTTAGACAGGGATTTACGGCTTAAAGTGAATTCCAAATCATCCATGGCACCGCCGTTATTCGAAATCTGTAGGTAGCGAGCTCCAGAGCTATAGCCATATGACCATCAGGCCCCGTTTAATTAAATAAAGGAGATGCTAGTATATTAGGACTTTAAGCCAACTCTTATTGCAATAATTCGAATCTAGAAAGAACATACTAAACAGATTCTCCAAAACACTCATTAAACTTTAAGAATGCGCAATAACCCTTTCAATAATATACTTCAAAATCCACAATAACCCATACCACAAAATAAACCTACAGGTTCGAATGCCTTCAGAGACTTGTGCATACCAAAGAAGAAAACACATGCATATGAAATAAATCAAAAGCTAATTTCATGATTTTAATTATAAATAAAATGTATTTTATTAATATTTACAGTTTATAAATACATTTTATAATATTTATAATTTTATAGGTTCAGAACCACTACAGACATCCATGGTACCCAGCTCTAGAACGCTTAATATAATACCGAAATATAATCTCAATAAATATTTCAAACAATTCATAAATAAAGTTTAGTAGCTGTTGCATTTATTTTGAGGTATGTATTCCAAAAATGCTTATATTCACATTTATTCAAAATTTTCAATACATTGGACATTTTCAAATGTGTTGTTCAAAGGAAATTTTTTTTTCTTAGAAACTACACTGGAAAAGGAGTTGTGATAAAAAAAAAGTTTCACTTATTCTCACTTAGATATGGAAAGAATACTACATTTTCAAAAACCATTTCCTTCGCGATTCAGTGATGTATGATCTTCCTTAAAAGACAAATAAATATTTCATCATTACAAACAGTCACACATCCTCATTTCACTGCGACCGAACGAAATATATTCCCGATCGATATCTTTGCACGTGCAGCGAAACACACAATTGCATTACGCGAGCCAAAATTCTTATTTATTTGATGCGAGCTTGTTATAAAAATGGCGACGGGCATTGTCTTTTCCTTCAAACATAACTCTCCTTCCGCCACCACTGATAATCCAATATAATTACGAAGGGAAACTAAAACGAGGCATTTTCATTCATTCCGGAATTAAAAAGAAGAAAGAAAGAATTAACTTCTCTTCGAGAAAAGCAAGCAAAAAGAAAATCTTCGAAATTCGCAAACTTCATTAAAGGCAGAACGCTTTCGGAATAATTTCGAATTTATCGAAACATGGTACAAATTGTTTAGGAGGGAGAAATTGGGGTTAAAATAAGGTTTCCATAAATGAACCTCAGGGAACAGTGGTGTAGGTCCGATAGTCAATTTCTCGCCTGTGTTCGTGGATGATATGTTAAAAAATTGCAGAATTTGAGATGAGAGTTATAGATCTCTGCATACACATATATTTTATCATGTATGAACATGATGTTGTCCTGGTTAGGGGTCCATGACGTTATCCGAAAATGAGGATCAAACAAGTAAGACTCCATTCCAGATTTTGGCTGAAAAGGGTAGTTTGGGCCCCTTAACTCTTGAAATGATTCATGAATAACGTTAATCTTAAGGAATTCTCTAAAGAATTTGGCTTTTGATTAAAGTGTTTTGTAGTATGGTTTTGAAGCACATTTGTATATCCAATAGGTATAAGTATTCGTAGTGCGTTGATCCACTAATTCTTCTTGAAGTTTCACATTTATCACTTTTGGCAATTTCCGGTGCCTATGGAGCTGTAGAGTGCTTCTTGTTGTATTTGGAATACTTCATTCTTTCATTTATGCTTAGAATTTTCAAACTTTGACATATTCTTTTGGGCACTGTATGCGATAACGCTTCTTGTAGAATTTGGAATACTTCATTCTTCATTTACGACTGCATTTATCTTACTTTTGTATACTTTTTTAGAGATTCTTGAACAATTCATTTTTCATGAAGTTCTTGGTCTATTCAACATTGCTATATTCATGCAGCTATTGAATTTTTTTTGAATTTTGAAATTTTTTAAATTGAATTCTTTGTAGTAGTCCAATCAATTGCTTCCTATATCTCTTGCATTTTTAAACATTGTCATATTTCTGTGTTTATTCATCCATTCTCGAATGTTCACAAATCATAAGTTGAAATTTGCCGTGAAGATTTCAACATTTTTTTATATTTTTTTGCTTTAAAAATAAAGTAAAGAAATTCTGTGAATAGCAGAGGACAGAAAGTAGTTGTTGTAGTTTTATAATGAGAGAGAGAGAGAGAAATGTGACACCAGCTGGTGTGAATTTGGTTTTGGAATAAATGAATAATGTTGTGTTTTATAGTCCATTAGTGTTAAGTGTTTTTATTCCTAGACCGAACAGGGACCTACACTCTAATGCGGATTCCGAACCACTAACACTTGACAGTAAAAGTTAATATATATATATATATATATATATATATATATAATCGGGTGGGCCGATATACAGGTTATCCATAAAATTCTTTAATTACTATTAAGAAGAGAAAAGTTAATAATTAACAATTATTTAATTATATAACTATTATTTCGTGAAAGAAATTAAAAAAATAATCATAAACCAATGAGAAACATTGAAAGAGGTTCAGGACATCGCTGATCCATTCTCCCCAAAACAATTCTCCTGTAGGTTATGGGTAAACATACTTTTTATGGACAAAGTAAATAAATAAATAAAATAATAGAATAAAAATAAAAAATAGAATAAACGTTTGACGATAGAAAAAATTCCGTAATAAAAATATACTAAAATAGATGACATTTTTAATCTAAATTTACAAAATGAATCGGAAGAAAATTAATATAAAAATTTATAAATAAAAAAAGGAGAAAGAAATAGAGAAAGAAAAAAAAAAAGGAATAAAATGTCCTTTTGATGCTTCTGTGTTCATAAAATACCTAAATTGATTGAATCAAAAGGTGGTTTCTACAATGATAATAAATTGATCAGTAAAACTAAACATTAGCAGAAATGCAAACGAAAAAATAAACAGAACTTCATTGACAGGGCAGAAATCGTCTGCAAATTGCAAGAAAATCGTTTTTATTTTTACCATCGAAAACTACGAATAACAATGTGAACGATTTTAAATTAAAACATCTTTTAAAAAATGAAGCATTAAAAAAGTTTTAAGAAATAAACTGTATTGTAAATTTTTTATACATTTGAAACATTTTCAGTTTACAAATAGTTTTCAAAAACACAGATGATAAGAAAATTGAATCATAATTAAATATGATGTATTACGAAAACAATAATGACAGCTAAATGCGTTATTTTTAACATCACAAAATCATTAATATTTTTTTTCCGATCCTTCATCTAGCCGAAGCTTGTTATGTTGGGTTCAACGTGAATAGAAGTCTCGAAAAGAATAAATTGCAGTTCTTCTGGGTAGATTAAAACGAGCTAATATTTGGACTCATACCACTTCTGCATTGAACGGTTCAAGAGAACGTGGGAAATATCTCTTAATGAAATGAAACATTTTGATGCAAAGAAGCTTAGCTTTGGGAAGAATAAAAAAAAAAAAAAAAAGGAGAGATAAAGCTAATACTCTCTTGCCCTTTACTAGAAATGATAGTTTTATTGTAACTTAATAAAAGGGATCATCCACATAGTGAGCCACGATTCATGAAACTTCCTTACATAATGAATTAGTTTTGATTATTATGGGATACATTTTTTTAAAAATATCAATAATTGCTTTAACAGAAACAGAGGCCCTGTATAAATGTATACCAAGATGGAATTTTTGCATAAAATACTTATATTTCATGAATGGCCGAGTATCTAGCGCTCTGGCACTCGGTAACACAGGTTTCGGGTTCGAGTCTTTGCTGTCACCAGACTATCTTTTAAAACACCTTTGCACTATTTAATTAAGTAATTAATGACTCGTGAAAGAAATTTAAATATATATTGTGTATAAAAAACGCTCTTGAAAGAAGTTAAAAAATAAACCAATAGCTCGTGAAAGAAAGCAAAAAAGTAACTAATAAGAATAATTGAAAATGATCAACGAAACGAAAAATCCCGCTTTGAAAACAATATCCATATATTTTATGTGTAATAATACCTAAAAAGGGGGGCCTGAATGGCCGAGTGGCTAGCGCTCTGGCGCTCGGTACCACAGGTTTCGGGTTCGAGTCCCGGCGGTGCCATGGATGTGTGTAGTGGTTCGGAATCCACTTTAAACCGTAGGTCCCGGTCTAATATGATCGTAGAGCGCTGCGGGGGCATTGTTACTCTGCATCCGGGGCTTATCTTCAAGTTACACGCGCCCCCAGGATAATGCAAAGTGAGTAACGTCTGTGCAGCGATTGCCTTAAGGCAAACAAGACTTCCATGTCTGTTTGCCAGCTGCATTGGAAAAAAAAATACATAAAAGGATTTTGTCCATGGCTATAAGTAAGCGGGACAACTCAAAGCTGTTTAAATAAGTGAAATCAAAATAGAGGTTCACTAGAATACTTGCCTTTTCAAATCCAAATTTTGTAAATTTTTAAGATTCAAAATTTAACTAGTAAGATCATCATCATCGTCGCAACAGCCTCATGGTGTTCCAAGATCGTCTGCCTTCTGGCAGATTTAGAGACAGGCGATGTTTTCTTTTTTTACGGGTTAGGGTTGTCAACAATACGCCCAACGCTCTACATTCATATTACACCGGGGCCTACGATTTCACGTGTGGATTCTGAATCACTACAAGCATCCATGGCACCGGCGGTACTTGAACCCAAAAAACTTGCGGCACCGAGCACCAGTCACTCGGCCATCAGGCCCCGACTAGTTTGGTTTGTCGCTCTACAGTCATTTTGTGCACACATTAGGCTAATTAGAACGGGACTTACAGTTTAGCGTGGATTCAGAACCACTAACAGACACCTGTGCCCCGACTAGTAAGATAGCATTGTAAAATTAAATTTTAAAATCTTAAATGTACAATAATATATTTTGTTATGCCATGAAGTCAAACTTATAAGCAATTCTTTACGTATGCAGTTATCGATTTTTTTTTAATAGTTTAAATTCTCATAAAAATAACACAATTTTTATTCCTAAAAAAACAATGTTAAAGGGCACACTATCAAATAATTAATTGCTTTTTAAAATAAAACTTGTTTAAAATTCTTCAAAATTTACGTCAAAAACAATGCAATGCCTTTTAAATAATTTGTGGACGGTCCCTTACTAAAAATTTTCGAAAACGAATTTTTAATTTTCTTCAAGAAATCGTTAGGAATACAAATGCATATTTGAACCATTTTTAACGGTTTGATTCAATTAGAAATTCGGAAGCAAACTGTTTTAACCTTTTATTTGAGACGAACGCGCATTAACATTTATTTTGCAAATGAGCTATTCATTTCATTTACCGGTGGTAAATATTTTAGAAAATTAAAATACACGAAACGTGAATTAAGAATACAAATGATGAGTATAAATTAAAAAGATGGTTTTTGTGTTAAATGACACAATCGCGATTGCTACTGCGAAAATGTGTCAAGTCTAATATTTATCTAAATTTATTTTTGTATGTAATATATATTTATACAATAGTTATTATTAATGGAGAAAATGAGTTCCAAAATCTGTTCAAATATTTGCTATTTTATTATTTATTCAGCAAATTAACGAAGTTGCGATAAAATATTTTAATTTTAGAGAAATAATGAGCATTTTAAAATTAATCAGATTTATTTATCTAAGGCAACACAAATAAACAAAATTAAAATTTGCATATTATTCTTCAATTTTTAATTGCTCTTCGAAGAGCTCTTTTTTAACAGAGAATGGTTTTAAATTTTACGAGTAAAATTTTAATAACAGAGGGAATCCTAGATGTAACGAATAAATAAAAACAAAGATGTTGCGTGCTAAATTACGATTTTTTTTAAATAAAATTTGCAACATTAACTTTCCAATCTTTTCTATTGTTATCATTGTCGAAAATGCTGTACATATCTAGAACTTTTTCAATTATTTATTACATGAACTCTTTACCACTCCAATTAACTGTAACCGTACTTCGGTGTAAGAATTTTTCTCCCAGGATTTTAGAATTTTCTGGTTGGTAATCATCCGTGGTAGACGCAGGTTTTTTGTACCTGTATTTCCATTTTGTGTGTCATTTCGTCAATGTATAAATCTAAATATTGTAAACATATTTGAATTAATTCTCTAAGTCCGGTCCTTTTGGATATTTCATTCTTAAAATTCGTTCGACTAGAAAGATAAGAGTAATTATATACGAAATTTTTCTAGTTTAGCGGTTTGTTTTGGTGAGGTAAAAATCATAACAAAAACCTTTTTGCAAAACAACAAAACAGACTTTTTGAACAAATTCTTATACTGCTAGTTTTCTGTTTAATTCATGACTGATTGAAAAGGACTACATTTCAACAATTTATTTGATGGCTGGCGGCTACAGTGAATAATCAGGCTCGAAAACTATGTCAATTTTCAGTTGTTTTCCACTCCCAAATAGTTTAAAGACCATATTGTAACGCCAAGACCTATACTAGCCCTATAACGGCATCAAGAAAGGGGCCACTTTCGGGTTTCAGGGAACACTTTAATTTTTATTTACAAGCACTATATATATATATTATTAGTTTGTAGTTTATTGTGCTTGTGAAATGTCTTCTCTTTTATAAATAATTAGAACGATTATTTTAAAACAATAACATTCAATTTCATCGAAATTCAAGCTCTGAGACATCGCTCTTACCAGTGCAAAAATCTTTCTTCAACTGACTTCCTCTACATTCATAACGCTATTTATGGAAACCCTCACCCCAATGTTACAATTTGCCCGCCATAGTCACCAGCACCTATTTTTATTAGTCGATACTAATTTCTTTTCGAGCTGAATGAGAGATTGTCTGTGCGAACTTTCACAGGTTGAAACAATTACAGACAATTAATATGGACTACACCATGAATTGTTGCATCGTGATGGGTGATAGACCTCGAACTGAGAAATGTCTACTACAATGAGAAGTGACTGGACTCTTACCCTCTTCAGGAGATTTAAGGAAATTTTTGGTGAAGAGAGAGTTCTGCGACGAGTCGACCAGAAGAGTTGTTTTTCTTTTTTGTCTTAGATGACTGAATAGGCCGGAGTTTTCCGCCTGATTTCAAAATGAGCCCCCATGTGAGCCCCATGTTTCGTGAATCACGTCATGTAATAATTAAGGTCTGTCGCAGATTAGGTGTTTAGATTCGTCACAGACTCAAGAACTCTAAAACTCTTCGACCTTAGAGTAAACAATACTTATGATTTAATAATGCACTTGTGAATCACATTTAAATCTTTAAATTTATTTTTTTGTAAATAATAAACTAGAATAACCCAGTGTTCTGTATTTATTATGTATATAGTGCTTGTAAATAAAAATGAAGGTGTTCCCATGATCCTGAAAGAGGCCCTCTTCTTGAAGCCGTTATAGGTCTAGCATAGGTCAAAACGTTACCATGTGCATTCTATTATCTGTCCATGTACTTCGTCCTGTTTCTACTATGCTGGACATTTATTCAAATTTAAAAGGAACACCCTCTATTTTTACACATTTAATAATCCTGATGCATAAATAATTTCTAATTACTGATAGATACTCGTATTTGTATCTATGCAAGGTGAAGGCGATTTTCTTCGCGATAAGGGACTTCTTAGATAAGGAGGCACTTCGTCCTTATTGGTGACACGTTCCACTGGAATATTTGTACTCTGCTTTTCAAATAAAAAAAAAGCGAAATAAAAGCAGTACTCACACTCGTCCTTGTCCTTGGCGGTGACAGTGATGACCGTGTGCTGGATGTCTTCGTCCTCGTTGACCTCTGCTTCGTAGAGGGCCTGGTCGAAGTACGGGGGGTTGTCGTTCTTGTCCCCGATCCCGATGCGGATGTATTTGGTCACTGCGAATAGAAATGCACCATTAGAGAGAAAGCAATGCACGACATTTCAATCGGAATTCAACCCTTGTTGATTGGAGCAGCACGAAACACAAGGTCAAAAAATAATACACTACATGTGTGCCATAATAAAATAAATGTGTTATTATGAATAGCTATCCAGTATCTATTCAAAATATTATTAATAAGAATTGTGTTGCAATACAACGCAACATACTTGTAAAATTTTAATTAGTACATACTTCAAAAATGTAACTAAAATTTCGAATTATACAGCTATTTCATTAAAGTTGCATTTAATTATTGCGTTGTCAAGGATGAAATGTGTAGAAAAAAAGGAACAAAGTGGGTTGATAACTTACAAATATAAAGAATTATTTTATTTCATAAAAGTATGAACCCATGTTGCTTATGCACTTTTGTCATTTAAGCGAATACGTTGTTCGGGCATGGGTTATAAAACCCTGGCGGACGAGAGTCAATGAAAGGCCAGTTTTTTAGTATTGTAAGAATTGAATTGTTTTCCTATTTAAAAGTTGTCCAAATTGCGGAAGAAGTGGTAGTTTTGGTGAGCATGGAGGATGACGAAGAGGTTCCAACTCCAATTTCTGTCGTTTTGTCACAGTCATTTGTGAGGTGTGTTGTCTAGCGTCATCATGCAATAAGACAGGAGTCGATCTGTTGACCCATCTAGGCTGTTTCTCTTTAAGTTTTTGCATCATTTAATCCAGTGGGTTGTAATAAATTTCTGGTGTAATGGATGAGTCAGGTTTCGTGAAATCATAATGGATCACACTTGCACTAAAACAATCACCATCAACTTCTTTCGATGAATATTACTCTTTGGAGTTTGTTTCGTGATTCATCCTTGTGCAACCCCTGTGCTGAAAGTTTCCGATTGTCCTATTGGATCCATTTCTCAACACAAGGGATTCCAACATGGATCAGAATGCGTGACGAGAAAGCAACATCGAGCAAGCTTCCAAACACTTCTTCCGATTCTCCGACAGTTCCATTTCAACAAAATTAATTTAAAAACAAAGTTTTTAATATTTTTAGAGCTTGTAATGATTTCTTTAAACAGCCGAGACATGTAAATTTCCAACAACATCAGCACATCAACTCAGCAAAATTAAAAAAGAAATAAAAATAAAAAAAATCCAGAAAAGTAAAATCTTAAGCCAATATCAAATAGTAAGCTGTTAAAGTTGGCAATATTATTAACTACAAGTTTCCTCCTTGCCAACCCAATACATACATACCGAACAATAAAGTAGTAATAAACGAAAATATTCTTTAACAACTTAGAAATAACATTTAAAAAATGAATCTAACCATGCATTTCCATGGGATAATAATCTATGCGACTGATCACAGCATTTTCCAATGCACAATTTTACGAGCCAGCGAAAAATAAAGAGAAAACGCCATTTTCTTAAACAAGACAAGAAGTCCATTGTTCTTATCAGTCTTGAAACTCTTCTTCTTACTTGAAGATGGAACGCATTCTTTGGAAAAATCTTTGTCAAACTAACGCCTGGCTCAAAGCATGTAGCATTTGTTCAAGCTGCGAAGTTACTCTCACTTCTAGTTGAAATCTTAATAGGTTCCGTTTTTTTTCACTTCATTCAGAGTGTGCTGGATTGATGCTAGCTTTCACTGATGCCATTCCATGAAAGTAAATAGTAACATCAGTTCGGAATGGTCGCACTAGAAGAGAGCTTTCCAGTTTTATGGGTTGTCGGTACGTGATCTTTATTGTAAAATACGCAGAGAGGTTTATTTGAAAAATTGAGAACTGATTTTATTTCCTGTTGAAAATGTGTTTTTGTTTTTGTTCCAATGTTTAATGATAATCCGTATACTTTAAAATAAAAAAATAACTACTGAAGTATGTCTCCTGTGCCAGGAATAAAAATCGCATAAATATGTTTAAAAGTTTCGTGCTTATTTATTTTTGTCGAAATTAAGTGAGTGAAATTTTTTTTTTAATTATTCATGTCTAACTCATGGGTTTATTTGACTAAATTCCGGTCTTTTTCATTTGTCTTAAATTAATATTTAATTAACAATTAACGATAACGAACTATACTTTAAAAATTGTAATAAATAAATTAGAAATAAAGAATTATTAGATTAAAATGCATCTCAGATTGAAAATTTATTTTTGTTAGATTTTAAAGAATAAATAGATTAAAATATGACAAACTCTGATTGATTATTTATTTTATTAGCTTATAAAAAATAATTAAATTAAATACTACAATGTATGATTGATCATTTATTTTAATTACAATATGAAGAATAATTAGATTAAAATACGATAATCTTTGATTGATTATTTATTTAATTAGATTAAAAAGAATAATTAGATTAAAATGCATCTCAGATTGATTATTTAATGTTATTAGTTTATAAAAAAATAATTAAATTAAATACGAAAAATGTGTGATTATTGATTTTAATTTAAAAATAATAATTATATTTACATCTCAGATTGTTTATTTTAATTAGAAATAAAGAATAATTAGTTTAAAATACATCTCAGCTTGATTTATTATTTAAACTAAATTATAAAGAATCATTAAATTGAATGAGTGACATTGGTGCAGCCCTTGCTTATGGCATAAAGATTAACTGTCGCTGTATTGCCAGCTCCATTACAACAGCAACTATTTTAACTATTGCCAGCTGAATGAGAAAAAAAGTATATTATGAGTAATAAGTGCATTCAATAGCATTAGTATTGTATTAATAATAATAACAACAATTGGAGATCAATACGAGAGAAATTTTGAAATCATGTGAGTGGATCAATATTTTTAAACTATATATATATATATATATGTATGTATGTATATATGTGTGTGTGTGTGTGTGTGTGTGTGAGTCATTATTTTAATCTAATCATCTCCAACTGATAGTTTCTGTTTCCTTTAATAATTGCAGTTTAAAAGATAAGCCGATATATAAAAGTAACACACATGAAAGGAGAAAAATGTCTCCTCCATTTTAATATACCTGAAATGAATGCTGTTTGCAAAAGTACTTGAAGTAAAAAACGACCTCCTACAGAGAGGAAACACGGGGCATAATCAGAAGAACAAATCGGCCAGAAGAAACCAGAAACACCTGAGTGTTATTGACACTACGTGATTCTTATTCCAACAACGAAACAAAATGGCGCTGCGCGTTGTTGCTCTTCTTAACAGAAAATTCTTTTCCATTTCCGTTGTTTGTGTGGGAGGTAACGAGTTGCATCTTTCTTTCCGACAGGAAGACGAGTTTCGCTTTGCAACAAAATCATCCTCGAAAATTGAGATGTTTCCAAATCGAATGAATTAGAATGCAAATTGAAAAAAGCATTGTTTTCAACTTTTGCATATTAATTCCGGAGATTAATTTCGGATAGATTGAATGAAGGTGCTAGTTATAGTTAAAAAACTTGTAAATAAATTGCTGGCTGAATTTCATTACATAGGGCTGCGTGACTGTGAATTTAAATAGCTTGTAATGAAGAAAATGCAAATTTAGATTATCCTGGTAGTTGTTTTTTTAACCAAAATGTTTCTTGGAATTTACACGGTGATTCGGAGGATATGGGACATTCTTTGAGGGATGGTATAGCGTACTGAAACAAGCATTTTTTTTTTTTTTTTTTGTATAGGATTGTAGGGTCGGAAGTGGCATATTGAGGCGTGAAAGCGAAAACCGAAAAGAAAAATACTGTTTATTGGTAACATCATTACATAGTGCTTCTTCGATTTAATACTTAGAATAAATACTCAAAATGGTGACTACGCATAGTAACGCATGCTCAGTAGCGTCGAAGTCAACCTTGAGAAGGTTTCGATTCGAGAGTCCCCGGTCTGACAGCGAGAAACAATGCAAGTTATCTCTAGCTGTGAGTGACAGATGGTCGTAAATGGCGTTCGCTAGAATCCTTTTACAGTTAGGAAAAAATCTACTCTAATTGGAGCGGGGTTGAAACACTCTTAGGGTTGTGAAAAGCGGTTTATAATTGGTTAGAGAGTCTGACTCAATCGTTCTCGTCTCACGTGTGGACGGGGATAAAAGAGTGATTGGCGAACAGATGCCGGACATGTCGCAGCCGCAATGGAGAGTAGAGACAGGATGTCCTCAATAGTGTCACGTAAATGAAAACACAGAGTAAGAATAAAATAGAATGCGAATTAGGGTTGTCAGTCAGAGGAAACTCAGTTGGCGCTTGTATTTGTCTGTTGCTAGAAATTTTGACGTTCAGGAGAAATGGTCAGTAAGCCTCGAAACTCTCACCCGAGAGGAAGTACAATGCAACCATAAGCTCTCCCTGAAAAAATAGTCTCTCACTCCGTTAGGAAATATATTTAACGCAACCCTGCGTATTAGTTGCCCAACAGACTTTCACCCGGGAATGAAGCATATTTCACGCACCCCGCGCGTAGACGATGTTTCGGATTTTAGGCTTAGAAATGGAGACCTTTCACGAATCGATAATTATCTGTCTTGAAATGTGTTACATATTGCCTCTAATTGTATGTGTGTGATGTTTTTGCGTGCACCAATAAAGCTTAGAGTTCTCCAACCTGTGCCTCATATATCTCAACCCAACCACTCCCAGTTACAATAGGGATGCCCGACCTGCACACTACAAACTTTACAAAAGGATATAATTAATAATTGAAATTTGATTAGAATCCTACGATGGCATTTATAAATATTACTTAAAATTCAATAATTAAAAATTTTTTAATTGCAAGATCACAGCTTCGGGTTCCTGTCCAGGTGGTGCCATGGATGCTTGTAGTGGTTCGGAATCCACTTTCAAACGTAGGTCTCGATCTAATACGATCGTAGAGCGTTGCGGTGGTAGTGTTACTCCGCGTCCGTAATTATCTTTAAGCTACACGCTGGGTAGTGCTCAGTGAATAACGTTGGTGCAGCCCTTACCTATGGCATAAAAAAAAAGTATCTCAACCCAACCAGACCCAGTTGCAATCTGTTAGCCCAACCTGCACACTACAAAACCATGCCAATCATGTGAGTTCTAAGAATGAATATAAAGTGTTGCAGTTTCCCGTGTCTGAATTTTGATTCCTGCCCCTCCATTTTATAATTCAACAACAGCTCCCAAAAAAAGATTTTTTCTTTTAAGTAAAAAATTTACATTACTAGAAGAATTGTAAATGCTCTCTGTTTTATTACAGACGAATTGGTAATGTTCTTTAAAAGGAAAAAAAAACACAGCTCAATTTTTTTTTTATAAAGTTGGCTATGAAATCTTAATTTTAAATTGCACAGGGGAAAAAAAACAATCGAAACAAGACTGAAATCAGTTGTTTGATAGTTGAAAAAGTGTTTGGTTTGGGTTCTTGAATTTCATTAGAATTGATAATGAGAATCTTTTTGAAATAAAAGAGATTTCTTTAGAGAAGCCGCTTTTGAATACAAAATAGCCAATTTCAATACAGAAATAAAGTCTGAAAAAGAACTAGAAAAAAAACAGATATAAAAAGTGTATGTAAATATACAAAAAAAATAATCAATAATTGCCTTAAATCAGAAAAAGATAAAGAATATTATTTCACGATATCCATAAAATTTTGTTTTCAATAGGATTTTGAATTATTCTTAGTTAGTTAACAAGTTGAATGGACAAAGTGAATATAAATATGCATTGAAAACACAATACATTTAACTTTTTTGAACTCTATATTTTTTTTAATAAATTATTAAACATAAATTTATTTAAAACATTTTTAACAGAATGGTTTTTTTTTTTCGGGCTCATCTTTAAAATAAATTTTTATGCGTCTTTTAATAAAATCACATGAAAAATCCTCTTTTATCAGAAATAATAGTATCAGGCATAAAAATTTCTAAAACTTTGTGTTAGATTTTGTAATAAATCCCTAATGCATTAGATTTTAATATTACCGACTTTAATATTAATAAATCAAACATCTAAAACATTTTTATTTTGAAAAATGTTCTGATTTTTTTTTTTTTTTTTGGATAATGTTTATAAATTAAAAAATTATAATTAATTATTCAGTTAAACAATTATTTTCCTAGACACTTTTTCATTCAAAAATACATAAGAAAAAAATAATTGATTATCTGAAAAAAGTTACATAAACCGAATTGCGAGATTAGCAAATTTACGAGTCCAAACATTTAATTAAATTATCAAATCTCTCAAATCACTGAATGTAATTTTAAGATCATTGGTAATTGTGTAATTTTTTAAAATAAATTATTTAATATAAATTAATTTTTTAGCTTTATTTTATTAGAAGTCTTTTCGTATAAACATAATTTTTTTTAAATTCCTGTACTTGGTAATAAGATGAGCAATCAATTAAATACTTGTATTTATTTTTTAATAAAGATTTGTTGACAGAAATTTGCAAAAGAAATTATCTCACTCTTTAAATGGAAGAACTAAAACAAATCATATTTAATCATTTTATAAATGAAAAAAGAATAGTCTTTGAAACTGTACAGATAAATAATGATAATAATATGTATAAATATCATATAGAACGTTTTGACAAATTTCAGAATTTTTGTTACAACGATATTTTTATAGGTTCAAAGTACTGTTGCGAAATAGCTTTTTTTTGTCTTGTTTTTATGCAAAGAATTTTTTAAAAATTGAAATATTGTGCTTTCTAGTTGGGTTATAAGCTATAAGTTGAAGTATACTCTCATATAACCTGACCGGAGTTTAGTTAATGTCGTCCTTTTTATTATGATTATTAATTTATAATAATAATGATTAGGAGGAATTATTTATTATTAAAGGACTCCTATAATAATATATATTAGGAGGATGAATATTAAAGAAATTTCAACTAAATGTTTATGTATAACTTTATTATTTTTATCATCATAAATTGTTTATTTATTGTCGTTTAAATTGTTTATTGTGTTGTTTATTAACTGTCGTTACTGCTCGCACTTCACCAATTGTTGTACGATCGTTATTGTTGCTTATGCCAACGACAGTTGCTATACTATCGTTGGCATTGTATTGCTTATTTACTGTCTTTAAATTATTGTTTATTGTGTTGTCTATTTACTGTCGTTACCGTTGGCATTCCACCAATTGCTATATTGTCAATTTACTGTCGTTCAATAAAAATTATTATAATTATTATTAAATTATAAATAAATTATTATATTATTTAGCGGATCAAAATATTTCTCAATAGAATGTAAATAAGTTAGTTGGAAAAAAAAATATTTATTTATATTATAATCAATTTTATTCGAAGTATAATTTTCAAAATAACAAACAGAAAAAAAAAATATTTCTATTCATGTTGACGAGACAATATATATGTATATATACCGTTATATATTGCATTTTTAAATAAATTATTGATTATTAGAATATAACAATAATATTAAAACAAAAGTATTTAAGAAGAATAAATTCAAATTTATTACCTAATCAATGCAGTGATCACAAAACGAGTTAGTTACAAAACAAATGCAAATCGTTAAGATTAAATCCAAATTTGCACATAAATAGTTTTGGTAAAAAAAATAAAAATGGCAAAATCAACATATACAGTTATTTTTATCCTCTTATATAAACAAAATAACACCGGAGTTTCAAATCACAACTGGCTTCAAAGCAATAGGTACAAAAATGCAACAGTTTTTATTGCCAGTTAACACGCCCATAAATGTTTATGTCTCAACTTAACGACTTTAGGATGTTATTAAAAACATTCTCTGTTTAAACACGCATTTATTTCAATACTTTGTTCCATTTTTTTCAAGGCCATAAAGCTTTATTGTTTAAAAAGATAACTTGGAAACACTTCCGATCTTCAAAACAATTAACTGAATAATTATTTGAGGTGTTTATTTCTATGGGCCTGTTTATAGGGTGAATGCAGTCATTTAAAAACAATTGGAATATTTTTATTAGATTAATTAGAATATTATTAAGCTCAGTTATTAATTCGTTAAAATGAATTGGCTTTTAAAAGTGTGAGAAAAGAAATAAAAAATACATTCTTTTTCTTCCTTAGAAAAATTCAACTTTTGTATAGTTTTTAAAAAAGACGGAACACATAATATATTTATTGTTCTATTAATATCTTTAATAGAAAAATTTTCAAAGGTGTTTGTGTATATTTAATTAATATTTTTAATTACTAACTTACATTAAATTATTCACTTATATTTTAGAATTTATTTATTTATTTTTTATTATTTAAAAAAAATGAATTATTTGTATTTTAAAGTAATTGAAATTATGAATTGAAGAAATTAATTTAACCAAAAATATAAAAAAAAATAAAATAAAAGACAAAAAAATAAATAAATGAAAAAAAAAAAAAAAAACCAAAGACGAATTATTCGTATTTTAAAAAAGTAAATAAAATTATGTTTTTAAAAAATTAACCCTCGTTTACGATAGCTAAACAACATAAAGTAATTTTCCAGTAGTTTATTATTTATTACAAACATGTTATTTTTTGATATGATTATTTTTTTAGAAAAAAAATTTTTGATTGGAAAATTTTCTAGAAAAAAATTGTTAAAATTGAAATTATTCTTAAAAAGTCCTGAAAAAAAAAATTTTTTTTATTATTTTTTGTGAAAAATTTTTTTATTATTTTTTTTGTGAAAAACAATTGTTTTTAGTGGAAAATAAAATTTTTTAGTAAAAAAAATTGCAAATAAATTAAAACCAAAATTATTAATAAACATGAAAATGTTTCATTAAATCATTTGAAATACTAAAAAAAAAAAAAAAACGCGTTACAGAAATGCCAGGATTTTACACCCAACGAAATAAGTAAATGGTCGCTACATTTCATGTTAGATTCATATATCATGTACTTAACATTCAAATAAAGGATTTAAAAAAAACTGAATGTTTTTTTAACCGCGACATATATTGAAGATTGTTTATGACTATCTCCCTACGAATTTAATTTCATATCGAGAGATAATTAAATCAAGAGGTTTTTCAACAATTCTTGAATTGAGAAATTTAAAAAAAATGTCTGGATAATCGTATTGGAGAATAAACACCTAAGTTTTCATTTTTTGATTTGAAAAATTTAGAGTTCGATTCCTGCAATGAACAAAGAAAAAAATCAGGGTATTTTTTTTTGTCGACTTGGTTTACACCAAAGTTTCAATTTTCTGATCGCTGCCATACGAATCCAGGTTTCTTACTAGTTATCATTTATTTAGCTGTCAATAAATGTAAATTTAATTTTTCTAAATATTTGACATTTATACCGAGAGCAAGTACAGTATAACCACGAGCTCCCTCTGTAAAAACATTTAGGTTGCAGACTCTCACTCCGAGAAGAAATATATTTATCGCAACCTGGCGCATTAGTTAGTCTACAGACTCTCACCTGGAGAGGAAGTCTATTTCGACGAAGCCGAGTATCGGTTTTTCTGCTCAGAAGTGGAATCCTTCAGCAAATCTAGAATTATCTGTCTTGAAATGTGTTAACTATTGTTTATGTCTGATCGTATATGTGTGGTTTGTGCGTATGGCAATAAAATTGTAGGCCTCCAGTATCTCTACTCAACTACACCCATTTACAATCGAGTTGCACAACTTGCCCACTTTTACAAGAATAAAAGCGGCCTTTCTTTGATACCACAGACATCATATTTGATACTACAGGCTTCAGATTCGAATCCCGGCGGTGGCATGGGTGTTTGTGAGTTGTTCGGAATCCACGTTAATCTGTAGGCCCCTGTCAACTTAACCCAAAGTGTGCAAAAGTGACCATAGAGTGACGGGCCAAACCAGACGTCCTACACACTGGCAAGAGCGCCCACTTTTTCGTCAGTCGGTCTCGACACTCTCACCCGAGAGAAAGTACAGAGAAAAGCTTGCTCTTACTCAGTTAGAAAATATATTTAACTTAACCCTGAGTATTAGTTGGTGTACAGACTTTCACCAGGATAGGAAGTATATTTCGCGCATTCTGCGCGTAGCTGAGTATCGGATTTTTGGTTTAGAAGTGGAATCCTTCTACGAAACTATAATTACTTGTCTTTTACTTTAAATGCGCTAAATATTGTTTGTGTATAATTTTATGTGTGTGGTGTAAATAAAGTTGTGAGTTCTCCAACCTGAGCCTCAAGTATCTCAACTCAGCTACACCCAGTTACAATTTGGTTGCATAACCTGCACACTACAAGAATAAAATAAGAAACGCAGCCAACGAAACAGGACAGAAACTAAACAATTTCCTTTTCCAAACGAAATATTGGAGTTGAAAATTTAAACAGGCTACTGCATCGGAAGGAATAAACTAGAAATAATTGAGCGCCATTCGAAGAGAGCGCAGGCGATAATTAGGAATTTAAATAAGAAACAATTCGATTCGACAACAAAAATTCTCTTTCCAAAGAAGAAGAAAGAAAAAATAGATTGGACATTTTCTCTCTCGGAAATGAAGGAAGGGGGAACTTGTATCACGCAATGTAAAACGGGAAGGCTTAATTTGTCCCCCGAAATTATCCTAGCGGAACGTCGGGGCCCTGTTCGTTGGGTCCGACCCAATTTAAAAGGGGGGGTGCTTACACAAGAAAGAATTAGATTGGGTTAGAAGAAGAAAAGTTCCTCTTTATTTTCATGTTCATCTCGAATAAATGGCGCTCTCAATCACTGTTTTTGTACTCAATGGAGTTTTTAGATCTAATTTCTACATTAGAGTGGAATGCTATTCAAACACTTTGAAATGTTGCTTACAAATTAATAGAATTAAATTAAATAATAAATAAAATGATAATAAAAATATAAGCATAAAGTAAAAAATTGTAATCGAATGGGCTGATATACAGGTTACTCATAAAATTTAGAATTTAATGTTAGAGCAAAACGTATTGCAGAATTAATAAATAAAGAAATTATGTTGTTTCTTATCTCACTGGGTCGACAATAACTTCTAGACCAAGTCCATGCACCCGTATATAAAGGGAAGAATACATTGCAAATTACAAATGAAATAATACATTGCAAATTATAAATGAAATAATATATTACAAATGAATGAATACATTCTTTTTTTTTCATTTCATTTTTTCATTCATTTGTTCAAAAAACATTTGGATTTATGTATATAAATGTTATGTTAGTATATAGTTACATTGCAAACAGAGAACAATGAATTACAATGTACAAAGAACTGTGATATCATTTCTTGTACGTAAATGAAACATTTGGGACAATATGTATATATCTAATATATAAAATTCTCGTGTCACAGTGTTTGTTGCCAAACTCCTCCGAAACGGCTCGACCGATTCTTATGAAAATTTTTGTGCATATTTGGTAGGTCTGCGAATCGGTCGTAATCTATTTTTTAAACCCCTAAGTAATAAGGGGGGTCCACCCCTAAATATTTTTTAAAATTTCTTTGGCAGACCAATGTAGTGGCAACAATGTAGCGTTTTTTTTTTCGAACAATATAATGACTATTTTTAGATGGCGCCGTGTCTCGATGCCTGTACTACATGAATATTGTTTTATGTACTACTTTAAATGTTGTGAAAATTATAATGTATGAAATTTATATTATTTCTATGCGAAATAAATCAAATGTATGCAAGTATTACTTGATTTGATTATCAATATTTTTTTTTATTTTCTAAGTTTGAATTTGAATTGGAATAAAATATATTGAATGAAAAGTTGTGAATCAAAACATTGAACTTTTCTATGCTTAAAGTTTGTCAACATGTGTTTTATTCGATTAAGAATTCTAAAAAGAAATGTGATCTGCAAGATAATATAATATATTGATAATATTAATCTGATGAATTTTAAGCATTTTTTGAAAAGTGTCAAAATGAAGTAAATGGTACTTTTAAATTGGAAGTTATTTAAAGAAAGCAAAACAAATAAATAAGTTTTTATATTAATAAAGGAGAATTTAAAGCTCAATAACATTTTTATGTCTGTAATTTGTTTTTATTTACATTTAGAAGTTGGTTTTAATTATTTTTTATTTGAATTTTTATGCATTTTGTGTTCCTTCAAAACATCATAATACCCATATATTTTTATTTAAATGCTTTGAAACTTCATGTAAAAGTTTTCTTTAAATGTATGAAAAGAATAGAACATTGAAATTAACCTAAATTCATAGATTATTTTTATTTCAGTTTTTAAAGTAAGAATTTTTGTAAATAATTTTAAAGAAATATGATGAATTTTAAGCATTTTTTGAAAAGTGTCAAAATGAAGTAAACTCTGCAATTATTTGATATAATGATAACATTAAAATTTTATAAAAGGTATTATAATAGTTGCAAGTTGAAAATCAAGGACATTTTTTTTTTTAAAAAAACTTTTGTTATTTGAAAAACAAAAAATTTGAGTTATAAATTTGAGTGATTTGAATATTGTCGAAGAAAAATTGATAAATGGTACTTTTAAAATTGGAAGTTATTTAAAGAAAGCAAAACAAATAAATAAGTTTTTATATTAATAAAGGAGAATTTAAAGCTCAATAACATTTTTATGTCTGTACATTTGTTTTTATTTACATTTAGAAGTTGGTTTTAATTATTTCTTATTTGAATTTTTATGCATTTTGTGTTCCTTTAAAACATCATAATACCCATATATTTTTATTTAAATGCTTTGAAACTTCATGTAAAAGTTTTCTTTAAATGTATGAAAGGAATAGAACATGGAAATTAACCTAAATTCATAAATTATTTTTATTTCAGTTTTTAAACTAAGAATTTTTGTAAATATGTAAAAAAAAGTTTGTGTCGACAAACTTTAAGCATACAAAAATGTATAAATAATTAAGATATAAATTTGAAAACAGTATATTACCTACATAAGGATATTCCCAGCATAAAAATATTTGCAAAGGAAAAAACTATTCATGTTTTATTTATTTTTGAATTATCAAGTTTTGCAACAATATCACATTTTTGCAATGTTTATCCATATTTTAAAGAATAAATTGTATAAAAAATAGTTAAAGTTGATATTTTTATGTGAAATTCAAAGGTTTTGAATGTATTTAATCAAAACACTTGAAAAAGGACTAAATATTTTAAATCCAGGTCATTTATTATTAAAAAGCCTTTGCAAGTAGGAGGAAGTTGTAAAAAAAAAAAAATTTTGTCGAGCAAATTTTAACTTTTTCAAAACAAAGCTCAGAAAATATTTAGAGCTTTAAGGAAAAATAAAACTATATTTTTTAATAAATAAGACTATGAACTTGATAATTCAATGGCATTTTAATATATTTACAACATTTTTAAAAGTAATATCTCCAATTAAAAGTTGTTTTTAGCTTTTTCTCAGAATGAATTTTTATGCTTTTTGTTTTCATGTGAAGCACCATAACACAAGTAATTTTGATCCAAATGTTACAAAACTTTGTATTTATGTTTTTCATAAATGTTTACAGGTAATAAAACTCTGAAATGATTATAGCTACATAAATATTTTTTATTTTAATTGTTAAGCTTGGAATTACATGCAAATTTTGAAAGAATTTTGTGTCGACAGCATTTAAACTAGCACAAAATAATAAAGATATAAATTTACCAGAGATCCATTCCCTGTAATATGTTAGTACAAACAAATACAAACTTAGAAATTTAAAAAATATTGATTTGATTTTGAGTTATCATGTTTTGTAACAGTATCAAGTTTTGGCCATTTTTACCCTTATTTTAGCTTATAAAAATAAAAAAATAATAATAATAATGAAATTTTTTTATGTGAAATCATTAGTTTTTAGATACATTCAATCCAAAAATGTGTACAAAGATAAAAAATTTAAAAAAAAATTCATTCGAACGTGTTCGTGTACCTTAAACAATCGTTTACATTTTATTGTGAATTTTTTTTTAAGTCATTTATTATTATATCTCGATTTTATTTTAATTGTATTGTATTTTTTCAATTATCATTTTCAGTAAAATGCCACCAAAAAAATCTAACCTCAACAATACCCGTAGGCGTGAGGTACGACGTAGGCGTGCTGAGAGGGCCCTCATGTCAACAAATCAAACCACGACAGCAAACGATAATAATACCAATTATAGTATCTAATAATTTAACGAAATACAAGAAAGCCACAGCAACGCGTGGCCGGGTCTTCTAGTATATATTATATTGGATTTCTAGGAATAAACCTTCCTCATTTTGTAATTTAATTCCGCATGTTTCTGGTTTAAATAGTTACACGTTCATCCAATGTGACATCTACTTTTGCATTGTGAAAAGATCTTTAGTCGTTTCTATTAGTTATTACCTCTATCTAGTTTATTATAAGGGACATTGTTTCTTATCCCTGGCCAATACAGAGCTTCACAGAGCCGCTAAGTTTGCAATTCCCTATTTGCAAAATGTTCCTTTCTGATATTGTTATCTTTAATATTTCAGAACATTAAATCAGACAGGAAATCTAAAGATTCTCATTTTACCCTGGTGTCAGTAATTATATGAATTATTACAGTTTTAGGAAAAGTGGAATGGCAACAAAGACATCTTTACTTCGGTGGCCGAAACTGTGACATTTCTGTTGATATAAATAGCAGTGGAGCAAGTAAAATAATTCATGTGTTTCAGGATTGAAAGTAGTTAGTTTCATTTTACTAAAATGTCAAAGCATGTTTTTAAACTACGTGCAACTAAAGAAATGAAAGGGTTTTCAAATCCTACATAAGCTTTTACTTGAGATACGAAAAACGAGTTTTCCAATATGGGAGCTAGATATATTTATTAGAAGGACAAATAAGTTATATTTTTTTAATTATATTCTCATTCTTTAAGCTTTTATGGAGATGGTAAAAAAAATGGTAAAAAAAAAATCCGCATATAACGTAGATTGGTTTAGTTTGGTTTGTCACTCTATGGTCATTTTGTGTTGTGGCTCAGCCTCAATGTCCTCATGGGTGGAGAAAGGAGCCTCATGGATGGAGATAAAGAGGTAGTTTTGTTTTGATGGAGCACCCATAGGTAGAAATCTGTCTTGGCTCCGTATCTCTGAAGAAAGAGGGCAGTGCCTTCTGGGGGGACTTTTAGGAGGAACTACCTTATGTCGTATGGGAGAAAACCCGGTAAGTTCCCACCAGGTAGTCCGAGGCAAGAGGCTGAACATCCCAAACGTCTCCTCGTTTTTTGAAACAGTGTCTACAACAAAGCCGCTAGCGGATGGAGCCTCCGTCCTCATGCTCACCAGCGGCGCATGCTTCAGCTTGAATCCACTGAGCCACGAGTCGGGCTCATGAGATTCAAGATACAAACATTAAAAAGTTAAGTGCAAGTACAAAAAAAAATTATGAGTATTGTTTCCGAGGTTTGGTTTCGTAGGGTTTGTCGCTCTACTGTCATTTTGTACACACTTTAGGCTAAACAGACGGGACTTACAGTTTAGCGTGGATTCCGAACCACTCACAAACATCCATGGCACCGCCAGGATTCGAACCTGAAAGCGGTGGTATCAAGTGGCCAGAGCGCTAGGCGATTGGCCATCAGACAGCCTATGGTAGACAGCTACGGGTTTTTGTTTTTTTCATTTCCTTGATGAATTATTTAAATATCTTGGTGGTTAATTTAAATTTCTTTCGCGAGCTATTCTATACGTCATATTTATTTATTTATGTTTCTTTCACGAGCTAATAATTATGAGAACCACTGCACTAGAACATGTTTCAATTTATTTATTATTTACAATCAAATAATATTAGTTTTCATTCAGCTTTTTAAAAAAAAAAAAAAAAAAAACACTTTCACACTATCTTCATCAATTTCTTTTTTTTTTAACCATATATCTAAAAACCGTTACAATGCACTTATATGTTTTCCCCTCAAATATTATACAAAGCTGCGGGCTATGCGTGCATTTTTTTTTTTTATTTGTTTTTTTTTTTTTCAGCGAAGGGGGGTTTACCATATCAAACGATTTTTTTTCCTCCATTGCCATTGGTGACATTCCGTAATCCTTCTCCTCGTCTGGCTCTCTTTTGTGAAAGGAGGGACAAATGTCCTTGGGGAGGTGGGGGTGGTGTTAGAAGGGGGTGTTCTTTTTGCGAACACCCCTTTTTAAGAACATGATGGATGGACCCCAGGAGTTATGACGTTCCTAGATTAGAAGTGCTGACGCGCGCGAGGGATTATGGAACCGAGATAAATTGGTTGGTGTTTATCGTCTGCATAGCCCGACCCTCCCCAGGGGGTGGGGAGAAGGGGAGGAAAAAAATGTGTGAATTATGGATCGCTTGGTGTTTTGAAAACAGCACAATTTCGTGCGCCATTTACTGGAGAAAGTCGCCAAGAGTCGCTCTTTGGAACTTTTTCTTTGGCTACGTTGCAAATTTATCGTGGTTCCATTATACCTTCTGAATGCCTCCGGATAATGGCGTTGGCTGGATTTGCTCTCCTTCTCTGTCTATATATATATATATATATACTTAACCATTTTTTATTTACCAAAGAAAAATAACTCTATAATAAGATGGATTTAGTTTTTTGGAAATACGTATAATAATAATTTACTATTTATGTCAAGTTTTGATAAATTGCGAGGAAAAATATTTGCCAACCCATCTGCTGTTATGCACTTTTTTGCTCCTATACATGAAAAGGATGCGAATTTAAGTATCCTTTTTTAAAGCTTTTCTATTAACCACGTTGAAAGCTCTTTATGGGCGATCATGCTGAAATTAATAATTATATGAAGCTCTGATGATTATTTAATGAATCTTATTTAATTTTTTCGGAGGAAGTTTCACAAGGACCTAAAAGTTTTAATAAGAAATTTAATAGCGCTATTGTAAGAGGCGTTTACAATAGCAACTATTAAAATGAATTAATTTCCCATTTTGGAGAAATTTCTCGGCATTCAAAGGAATTTAAACGACAACAAATTAACAATATTCATTATTTTTATAATTTATTAGAATTTTACAACAACAACAACAGCAAAAAAAAAAAAAAAAATCAAAATATTTATGTAGAATTATATTATATCTCTTGCTGAAGATAGTACAAGTGTTTTATTAGTTTGCACCTTTATCAGGTTGGACAACCTGATTGTAATTGGGTGTGGTTGGGTTGAGATACGTGAGGCACAGATTGAACAACTCACAACTTTATTGACACACGCACAACATCACGCACTTACAATTAGAAACATACACTATTTAATACATTTAAAGACAAGATTCGCGGAAAGACTCCATTTCTAAGCCGAAAATCGGAAACATCGCTTACGTGCAGGATGCTGAAAATTTATTTCCTTTTCGTGTGAGAGCCTGTAGGCCAACTAAGAAAAATAAAGGAACCATTCTAGACCATTTCTCCTGAACGCTACTCTTGCAAGTGCTTAAGTGGTTTTGAAGGTTTGGTTTGGTTTGTCGCACTACTGTCATTTTGTGCACACTTTCGGCTAATTAGACAGCTAACGCAATTAGCAGTTTAACGTCGATTCCAAACCACTTACAAACATCCATGCCAGGGCAAGTGTTTAAGAGGAAGCATGGTTACAAGTTTCATTTATATTGAAAATGATTTTAGTTTCTTAAAAATCAAAACAGGAACATAATAGCAATATGCAATACCATGCCAATTTGGCGTTGTCATCACTGATGATTACTTAATTAATCTTTTATAATTTGTTCTAAAACATTGAGAATGATCTAAAAAGTTTAACTTATGAGATAGAATATTGATAATTTACATCGTACACCAAATCTATCGTAAAGATTGTTTTGTTGCTGTTTGCAAACATTGTTTAATTTTTGTTTTTGTTGCCAAATCGACAGCATTATGGTAAAGTAAAATATCTAACTTGTCGTTTTCAAACGGGAAAAGCATTATTAAGTGTTTTTTTTCTTTCGTTTAAAATTTTACTTTTGAAATAACTTTTTACGAATACGTGTGAAACAACATTATTCGATTTTGAATAACACATAATAACAATAACGCTATTAAATACAATAATTTCGTAGTGATAGAACACTTTACCTTTGAAGTATTCCGATTAGCTTATAATGCTGGTAAAACATATGACTTCGGATGACCGCTTATATAGCATCATAATGCATTTATAATTTACATCGTACATCAAATCTAACGCAAACATTGTTTTTGTTGTTAAGTTCTTGTCATATCAAAGGTATTGCGGTATCATTTTGATTTTTCAATTGGGAACATTATTAAACACACATACAAAATTTCGGTAACGAGTTAGAATTCTGTTAAAAAAAGCTTAAAAGAGTTGAAATAAAATAAAAATTCTTAAAAATTTGAAAATTCTATTTTAAGTATCTATTGTAGTAAACTCAGAAATTTTCAGTCTTTTGTTTATGCCGTTATTTTCATCATTTTGTTGCTTTAAATAAAAAAAAAATGCGAGAACTTTGGATTTTAATGTAAATTCCATAATGTCTCAGATTTAATCTTGTTAATATTCTAATGCTTTAATTTCTGAGTAAAAATTAAAAAAAAATTCTTTTAAAATATTAGAAAATTATTTCATTATTTAACTTTTTTTTAGATTTTTAAATACACGGATTACTCTTAACTTTAAAACCTTAAACAAAAGCTCTTTAAAATCTTAAGAACTCAACGAGTCTTTTTTTTTTTTTTTTTTTTTTTAATTTTTTTTAAACGATTTATATGAAAGAACCTAGTCAAAATATAATCCTTTCGGGTTTTATTTTTCATTCTTTTTTTTTAATTTTAAAAGTAAATTTAACTTTCTTTATGTGACGTCATTCCAGTAAAATAATTTTTATCGAAATATTTTTTTTTTTCCTTTCAGTTTCTTTATATTCCTAATCCCTTAAGGTTTGAGAACTTCTTGTTAAACAGCTCCACCGTAATCAGATTATAGGAGTTCAAAAATTTAAAGAGCAATTATCTTTGGTGAAAAAACGCCCCATTTTTCCATCTTTATTGTTAGTTTCCAAACAAATTATGGAAATTTTAACGAGACTCCAGCTTCTATTACGAAATAGTCCAATTACTCAAAGGATCAACTTCACCATGGAAACCTGTAAAATTTATTTGGGCTGTAGAATTTCCTCAGAAAATAATTATGGAGAACACTAATAATAATAATAATAATAATGAAAAAGAAATAGCAATTTTCTTAAGTTAACGACGCGCAAGAAAATATTGCTAGTTTATTCAGGATTTTTTTTTTCAATTATACAAGATGAGGTTGTTAAAAAAATGTAGAATCTTTGTTTCGATATCTTTCAAAATTTTGTGTTCAGTAATTACGCTTTGATTGCTTGCTGTCCAATAAAAAAAAACTTTTCACTTTAACTTTTAACGTTTTCGCAATTTATTTTTAATAATTTTTAAAATAAAAAGTAATGATCTACGGCTTTTTTTTTTTTTTTTTTTTTTTTTTTTTTTGCAATGCGAACAGCTGAATTTGATATTAAGCTATTATTTTCTATTTGAACAGAAACTATTTTCTGCAATAACGATGTAAAAAAGGAAAATCAGATAACACTGAGAATTTTTTATTATTATTATTTTTTTTTTCTTTTATCAATTGAAAATCTTCTGCAGATATTTTTTTAACGTATTCCACAAGATAAAAACAAATAGGTAAAAAAAAGTTGAAGAACTTTACTTTTAATTCGTGAAAAAAATTTATTTTGGAACTTTAAAAGTTAATGATAGTTATGAATATATTAAATAGAATGATGCTAAAAAGTTAGTAACATATAAGTCAATTTTTGACTAAAGCATATTATGAAATAGCACAATATATATATATATATATACACTCAAGAGCCAAAACATTATGACCACCTGTCAATAACGAGTTGGCCCACCTTTGGCGCGCAACACAGCTTCAACCCGCCTTGGTATGGATGCCACAAATCTTTGGTAGATGGCCGGAGACAGATTGTACCAGATGTTTAAGCAACGGTCACTCAAATCCGAAATATTGCGAATTGGTGGTCTTTGAACTCTAAGCTGTCGTCCCAGGACATCCCAAATGTGTTCTATCGGATTGATATTCGGTGAGTTAGGCGGCCAGGACATTAACTGGAATTCAGCATCATGTTCCTGGAACCATTCCAACACAATTTTAGCCTTGTGACAAGGGGCGTTGTCCTGTTGGAACATTCCATTTCCAGCTGGAAAAACAGAGGCCATGCAAGGGTGCAACTGGTCCGCAATGATGTTCAGATACCCTGTAGCATTCATGGTCTGCTCTACCACCACGGATCCCAGAGACGCCCCCCAAAGCATAATACCGTCACCACAGTCCTGTCTATGACCTACTGTATATTGAGGGAGCAACTGTTCGCCTGGAAGACGGCGTATCCTGACACGGACATCGGCGTGATGAATGACAAACCGTGATTCATCTGACCAGGTAACTTTCTCCCACTGATCCATGGACCGATCATGATGTTTCCCAGGCCCAACGCAGGCGCAATTGGCGATGACGCTTGGTCAGCAAAGGCACACGGATGGGACATTTGCTGCGTAGCCCCATATCCAACAGTGTCCGCTGAACAGTGTGCTCCGATACTATTCTACTTGGCCCTGCATTGTATTGGGCTGTCAGCTGAGTCACTGCCTGGCTCCGGTTTTGCTTCACCATGCGAGACAGTCTCCGACGACCTTTTTCTTTGATAGCGTGTAGACGTCCAACACCATGTCGTCTACTGCTGGTTTCACCGTCATTCATCCACTTTGCATAAGTACTAACAACTGTAGATCGCGAACAACCCACGAGTGGTGCAGTTTCGGAAATACTTGTTCCGAGCCTTGGAGCCATTACAATCTGCCCTCTATCAAAGTCGCTTAGATCCGCAGCCTTTCCCATCAAACACAGAAGTAAGTGAAAGAATGATTCTTCAGACTCTCCAGCAGCGGTTAAATACACTTCCACTTGATCACGTGCCTTTCACGTCATCCAGGCGAGTTCATTGCAAAATGTAGGGATGGTCATAATGTTTTGGCACTTGAGTCTATATATAACAATGTGATTATTTTCTTGCGAGACGTCAGAAAATGAGGCAATTTTTGATTTTTGTATTGTGTAACTTCTGATGTCTTAGTTATACAATTTCCGTGTAGCTAATGCTATTGTGGTCTTTTTTCAATTTATACTATTAGCTTACACTCTCCCTACATATATCTTGTTTAAATTTTTAATCTTTCGTAAAATACTTTTTATTCATCCACTCAAAATTCAAATACATTTTTTTTTGAACTTGTAGTGGATGACACTGGATGTGAATACAGTTTTTTCAAATATTAATTCAGTAATTAAATTTAATTAAGTAATTTTAGTTTCTTTTTAGATTTAAGTTGCATACATCTACCAATAGATGACGCCAGATAAACTTAAAAAAATGAATTAAAATTATTTGTAAATGACTCTCTGCAATAGAGTGGCAAAAAAAGTCGGAATTGACTTTAAAATTTTTTTTTTATATTACTCGTTTTTGTTCATTTCCTTCAGTTTCTGCTTTGGTTTTTATGTTCGTGCGGGTTCTTCATAATTATATATATATATAGCTGTGGTGAAGTATTAATAAGTAGAACGTGGTTTACGGCTTTCACAATTATAAGCCATCTTGTAACCATCTTTGCTATGACATGCTGGCAAGAACGCCATCTGTGGCCTTCAGGAGAAACGTTTAGTTGGCTTAGAGAGACGCAGAGATCGTATATTTTTCGCAACCCTGCACCTCTGCCAAATTCCAGCTGAACGATAGAGTCCTTATACAAAGCTCTAATTATCTTTTTTTATGTTAAATGCGAGTTAATTATTAACTAATTGTACGGTGTTATGTTTGTGCATGTAAATAGCGATGTTAGTTCTAAAAGCTGTGTCTACAGCATCTCAAAACAACACTAACCTACTACACGCTTTATATGATACCGTACAATTCAGAGGGGCCTGATAGCCGAATGACTAGCGCTCTGGCACTCGGTGCCACAGGTTTCGGATTCGAAACCCGGCGAAGCCATGGATGGTTTGGTTTGTCTCTCTATAGTCATCTTGTTCACACGTTAGGTTAAACAGACCGGGACCTGTGGTTAAAGTGGATTCCGAACCACTACAAACATCCATGACACCGCAGGGACTCAGAGAGAAGGAACTCCACGGGGCCCATGGATATTTGTAGTTATTTGTAATCCACTTTAACAACAGGTCCTGGTCTAATATGGCTGTAGAGAATAGGGTTGACAACCCTAGGCCATAAAAAGAAAAACAGAAATCTGCCAGTAGGCCTTGGCCCACTATGCTGCCGTTGCGTCACTGATGATGATGATGATATAATTCAGAACGTCTAAAGAGATAGCGTGAAGACAAATAACTATATTTGGAATATCAAATATAAAAATATATTTGGTTTTAATGATCTAAATTTCATTCTTTTCAATTACGACTATTTCACTGTAAGATAGCAGGAATAATATTTGTATACATATATAAACTTTGTATAGATTCCACTAACTTCTTTTTTATCGTAGCAAACATCACGTTTCCTTTATATTATACAGCTTTCTCCATACTCCTGCATGCATCGTTAATATCCGACATAATTAGCCTCTGTTCCCCTAATGTATGACAAGATTCATTTGGCGCCAATTTATTACTGAAACATGTATTTTGACATCGACAATGATAAGAAAATCATAATTAGGACGAACCACCTGCAACGAGCTATTTTCGAACAACGAGCTACAACCTTCCGACTCAAACGAACATCTCCAACACCCCCAATGAAAGCGTCCTCAACAACATTGGAGCGTGTTTTGCGTTGTGATTAGAAAGAGTTGGCAAGGATAGCTGATTCCTTAAAGAGAGCTAATAAAATGACCCTGCAAATCCTGGAGGACATGTCCTCGGAGAGGGGGAAGGGTGGCGAAAAACACAAAAGTGGGATTCCCCCTGGGGTGTTGTGTTCGAAATTAGCATGGTGTCCTCAATACCAGAGCCGGCGGCTTTATCGATTGCGAAATGTTCCCAGGTGGGGGACAACCGAGAATCAACGAATAACTTATTCATTTGGCGAGAGAAAGAACCTTTCTGGCGAGATCTCAGAGAGACAGAAATTGTTTTTCGAGAATAGGGTGCTTCTTATAATGCGGTCGGTTCGGTTCGGTTTGTCGCTTTAAGGTCATTTCGTGCACATTTGAGGCTAATTAGACCGGGACCTAGTATAAAGCTATCGGATTGGCACGGATGAGATGTGCAGTTAATAATATTGCCGACTTTAACAGCTTAGTATTTGACATTAGTTTAAGTTTTTACAATTCTGATTTTGATGACATCTCGCTTGTTTAAAAAAATCGTTGTAAGTTCTAAAAAATATTTAAAAAAATTTTGAAAACTTAATTTTGTTGAAAATTGGATCGGTCGGAAATTTGCACTACTAGGAAATATCAGTTCTTACGAGGAATTACGGCCTCGCAGACCGAGCGAAACATTGGCTCTAGTAACACTAGAGCCAATGTTTCGCTCACCAATGGATTCGCCTAATTTCGGACTGGTAACTTTTACCGAACGCATAAAACATACGCGGTCGCTCAGAATCAAAAGTCAGTAATGACGAACTAAAGGTCACCGGCGAGTCTGGCCCATCTCAGAGTGCCTACGAATCATCGTTGAAGTTTGGTGTTTCAAACAAACAATGCTAACTAAAATTTATAAAGTTGTATAAGTGGGGTACCGCATGAACTGAGTGAAAAACAAGAACAAAAGTGTTTGGAAGCTTGTTTGATGTTGCTTTCTCATCCCAAATTTTATCCATTTTTGAATAGAATTGTGATCAGAAACGGATCCAATATGACAATCGTACACGTTGAGCATAGTGTCTGGAAAGAATGAATCACCAAAACACACTCCAAAGTATAATAATCAAAAGAAGCTGATGGTGAGTGTTAGGTGGTCTAGCGCAGCCGTGATCCATTTAGGATTGCATGATTCTATTGTTGATTTTGTAATGCATCCTTGGGATAGAAATTGTACACGGTGCAATTAAATTAGGTTTACATTAGAAGTAGCTCTCATCATGAGCAATAGTTACTTATTAATTAGTTGCCTCTGCTAATTAGTGATTCAAGTTTTCTATTGTTAATATTACGATGCACCATTTGGATGGAAATTGTAAACCGTTCAATTAAAGGTCTATATTAAAAGTAGTTCTCATCATGATCTGAATTGTTACACCTGCACACATTATACAAAAGAAAAAGTTGGGATTTAAAAGTAGAATATTAATGGGAGAAATACAACATAATAACACTGCCGATGTTTTTTTTTCAAGGAAATGTATCTAATGCTTCTACCCATTCAGTGGGAAACTGTCTTCAAGCCAATAAATGTGCAATACTTGAAAAAGGTTTTTAAAAACGCATAAAAAAGTCCGGGGGTGGATGGATTTGCAATTAAGGGGGAACATGCTTTTTCAGATTTACGATTCGAGTCAATAGTTCGCATGACAAGAGATGGAGTATTAATTTCCCATCTCGTCCCAGCGACTCGAAAAAGAATTAGGTTCTTCTTTTTTTGCAAGGAAGCCGTCAGCAGGCAGTAATGCCTCATGAATTATGCAAGGTGTCATCCATCTGAGAGGAAGGAAGCGGGAGATCTGGTTGCGGGAGGTTGTTTTTGGAAGCGTTTATCTACACGAGAAATTTGTTAACTACATTTCTTCCATCATTTTAATAGTGAAATAATTTTTATAAATTGCAGATATGGATAAATAAATAGCATCGTTACATAAACATTAAATGTCATTTTTATTGCACATAATTTTCAACAATAATTTTTCGTGCCTTTTGTTATACTCAATAACAAAGAGTGATTTATTAAACAATATTTATAATCTAATACAGATGAATTATAATCAACTTGTATATTAAAAATATCCACTTTCCCACTTGTCCCACTTTCAAAATGCTGTGAAAAAAGAACCATTCGTCACCATGAGTTCAAATTTGAACTGAGAATACTTGAAGAAGGGGGAAACGGTACGGCATCCAAAAAAAGTTCCACCGATTTTTTCCACCCAGTTGGGTATAACCTTGCCGTGGTGGATGGGCTTTTCACTCACATTATTACAACTGTTGAATGACTTGGAAGTCATTTTTTTCCTTTCAAAAAAACGAAACAATCCAGTACATTGAACAGTTGGTTTCATGTGCAACTCATGCCAAATAGTTTTGATTAACAGTTCAATACAAAATATAAAATAAATTTAAGCCAATCTGAGAATATAACTTTTTTTTGCATTGCAAAGATCGTTGTCTTTTTTGTATGTAAATAGGTTTGTAAGTTGCTACGGCTAAAAATTAATTCTTTTTTTTTAGAAACTGAATGTATTTAAAAAAATATAAATAAGAAATATTTTTTAAAGTTATTTTTTTGGTGAGGAAAAAGACTTTTCACAACAATCAATACATTTGACCCACTTGAACATTAAATTGTCTAAAAAAAAATTGGGACTAATTTAAAGCCATTTTATTAAATATATTACCAAATATTTAACAAAAAAAAAGTTCTCAACATTTCACGCATGCGCGATCCGCAACTTTTACTGCACCCAACTAATCTTTCATGATCAAAGATAAAGATTAAAAAAATCGCGGAATAGCTGATGTAGTAAGAAAAGAAATACACATTTTTTTTTCTTCTTCTTTATATTCTTGGTGGATAAGAATTCCTTTGTTTAAGCCCGCCAAAGTAAATAAAAAGATGGGGAAAAGAGTTGTTCAAAGAAGATCGGTGGTGAGGTCTTCTTCTTTTTTTTATTTCTAATTTTATTTATTTTCCTCCAGGGTAGGGTAGGAGTGGGTGGGGGGATGTGTTCCAGGAGTTCTTTAATTCATCGCCTGTCCTCCTCTATAAACAGCAGACGATTTTTTTCGCTCGCCCAAGCAGGTGGGTGCTCTCTGGAGAGGGTGGAGATTTGCTGCTGGATGGAGTTCAACTCTTTGGTTTTAACTTTTTTTTCTGTTTCTGCCTCTTTACTTTTGTGCGTGTGTGGCTATTTGTTGAGAAATTATAGAGGACGACAGGGTTTCAAGATTTGTTTCTTAACATAACGTTGTTTTATGAAATTTTTATGTGCAAATCAAATATTTATCTATCTATCTATATCTATCTATTTATATACACAAACTTCAACTTAAAGGGCAAGATCCTTTATTTACCAATTGCTTACAGTATTGCTGATTTTCAAGGCGTTGAACTGGGATTTGGATTCTTTTTTTGATTGAATATTATTTAATAAGCAAAAATACCTTGAAATACAATTGAAATGCCCTAGAAGCAATCTGGTTCTTGATAAGTTATAGTTTTTTCCCTTGTTGTTTTCTTTAAACTTAATTTGGTCATTTGCCTGAAAGGTATAGCTTATAAACCTATCATATACAAATATGTATAGAAGCCAGCCATTTGAGTAAAAACTCTACCATAGCTTATCATATAAATATACGCATAGAAATCAGGATTAAAGTATACCTTAACAGGAGTAAAGCTCTACCTTAGCATATAATATGCAAATATGTATAGAAGGCAGGATTAAAGACATTTGAGAAAAGCTCTACCATAGCATATCATATACAAATATGCATATAAGCCAAGCCACGGAAGGGTTAAAACCATTCGAGAAAGAACTCTACCATAGCATATCATTTACAAATATGTATAAATGTCAATATTAACAAAGGTTTAGCAATGTATCTAGGAAATTAACAAAAGGATTTAATTATATATAATTTCATTATTTATAAAAATAGTTAGGATATTAGAATTCATGTTTTTCTCAGTTACTATCTTTACAAACAAAAAGAATTTTATAAGGCATTATGGAATATTTTCTAGTGGTTAATAAAGCATATTTTTTGAAAAATTTATAATCGATCATAAAGAATTGAATATAAATTAGTTAAATGTATTAGTCGGTATACGTATAGTAATGCATGAATATAGTATGTATATGTATAGTAATAACTTAATTGCAATGTCTTTTTGAAGCTATTTTAAACCAAAAACGCTGTCCATAAATAAGAAAGAAAGAAACCTCTAGTTTAAATCTTAACAATCCTGGTCTTGGTAATGCTAGAATGGACATCGCAATTGTAGAAAACTTCATTAACATGATTCATGAAAAAGACCAGTTTTTACTTTCGCCTATGAAAATCGGAAAATGTTGACATTGGTGTAATTTATAAGCCAGCCCATTCGCATTGTAAACAAGTGAGGATTATTCCAGTAATTGATATGGAGTCACACTGTATAAATTAGCCAAACAGTATCTCTACAAGACAACTTGCAAACAGCCAGAGCCAATGTTAAATGACCCCTGCTCCTCAGAATGCACGACATGTCAAAAACTTGCTCACTCCTGCCTATAATCTGCAAAGAATGATTGCAATTGTGGAATCGCTCCTCGAACGTCGTGGGAAAAGGGGTGGGGGATAAACATCGTCTGCTGTGCTGCACCCCCCTTTAAATGTATGCGTTTCCAATCATCAGCTAAAGCTGTAATACACATCAGAGTATTTAGAAGCTCCGTATTGAGGCTCCGTGTTGCCATGGAAACAAGCAAAGAGAATAGTTGTGGATGTGCATATATATAATGGTTAGTAATATTGAATGTCAATGCTGTTTTAACAATAATGATTTGATAATATTATCATTATTCAGCTGGTTTTAGTTGAAATAGACTGGATGCAATTTTAAATGACCCATTCGTGATTGTGTTCTATGAGGGTTCGCAAAAGCTCCCCCTCCCCATTCGTTGGTGAGTGTCGCTTTCCAAACGATTTATTTCAGCATGGACAGAAAAAGCAAATCATGCAAAAAACGTTTACTGGTTGTGAGGGATAAAAATTCCGCACCAGGAACTATTGGTTTTTAATCATACATTAAAAGATTTCAGACTTTCCGAAAGCCGACTATTGATTAGTAATTGGTTAATCGCTCTACGGTCATATTAGACCGGGACCTACCGTTAAACCACAAAAAAAAAAAAAAAAAAAACAACCATGGTACGAATAATGAGTATGATAAATCTTGGTACATGGGCACAACCGAAAAACAAATTATAAACAATACATAACAATAATGGTATAACAATCCGAACCACTAAAAACACCCATGACACCACAGGGACTCGAAGCTGAAACCTGTGGCACCGAGCTGCAGAGCGCTAGGCACTCGGCCATGAGGGCCAAATAAAGAATTAACATATCAAAAAGTGCAATGGACAGCAAACTTTTCTTAACTTGTTAATGAGAAGCCTGCTTTTACAGTATTTTGAAATTCTCATTTTTGTATATTTTAAACTCCTTCTCTATCTCTCTTTTGTAATGTTATGTGTTCTTTTAAATTCACCATTTATTGGATGTTTTTATTATATTATCATTGATTTGTTTCTACTTATTTCTGTAAGCCTCACTACATTGTTAACTTCAATAAAAAAAAAAATAATAATAAAAAAATTCTAGAAATAACCATAGCCTAATTCGGTTTTAGAGTGGAAAAAGGTTGTAACATCTTTCTACAACTATATATTTTTACATATTTAATATATAGGGTGATTATAAATAAAGTCCCACTTTCAAAATGCTGTAAAAAAAAAAAGAACCACTCTTCACAAGGAGTTCACATTTGAACGGAAGATACTCGAAGAAGGGGGAAACGGTACGGCCTCAAAAAGAAGTTCCAAAGTGTATAACTAATAGTTGGTTCTGTAAATGGCTTTAAGAAAGTGAATTCGGCTGCCATGCTATTTTGAATCGAAATGACAACGTATTTGGCATGAATTGCCCATGAAACCCACTGTAGTGTTCAATGTGATAGATTGTTTCGGTTTTTGGACAGAAAAAATGACTTCTAAGTCATTCAATAGTTGTGACACTGCTAGTGGAAAGTCCATATCTCATGATAAGGTCAAACCCAATTGAATGGGAAAATCTATAGAACGTTTTTTGATACCCTACCATTTCCCTGTTCTTCAAGTATCTTCAGTTCAAATTTGAACATATTGTGAATAATGGTTCTTTTTTTACAGCTTTTTGAAAGTGGGACTTTAATTATAATCACCGCAAAATGAATAATTTCTATTAAGAGAAAGGCTTTTGCTCACATAAAAAAGTAAAATCTTTGTCCAAAATTGTGTATCTCTATAGACATGGACACTTAATATCCTCTCATATGTAAGAGGAGACCACTTCACTGTCTTATGCCTGGCAGGAGTCCAGAGTCACAGGCGTTAATTCACCCTGCGATTAAAACGTTGTTGATGCTAACAATGCACTTGATGTGCGACGGAATTGACTTATGATGCCCCGCGCCGATATCATTAATACCCCTGAATCCGGCCGTCGCTAATGAGTATCATTGCGACACATCACTGCAGCCATCCATCGGGGCCTCACAAATTGCCCCACCCGTTGATTTTAACTGTTGCGCCCTCCCCTCGGGGGGCGGGGGGAAGAGCCCCGGGATTCGATTCATTAGGGCAGATTACAGCAGATCGGATTCCCAGGGGCTCCCTGACGCCCTGTTGTTTGAATTGATAGATCAGCTGCAGGCACATCCGAGGATGCTCAGTGCATTTTGGAGTTAGAAGATTTTCCTTCTTATGTCCGACTCGTGGTCTAGTGGTTTGGTTTGGTTTGGTTGGTCGCTCTACGGTCATCTTCTGTCTCACGGGGGATTAACAGACCGGGACCGACAGTTTAAAGTGGATTCCGAACTACTACAAACATCCATGCCACCGAGAGGACTCGAACCCGAAATCTGAGATACCGAGCTCCAGAGCGCTAGCCACTCGGCCATTCAGGCCCCTGGTCTAATGGTTACGTGCGCAGCTACTGTTTAGGAGGGCCGAGGTCTGGACTCGCGAACTAGTGGCTACGTGTGGGGTCCTGGTGGATGAGAGGCTAGCTCTTGGTGCCACAGGTTTTGGGTTCAGTTCCGGCGGTGGCATTTATGTTTGGAGTGGTTCTAAATCCACTTTAAACTGTACTATAGGTCCCGGTCTTATATGATTGTAAGGGCGTCACGAAGCCCAACCAGACTTCTTCTCACCCACATCATTGCCAAACTGAAAAAGGTGAAACTCAGCTTTAGGTACAGTGATCTGGTGTAGTAGTCATAGTACTGGCTACGTGCGAAGGCACCGTCCAGGAGGATAGAGGTTCGGATGCCCTTAACCCGCAACCCAGTAGCTACGTGCGCAATAAGTGTTCAGAAGGGTTGAGGGTTCGAATCGGCAACACGAGACCTCTGTGGTGATTCAGAGTTACATAGCGTGTGTGTACCAGGTAAATCAGTTACACTGTAATATATTATGCCGCCATATTTGGAACTCAAAACTCCCAGGTGTGAATGGGAGTTCAAACCTTTCTCCTTGAAAGACCTTTTGTTCTGCTCTGGTTTGGTTTGTCGCTCTACGGTCATTTTGTGCCCACTTTAGGCTCATTAGGCAGGGACCTGCAGTTTAACGTGGATTCCGAACCCCTCACATGCATCCGTGCCATCCACCAGAATTCGAAACTGAAAAGGCATATGGTGCCGAAGGCCAAAGCGCTAGCCAATTGGCCATCAGGCCACGAGTCAGTCGTTTAGAAAGAATAAGGGACACTTTTTAATGCATTATCATAACATCAGAATTGCACAATCTAAAAACAATATCAACAATAAAAACAATGTTATTACAGCTTAATGCATTCATGTAAAACAGTTTTTACTTATTAAAAGCATACATTTAGAGCAATATGCCGGTATTCTAAAGAGAACTAAAGAGATTTTAATTATATCATTGACGGAACTTTAATGAATTTTGTGCCATTAATTTTTCCTTTTAATATGTTAAAAACCCATAAGAATCAATTCAAACTTTCAATTCAGCTCAAATTAATCATCTCGATTTTTACACTCTTTTACTCAGTTCAATTAATTTATTCAATTCAAATTTCACGTGAAGTTAATCAGTCGCGAATATATTACTTTTTTTATTATGTCTTTCAAGTGATTTGACTTTATGTTGCCAAAACTAATTAAAATGGCATACTACAACAAAGTGCGTTTCATTTTTTGACGATAAGCTTTATTTTTAATTCTTTAATATTTTATTATACATGAATATTTTTTGATTCAATCAGATTTTTAATTCCGTTCATTTATTGTTTTATCAATGAATTCAAGTTGGAGTTTTGGAAAAAAAAAACTTGTAAAAAAATTGAGAAATACTGTTGCTAAGGTAATTATAAAGAATAAAAGATCATTAAAGCAGAACTCATAACTGGAGCATTAAAGTGTGCTAATTAATTAAAAGTTTCAAATTAATAACGCTAATTAAGAGATGTTTCTGATTGTACAATACGTTACATCTTATTCATTGAATTTTTAAAAGAATTCGTCGAACACTTTATGAATTCTTTATTCAAATATTATTCAAAATTATACTAAAACTTAATCAGCAAGACGCTACATTGCTCTAGTTTACGAAATAGAGGATCCTTAACTTTATTTTCGAAAGATTTTTTTTAAATGCCGTCCTTCATACTAATTCAGGAAATTAAACGCTTAACATAATCAATTACAAAGATTCGAAAGAATCAGCAGTTTTATGAACAAGAGTCATTTGCATTTGAATTGAATGCAAATCGGAAAAATGGTTCATCGGAAATTCTTTCATTAAAAGAGTTCGTTCTGAAAGAACTCGACACAATTTGGAAGTTTCCTGATCGTTAAATGTTTTATGTTCATGTTTCCGTCTAGTGATTAGAGAGAATAGATATATAATGTCTCCTTCTTCAAATCAACGATGAATGGATCTAATAAAGGCTGCAGTGCAATTCAAAATAGAATGCTGTCCAAACATATACTATACAGTTACTTTTTGTAATAATGATAAAAACACACAAGTTCTTCGTAGAATATGGTTTTGACTTATATACATTTTTTTCTAATGCAGCTGGCAAACACTTACACAGTTGTCTTGGATGCCTTAAGACAAGCGTTGTACCGACGTCACTCACTTAGCACAACCCAGGAGATGCGTGTAGCTTGAAGTTAAGCAACGGAAGCGGAGTAACAATACCCAAGCAACGTTCTACGATCCTGTTAGACCAGGACCTACGGGACTCGAACCCAGAAACCTATAGTATCGAGCGCTAACCACTCGATTATCAGGCCTCTGGCTTATAGACATATATTAAATGAAATCATCATCATCAGTGGCGCAACAGCCCCATGGTGGGCCAAGGTCGCGTGCCTACTGGTAGATTTCTAGACAGGAGAAGTTTTCTTTTTACTGGGTAGGGTTGTCCGCCTACGCTCTACAATCCTATTAGACTGGGACCTACGGTTTAAAGTGGATTCCGAACCACTACAAACATCCTTGACACCGCCGGGACTCTAACGCGAAACCCGCGGCACTAAGCGCCAGAACTTTAGTCAAAAAAAGCAATTAAGATACAAAGATTTAATTTTTAAGATTTAGAATTCAACAATTTGATTTCGATTGAAACTACAAATTGACTAAAGAAATTTAAAAAATAATGTTTTCCACAATACAAGACATTAATATATTTATTTTTTATTAATTCTTATTCTATATTTTTTTAGTTCAAGGTGATATCACAACAATCAAGAAAACCTCGAACCCGAAACCTGTGGCACCGCGCTAGTCACTTGGTCATCACGCCCCATAAGTATTTTTACTTGATTTAAATACAAATAAAAAATAACAACAGCAAATAGAATGATGGTTTCAAATCGATATCAAATCTAATGATGGTTTCATTAATATTGAATTCATCATTTCGGTTAAATCGTCATTAATAACACCAAGTAATAACAGTAATGAACTTAATAATAATTATTATTAACAGCCATAACAGTAAAACTTAATAACAGTCATTTCGTTTCATCATAATAGCATGTATTTTTACTTGATATAAATGCACAGAAAATGAAAACCGAATTTGATATATAATATCACCAAACTTACTTGGATCATAAAATAAAGTTTTGTGATAGCTAATTTGGATTTGTTGCAGAAGAAAGTATGATTTCCCAGACTCTGTTACAAAATTCGGAGAGTTGAGCACGTCTAGACGACGGAATTTAGTTTTCAGTCTGCTGTAAAATAATCTTCTGCCCTCGCCTCTGGAATTTCTTCTTGATTCTGGATTTTGTAAATTGATTTATCAATGAAGGCGGCTCTATTTTAATGCATTTTATAATCATTTAAGTTTGAAGCAAGACTCGTGTCAACTAATAAGTATGTAATACAACACAATTATATTAAGGGCGCGCAGAAGATCTACCTCCCCGTGGTGCACCTGGTAACACTTTTTAGGGGCTAAAAGATCTGCAACTTGGCATTTTTGTCAGATTAATGAACTCTGTTTCAGCATGTTTTGTTGTATTACTTTGTTGTTGGTGTATGTTTTTTTTTTCGTTGTTCTTTTTTTGCTGTAACTGTTCATAAGCTGCCATTGGAAATAAAAAAAAAACCACAATTATATTATGACAAACATATACAATGTACAGCTGTGTCTAATATATATATATATATATATATATATATACGTATATAATGTTTATGGGTGTGTGTTTAATAGCATGATAACTTGTTACTAATAACATAACATGTATTAATAACATGCCATTGAATACAAAACTGACGTTAAATATTTCATATATTAATAAAAAACTTGAACTTGAAATTCTACTTTTTAAATTCTATTTTATGGGTAACTACAGTTATGACCTGCAGCAAATCAGCTTAAAAATATAACCTTTTTAATTTAAAAAAATTTTAATAGGGATAAATTTAGTGAAGATTTAAAGGTTTGATATCACAAATAACTTGCTTAAATATTATAAAATGGAGAAATTAAACATTCCTTCTTGCTGGGGTTTGTAGAATACACTGAAGTGACAAAAGTCATGGGATACCTCTTAATATCGTGTCGGCCCTCCTTTCGCCCGGCGAAGTGCAGCAACTCGACGTGGCATGGACTCAAGAAGTCGTTGGAAGTCTTCTGCAGGAATATTGAGCCATGCTGTCTCGATCGACGTCCATAATTGTGAAAGCGTTGATGGTGCAGGATTTTGGGCACGAACAGACCTCTCGATGATGTCCCATAAAGGCTCGATGGGATTCATGTCGGGCGATCTAGGTGGCCAGATCATTCGTTGGAATTGTCCAGAATGTTCTTCAAACCAATCGCGAACAGTTGTGGCCCGGTGACATGGCGCATTGTCATCCATAAAAATCCCATCGTTGTTTGGGTACATGAAGTCCATGAATGGCTGCAAGTGATCTCCAAGTAGCTGAACATAAGCATTTTCAGTCAATGTTCGGTCCAGTCGCACCAGAGGACCAAGTCCATGCCATGAAAAAACAGCCCACACCATTACGGAGCCACCACCAGCTTGAACAGTGCCTTGCTGACAGTCTGGGTCCATGGCTTCGTGGGGTCTGCGCCACACTCGAACCCTACCATCAGCTCTTACCAACTGAAATCGTGATCCATCGGACCAGGCCACGGTTTTCCATTCATCTACGGACCAACCGATATGCTCACGTGCCCACGAGAGTCGCTGCAAGCGATGTCGTTCTGTCAGTAAAGGCACTCGAGTCGGTCTTCTGCTGGAATAGCCCAAGAAAGCCAAATTTCTCCGCACAGTTCTAACAGACAAGTCCCTTGTACGTTCCACATTGATTTCTGCGGTTATTTGACGCAGTGTTGCTTGTCTGTTAAAATTTACGACTCTTTGCAGACGTCGCCGGTCTCGGTCGTTAAGTGCAGGCGGTCGACCACTGCGCTGTCCATGGTGGGATGTTATGCCTGAAATTTCATACTCTCGTCACACTCTTGACACAGTGGATCTGGGAATGTTGAATTCCCTAACGATTTCCGAAATGGCATGACCCATGCGTCTAGCTCCAACTAACATTCCGCATTCAAAGTCTGTTAATTCCCGTCGTACGGTCATCATCACGTCAAAACCTCTTCACATTAATAACTTGAACAGAAATGAAAGCTCTGCGAAAGCACTGCGCATTTATACCTGTTCTACGCGTTGCTACTGCCATCTGAAAATTTGCATATTGCTATTCCATGACTTTTGTCACTTCAGTGTATACTAAAAATATATACAGTTAAATGAGTAAAAATTTCTTATTTTCTGCAGTGGTAAATGTCGCCAATAGAGGGCGACAGTTAATTTGTTAATTCTGGCGTCATCTGACGGCGTAACGATTAACTAATAAGAAATTTTTCGTAAGTGTTAGCAATGAACTAGATAGAAAAGTAATAGAAAAAAACTGGTTTTTCAATGCTTTAAACTTTGTTTTAAGAAATATAAACAAAAGGGTGGTTTGGCTTTGTTTGTTTCTCTACGGTCATTTTGTTCACACTTTGAACTAGTTAGATTGGGACCTAGAGTTTAACGTGGATTCCGAACCCCTCACAAACATCCATCTTGCCACCGCCAGGATTGGCAACTGAAGCCTCTGATACCAAAGGCCAGAGCGCTAGCCACTTGGCCACCAGGCCGCAACAAAAGGGTAGATACACAGTCAAATCTCTTATATTATAGATATACGCTAATCAAAAGTCACCACTTGGATTCATAAAAAGAATACCTTCCAGTTTGAAATGTGCAGTGAAATATAAAATAGATTGCTTCCAAGTGAAGTGGCAGCGACTGCCAAGTTAATAATTTAGCCACAATAATAAATTTCATTCGACGCATCAAGAAACTGTGAATCGATTCACTATTTCCAAGGCAAATTCTAATCACGACTTTGTGATTAAATAAACAATCCTGGCAAACTCTATGACGAATATTTTGTGTTCCGAAGAGTTTCACAATCGAGATAAATTTTGAAAGAAGCCGGCACTTCTTCCAATTGATGTGTCATCCAAAAACAAACTAACCATACTATTTCATCTGCTGTGAATCAATACAAAACATCCAAACAGCATCGACCGCCGCCATTTTTAACTCCAACCCAAATATCTTGCCCCGAAGCAATTATGATGCGGGTCTCTTCGTGCAAATCAACGAGTCGGCCGGAAAGATAAAAGAGTTCTGAGACAACGGGGGAGTGAAAAAAAGAAGAAGCAGAAAAAAAAAAAAAAAAAAAACTGCACACACCTTAGTGAACAAGTCGATGAGCAGAATGACGCGTCTTTGTAACATCAAGGGAATGAATCGATTATTTGAGACAATGCTGCTTTTGTTGCTCGCGGATAATTGGAACCGCCTCTGTGGTGGAAACCCTCGCATTCCTTGCACTGGGAAGGAGATATTTCGAGAGGGCAGCGTTTTAAGAAGAAAATCACTTATCAGTTTTTGAAAAAAAAATTTTATTTACCTAACTAGCCAAATTACTATGTCGTTCTCGCATTACAATAGTTGTTACCGAAGCAAAAAAATAACCGAAGATACAAATCCATAAATTTTCGTACATGAGGAAATATATCAGTAAGAAAATCTGTTACCATCACCAATAGTAAGTAACTATTAGGTAGTTAAACCATATCATCACCAATTAGGGCTTGTAATGGTGGAGTAACTACCATTCTGGCGCTCTGTACCACGGTGCCAAGAATGTTTGTAGTGATTCGGAATAACCTTTAAATCGTAGATCCTTGTCTAATATGACAGTAGAGCATTGGTCGTAGGGCTGACAACCCTACCCCGTGAAAGGAAACCACCCTCTTTCTCAAATTCGACCAGTGCGCAACCGCCTTGACCACCATGGGGCCATTTCGACAATAAATATTTTGTTTGGTTCGACCCTCTAATGTAGATATGGTTTGGTTTGTCACTCTACAGTTATTTTTTGCACACTTTAGGCTAATAAGACCGGGATATAGGGTTTAACGTCACTTTCGGATTCGAGTCCCGGCAATGCCATGGCTACTTGGAGTGGTTCGTAATCCACTTTAAACCCTAGGTCCCGGCTTCATATGATAGTACAGCTTTGCAGGGGTAGTGTTACTCGCGTCTGTAGCTAGTCTTCAAGCCATGCGTGCACCCAGGGCAGTGCTTAATGAATAACAGCGGTGCAGCCCTTACTTACGACACAAAAAGTAACTGTCTCTGTATTGTCAACTGCATCAGAACAACATATAAAATATATTGTTTACAAAACTGAAGTGGCAGTGACTGCCAAGTTAACACTAATTTAGCCACAATAACACATTTCATTGGACACATCAAAAAACAGTGAATCGATTCACTATTTCAAAGGCAAACTCTAACCGCGACCTTGTGATTAAAAAAGCAATCCTGGAAAAATCTATGACGAATATTTTGTGTTCCGAAGTTTTTCGCAATCGAGATAAATTTTGAAAGAAGCCGGCACTTCTCCAATTGATGTGTCATCCAAAAACAAACTAACCGTACTCTTTCATGTGCCGCGAATCAATGCAAAAACATCCAAACAGCGTCGACCGCCGCCATTTTTAACTCCCGCAAAAATATCTCGCCCCGAAGCAATTATGATGCGGGTCTCTTCGTGCAAATCAACGAGTCGGCCGGAAAGATAAAAGAGTTTCGAGACAGTGAAAAAAGAAGAAAAAAAACTGCTCACACCTTAGTGAACAAGTCGATGAGCGGAATGACGCGCCTTTGTAACATCACAGGAGAGAATCGATTATGTGAGACAATGCTGCTTTTGTTGCTCGCGGATAATTGGAACCCGTCTCTGTGGTGGAAACCCCCGCATCCCTTGCACTGGGAAGGAGATTTCGAGAGGGCCGCGTTTTGGGAAGAAAATCTCACATCAGTTTTTTAATCTTTTTTTATTACATTTGCTTTATTTACCTAACAAATCAAATTGCTTTGTTGTTTTAGCATTGCATAAGTTATAACCGAAATTAAAAAATAATAGAAAATACCAATCTATAAATGTTCATATACCAGGCAGTATATCATTAAGAAAATCTGTAAACCATACCATCACCAATTAGGGCCTGATCGCCAAGTGACTAGCACTCTGGTGCTCGGTAACACATGTTTCGGGTTCGATTTCCGGCTGTGTCATAGATGTTTATAGTAGTTCGAAATCCCCTTTACATTGTTGCTAACTGTCTAATATGACCGTAGAGCATTGGTCGTATTGCTGACAACCCTACCTCGTAAAAGGAAACCCTCCCCTTTCTTAAATTCGACCAGTACGCAGCCACCTTGGCCACCATGGGGGTCATTTCACCAATGAAGATTTGGTTTGTCCCTCTACAGTTATTTTTTGCACACTTTAGGCTCATAGGGCCGGTACCTACAGTTTAACGTAACCAGGTTTCGGATTCGAGTCTCGGCTGTTTGTAGTGGTGTGGAATCCACTTTTAAACGTAGGTCCCGCTCTAATAGGATCGTAGAGGAGGAGAGTGACTCGCGTTCTTAACATATCTTCAAACTGCACGTGCCCCCTGGGTAGTGCTGAATGTGTAACAGCGGTGCAGCCCTTGCTTATGGCATAAAGATTAACTGCCTCTGTATAGCCAGTTTCATTAGAACAACATACCAAACTGATTGTTTACATAACTGAAGTGGCAGTGACTGCCAAGTTAAAAATAATTTATCAAGAATAACAAATTTCTTTCGCCAAATCAAGAAGCAGTGAATCGATTAACTACTTCAAAGGCAAACTCTAACTGAAACTTTTGGATTTAAATAACAGACTTGGTTAAAGTCTTGGCAAACTCTATGACGAATATTTTGTGTTCCGAAGACATTCACACTAGATATAAATTTTTACAGTTTGAAAGAAGCCGGCACTTCTCCAATTGATGTGTCCTCCAAAAACAAACTAACCGTACTATTTCATAACGCTGCGAATCAATACAAAAACATCCAAACAGGATCGACCGCCGCCATTTTTAACTCCAACGCAAATATATCTTGCCCCGAAGCAATTATGATGCGGGTCTCTTCATGCAAATCAACGAGTCGGCCGGAAAGATAAAAGAGTTTCGAGACAGCGGGGGAGTGGAAAAAAAGGAGAAGAAAAAAAAAACTGCCCACACCTTGGTGAAACAAGTCGATGAGCAGAATGACGCGTCGTTGCAACATCAACGGAGAGAATCGATTACTTGAGACAATGCTGCTTTTGTTGCTCGCGGATAATTGGAACCCGCGTCTGTGGTCGAAACCCCCGCATCCCTTGCACTGGGAAACGGATTTCGAGAGGGGAGCATTTTAAGAAGAAAATCTCTTATCAGTTTTTAAATTTTTTTTATTGACCTAACTAGTCAAACTACTTTGTTGCTCTCGCATTACATAAGTTATTACCGAAACTAAAAAAATAATAGAAGATACTGATCCATAAATTTCCGTATAACAGACAGTATACGAATAAGAAAATCTGTTACCATCACCAATTAATAAGTAAATATTTGGTAAGTAAACCATACCATCATCAATTAGGGCCTATGATGGTTGAGTGATTAGCACACTGACGCTCTGTACCACGAGTTCCGGCGGTGCCAAGAATGTTTGTAGTGATTCGGAATAACCTTTAAATCGTAGATCCCTGTCTAATCTGAAGTAGAACATTGGTCGTATTGCTGACAACCCTACCTCGTAAAAGGAAAACATCCCCTTCTCGAATTCGACCAGTACGCAACCGTCTTGGCCCACCATGGGGTCATTTCACCATTGAAGATTTGGTTTGGTTTGTCACTCTACACTCATGTTTTGCACACTTTAGGCTAATTAGACCAGGACCTACAGTTTCACGTCACCAGGTTTCTGATTAGAGTCCCGGCTGTTTGTAGTGGTTCGGAATCTCCTTTAAGCCGTAGGTTCCTGTCTCATAGGATCGTAGAGCGTTGTTTGGGTTGTGTGACTCGCGTCTGTAGCTTATCTTCAAAGCTACACATTCCCCCTGGATAGTGTTAAACGAATGCCAGCGGTGCAGTCCTTGCTTATGGCATAAAGATTAACTGCCTGTGTATCGCCAGTTTCATTAGAACAACTTACGAAACAGATATGATTAACTATTTCAAAGGCAAACTCTAACCACGATTTCGTGATTAAAAAAAACAGACTTGGTTAAAGTCTTGGCAAACTCTATGATGAATATTTTGTGTTCCGAAGTTTTTCACAATCGAGATAAATTTTGAAAGCAGCCGGCACTTCTTCCAATTGATGTGTCATCCAAAAACAAACTAACCGTACTATTTCATGTGCCGCGAATCAATACAAAACATCCAAACAGCATCGACCGCCGACATTTTTAACTCCCGCATAAATATCTTGCCCCGAAGCAATTATGATGCGGGTCTCTTCATGCAAATCAACGAGTCGGCCGGAAAGATAAAAGAGTTTTGAGACAGCGGGGGAAGGTGAAAAAAGAAGATGAAAAAAAGAGGATGAGCTGCACACACCTTGGTGAAACAAGTCGATGTGCAGAATTAGGCGTCTTTGTAACATCATCGGAGAGAATCGATTATGTGAGACAATGCTGCTTTTGCTGCTCGCGGATAATTGGAACCCGTCTCTGTGGTGGAAACCCCCGCATGCATTGCACTGGGAAGGAGATTTTCGAGAGGGGAAGAAAATCTGTTATCAGTTTTTGAGATTTTTTTCGTTTGTTTTATTTACCTAACTAATCAAATTGCTTTGTTGTTTTAGCCTTATATAAATTATTACCGAAACTAAAAAATAATAGAAGATACCAATCCATAAATGTTCATAATACCTTGCAGTAAATCATTAAGGAAATCTGTAAACCATACCATCACCAATTAGGGCCTGATGGCTGAGTGTCTAGCACTTTGGCGCTCGTTTCAGGCACAGGTTTCTGATTCGTGTCCGCCGGTGGCATAGATATGTGTAGTGGTTCGGAAATCCACTTTAAACCGTAGGTCTCGATCTAATAGGTTCGTTGAGCGTAGTGTGGCACGTCCGTCGTGTACCTTCAAGCTACACGTGCCCTCTAGGTAGTGATAAATGAGTACGTCGGTGCAACCCTTGATTATGGCAAAAAGAATAACTGTCTAAATATTTGCCAGATGCATCAGAAAAAAAATCCATCACCAATTAACTAACCGCTTGGACCATGGCAGTCTGCCTACAGGCAGATTTCGAAATAGATGCTTTTTTTTTAAGGTTAAGTTCGTCAGTCGTATGTCAGCCGCCCAATAGCCATATGAGACTCGGATTTACGGTTTAAAATGGATCCCGAACCACTACAAACAATCATGGCACCACCGAGACTTGAAACTGAAACCTGTGACACTGAGCACCTGAGCGCTATTAACCCTACTTCCAGCAATAGCTATATTAATATAAAAAAAAAAGCAAAACATTTATTTTAATACTTCCGCTACCGATCTTGCGCCAGTGGACGATGAGACGTCAACGCTAAAGTGTCAATCACGCACCAGAGCGTGACAAGGAGTGACGTCTCAGCCACCCGTCACGTATTAGCTCTTGAAAAGCTGCGCTTCAACATTTTGTCTTCAATCGACTATTGGTTTAGAGTGGAATAAAGGTTAGAACAGGGGTGGCTATATATTAATTATATTTTTATATAAAATATATTTATTTTATAATGGCCAAAGTAGTGAAAATGAATGTATTTAAAAAAATACTTTATTTGTGCATCCATATATCCAGTTTGCGCAACAATATTATTTTAAAATCAAAGTTAATTTTTCTCATAATTGTGACAGTTAATTGCAAAATTACGAGAAAAATTAACTTTGATTTTAAAATAATATTGTTGCACAAATAAATATAGAACTAGTAAAATAAACATTTTTTAACGATTTCAATTTTTTTTATTTGGTTTGTATTTGTATATATTTTTTATATTTCATGTTTAGTGTTATATATTTCTTTGCAATGTGTATTTAGTGTCATTATTATTATATTATCCATGTTTGCATGTAAGAATAATAGTAAACACAACAATAATAATTCATTATGTTTCAATTTTTCATTCCAAAAAAAAAAAAAAAAAAAAATGTTTGTAGTGGCTGTAAATGTAATAGGCGGATGTATAATTTAATAGGCGGCCCGCGGAGTTAGGATGCATTTCCAAAGTGTCCCGCAAGATCATTTGGGTTGGCCACCCCTGGTAAGAAACTTGTTGTAAAGGTATATGGTATCGAATTCATGTTTGTTGTTGTTTCTTATCCCACTTGGCTGGCCAAGCCCACGAGCCCATACGTAGTCATGATTGAAGGGGAAGGAAGCAGCTTCTGTTGTGATGGAGCACCCGTAGGTAGAAGTCTGACTTTGGCTCCGTGACTCTCTTACAGTCATATGAGACCAGGACCTACGGCTTAAAGTGGATTCTGAACCACTACAAACATCCATGGCACCGCCGGGATTCGAACCCGAAACCTGTGGCACCGAGCGCCAGAGCGCTAGACACTCGGCCATTCAGGTCCCAAATTTGTGAATGCTAACTGCACGCAGTGTTCCCAGGTGGTCACCCATCCAAGTACTTTATAGCTTCATTAATTATTAAAAAAATTTTGTAATATAGTATGAGTAGTAGAGACGATAGTTTTACAGGGCTTTCACGTCCTACAAAAAACTCGATCAATAATTATATTTCTGACAACCTTAGCTGCTCACCTGTTCTGATAAATGGCATTTTACTGAACTATAGCTTTCTCACGATAATTAATTACGATAATAATTTTTACGAAAAACTAAACTCTCAAATAACGCCAGAGGTCTGAACAAGCAACAAGTCTCAAAACAAATTAAAATTAAAGAAAAAAAAAGCCCCACGTAATCAAATCCCAACCAATCAGCGTTCTGTGCTTTCGGTGCTTAACGGTTAATTATTTAGGTCTCTACCCATTGCTCGCTTAATGAGGGTGGCCTGTTGTTAAAATCGTCTGCTCTGCTACATCCCTCCCACGCAATTCGGTATTTGGAGTCGGGGAACGAGTGGATAAGAGCGAGATCAGATGAGGTTCAAATTAAAAATAATCCCTGTCGTAGGGGGAAATGGGGATTATTTTCATTAGGGGAGGATTTCTGAGAAAGGGAGTAATTGTCGAGGGATTAGCATTTAAAAAGAGTCTTGTCAACCTTTCATCCGGGTTCTGGTTTGGAAAAAGGGAAAAACTGTAAACAGAGCTTATCTGATCCCTCGAATTTTCCTGAAAGAAGTATTTGTATTTATTTTTAAAAATACTGTACTAATTAAAAGGTGAAAATGTTTTTCAAAATTTAAACGAATTTTAGAGATTTACAAAATATATTTTAAGATTTATTGTTTACTACAAGCTCCAATGACACATTTTTATTCATTAATTAAAAGATTTTTAAAACACGTTCATAATTTCTACTTCTTTTATCACATATTTTTATAATTAATTCATTTGTTTATTTCGAAAATGGTGTAAAGTGAGACTTTTATCTTGATTTTTGAAACTAAATTATTTAAACTATAAATTATACTAAACATACTAAATAAGCGGCAGATTTCGAAACTGGAGATGTTTTCTTTTTACTGGGTAGGGTTGCCAGCCCAACACTCTACGCCAGGAGTAGCCATACCAAATGATCTTGCGGGCCACTTTGGGAATACATCTTAACTTTGCGGGCTGCATATAAAATAATATAAACTCCCATTTAGATTTAAATCTACTATAGACATTTTTTGGCGTGAAAAATTGAAACTTAATGAGTTATTATTTTTGTGTTTACTATTATTATTACGTGTATAGAAAATATATAACACTAAAAATGAAATATAAAAAATATATATAAATATAGATGAAATAAAAAAGATGAAATCATGTGCGTATCTAGGGATGGTCACTGAGGTAACTTAAAGTGAAACATAGAACCTGCTACATTAGATGTTCCAAGATGTGCGTACACCATGACTTCGCACAATATAATTTAATTATTTTGCGCACTCATAACTGGAAGTGGAATAAATCAAACAGACACTATCTTTCCTATATTCGCAAGAATATTATCTTAAAATCAAAGTTCTCATGATTTAGAAAGTTCCTTTTTGAATATATGGTTTTACAAAGAATATGTTTTTTAATACATTGGTTTTCGCTACTTTGGCCATTCTAAAATAAATATATTTTGTAAAAGTGTGATAAATAAAAAATACTGGAAAAATGTTGAATGCCCACCCCTGCTCTACGCTCTACAATCACATTAGACATGACCTGTGGGATAAAGTGAATTTCGAACCACTATAAACATCCATGGCACCGCCGGGAATCGAACCCGAAATCTGTAGCTAGAGCGCTAGTCATTCGGCTATCAAGCCCCTAATCATTTTTCTACTTGTTTAAAATAAATGCCAACAGATAAAATTTAGATTTAGATTTTAAACAAATTTATTTCTAATACTCAAACAAAGAATAAAAAATATTTGCATTCATTAATAAAAAGTTTAAATAAAAAAAAAAAGATATTTTTCTTGAACTTTTTCTTTTACGTTTTAAAATTTTGGGATTCAAAATAATTTTTTTAGTGAATTTAGAGGAAAAAGGTTACGTTGATTAAAATTAAAATACAACTTAAGCATTTGAGCGTTTTTAAGTACTGCTTTTTGAAACAACCTAATCATCTGTAAGTTTTTCTTAAATGTACATAAAAAAAAATACAGATCTTAATGTTTTCTTTTTTTTTTTCACTCTTCGCTTTATACTAATCTTTGTTAAAATGTTTTTAAACTCCTTCATTTTTATAAACAATATTTTATTTTGGGTGTGTTTGTTTTGATTTCACTGAAAAGTTACACAAAAAATAATATTAAAAATTGAGTGCTTTACATTATAAATTAATTAAAGCGATTTAAAACATTTTACGTTTTTTTTTTTTTTCTTCTACTGTACATGGCATTAATGCATTTATTTTTTATTAACACTTTTTGTTATGTGTTTAAAATAAAAAGCAACAAATAAAATTTGAATTACAAATTTATTTCTAATTTTAAAATGAACTGAAAAATATTTGCACTTATTAATGAAAAATCCTTTTAAAAAATGATTTTTTTTATCTTTTTTTTATGTGTGTTCTTGAATAACTAAGAAAAATCTGTACTTTTCCTCCAAAAATTAATCTTCTAATTTAAACTTTTTATTTTCTTTTTTTTAAAAACGACATTTTAAGCGTGATTTGAAAATAGGCATTATATTAATCCCTCCTGATTTCTATTAAATTCTTTAATTTACTGTTATGAAAATCATTTTCAATTTACAACAGAAATATTTTTAACTTAAAAACATATCATATTTCGATAGTTTAAGCTTAAAAATAGTAACAATGTAGTACCATTAGTAACATTTAATTTTTATTTCAAGTTAAACTAAAAAGAGAAAATTAAGATACTAAAAAATGAGTATTTAATTCCAGACAAATTACATTTAGGTATAAAAGGTAAATAACAAATGAAATCATTCATTTGTTATTCACAAATTCAATGCAAAAAAATAATAATAATATATTGAAAGTAGTAATTTGCAGCTATACAGATAAGAATTAGCAGTCAGTTAAATTAAAATTAGGATATCTTTCATAAAACTATTTTTGTATCATGGAATACATAATAAAACTGAAAACATATTCATATTACTGTTTAGAGTTTATTCCTAACGATTAGAAACATGCATGGCACCACCTGAACTCGAACCCAAAACCTGTGACACCGAGGGGAAGGCCGTTAGTCAAATAAGGCAATTAAAATCCAAAAATTCATATTCAAGAATTTGAATTCCATTTAAACTACAAATTAACTAAAGAAATGTAAAATAAAAAATAATTTTTTCAACAGTACAGGACATTAATATATATACTTTTTATTAATTCTTATTCTGTATTTTAATTTCAAGGTAATGCAATTACAATTAAAAAAAATTCTATTTCAGAATCAAATCTAAAAGTAATAAATAAATAAATAAAATAAAATAATAATAAAAAGCGACATGAAGAATAAAAGAAAAGATTCCGCGAAATTTATGATACAAAATGATCGCGGAAGGAATATTTTCTCTTTTAAAGTTCTCCCCCCATCCCTCAGTCTGCGAATGACTTCACTTCAGTTGGAGGGAACAAAGAAAGGGCCTTTTTCCATTTGAGAAAGAAAGTTCTACATTTTTTTCCCTACTCCTTCACAGGGAAAAAAAAACAAGTATTAAAAAAAGAGAAAAAGAGAGAACTCCCTTCGCAGCCATAGAACACCAGTCGTTAATTTTCCTCAGCATTTTATTCTTTTTGCGGCCATTTCTCAGTTTGTTCTGTGCGTCGCACCAGTTTCACTTTGTCGCAGGATCAGTGATTTGTGATTACTGCTGTGATTACTCTTTCCTTTTTTCTTTTTCTTTCTTTATGTTACTCGAAGAAGAAAAGAAAAGAGAAAAAAGAAAAGAAAGTGTTTTGATGAGGCTATTTTTGTCCCTTTGATGACACAGAGTTGGAAGTAAAGCGGACAAAATAAAATGAGTGAATGCAATGGAATCCTTCTGTGGAAGGTGATTTTGAAAATTGATGATTTTGAGAATAAAAGAAGTTTTCAAAAAGCATTCGAATTAAAAATGGACATCTTACTTCAAAATGTCATGGAAATTATTTTCATTTTTATTATAACTCGTTTCATTATTCAGTGCAATTATTTTTATTATTACTTTTTTTGGTTATTGGAGAATATATTTTCAAAACAGCAGACTGATTTTATTATTAATATTGTCTCTTAAGTAAATTATTATTATTATCGTCTTTTTTTCTTCTTACAGTAGAGAAACACTCCCATTCTATAATTTATAAATTTATTGAGCTGTTACTAATCTCCCTGGTGCAGTAAATCCTACACCAGGTTCAATAGACTCCGTCGCACGAGTGACTGGCCCATGGCTAAGGGTCGTATGCATCTTTATTTTAGAGAGCAACTAAGGACTGAAGACGGATTCAACTTCGAGACAACGCTCTACGATTCTATTAGACCGGGACCTACTGTTTAAAGTGGATTCCGAACCAATACAAACATCCATGGCATACTCGGGATCCGAATCCGAAATCTCTAGCACTGAGTGCCAGAGCGCTGGTTAAAAAAGGCAATTAAAATACAAAAATTCATATTTAGAATTCAAGAATTTGAATTCTATTTAAACTATAAATTAACTAAGGAAATTTAAAAAAAAAAATAATTTATTCAACTGTACAGTACATTAATATTTTTAATTTTTTCAATTATTCTAATTCTCTAATTTTTTTTATATTTCAAGGTAATATCACTACAATTAAAAAAAAAAATCTATTTCAGAATCAAAGCTAAAAAATAAATATAAATACATAAATAAATAAAATAATAAAAAGCGACATGAAGAATAAAAGAGAAGATTCCGCGAAATGTTTGATACAAAATAATCGCGGAAGGAATATTTTCTCTTTTAAAGTTCCCTTAGTCTGGAATGACTTCACTTCAGTTGGAAGAAACAAAGAATCGCCTTTTCCCTTTCAGAAAGAAAGTTCTAAATTTTTTTCCCTATTCCTTCCCGGGGAGAAAAAAACAAGTATTAAAAAAAAGAGAAAGAGAGAGAACTCCCTCGCAGCCATAGAACACCAGTCGTTAATTTTCCTTAGCATTCATCGCCTCCCCCCCGGTCTTTTTGCGGCCATTTCTCAGTTTGTTCTGTGCGCGTCGCAGTTTCACTTTGTCGCAAGATCAGTGATTTGTGATTACTGGCGGGATTATTCTTTCTTTATGTTACTCGAAAAAGAAAAGAAAAGAAAGTGTTTTGAGGAGGCTATTTTTGTCCCTTTGATGACCTAAAAGTTAGAAGTAAAGCGGACAAAATGAAATGAGTGAATGTAATGGAATGGTCGGTCGTTTCCTTCTGTGGAAGAGGCAATTGATGATTTTGCGAATAAAAGAAGTTTTGAAAATGGATTCGAATTAAAAATGATACATAACTTCAAAATGTCATGGACATTATTTTTATTTTTAATACAACTTGTTTCATTATTCAGTACAATTATTTTTTTAATTACTTTTTTTAGGTTATTGAAGAATATATTTTCAAAACAGAAGTATCTGATTATTATTATTACTATTATCGTCTTTTATATTTTTTTCTTCTTAAATTAAAAAAAACCACCCACATTCTAATATTTATAAATTCATTGTGTTGTTACTGATCCCCTTGGTGCAGGGAAGCCTACACCAGGTCCAACAGACCGCGTCGTAGGAGACGGGTCCATGGCTAAGGATAATAAGCAGCTTCACTTTCAGCGAGGAACCACGAGGGCTGAAGACTGACTCAACCTCAAGACAACTTCCTACGGTCCTATGAGACCGGGACCTACGGTTCAAGATGGATTCCGAACAACTACAAACATCCACGGCACCGTCGGGACTCGAACCCTAAACCTGTGGTGACGACTGCCAGAGCTCTAGACACTCGGCCTTTCAGACCCCGTAAATTCATTCTAAGTGTATATTATAATATATTTTTTTCTTTTACTGTTAAATGTTTTGTGAAACTGTATTTTTAAATCTCGCCATAACTAACTCACTCCCTGGTATAATAGTCCATGTTGGACTATGTCCGCACCCCTGCTGGTAGATTCCAACACATGCGATGTTTTCTTTTTACGGGATAGGGTTGTCAGCCGAATGCTCAACGCTCTACAGTAAAATTAGACCGGGACCTACTGTTTAAAGTAGATTCCGGAAAACTACAAGCATCCATGGCACCACCCGAATTCGAAACTAAAACCACTGAGAGGAATGCGTTAGTCACATAAGGCAATTAAAATCCAAAAAAATCACATTCAACAATTTGAACTCAATTTAAACTAGAAATTAACTAAAGAAATTTAAAAAATGAATTTTATCTATAGTACAGGACATTCATATATTTAAATTTTAATTAATTCTTATTCTACTTTTTTTTTAGTTCAAGGTAATATCACTGCAATTAAAAAAAAATTCTATTTCAGAATCAAAGCTAAAATAAGTAAATAATAATAATAATAAAAGTTGACATAAAAAATAAAAGGGGAATTCCGCGAAATTTATGATACAAAATGATCGCGGAAGGAATATTTTCCCCTTTTAAAGTTCTCCCCCCATTCCTTAGTCTGCAATGACTTCACTTCAGTTGGAGGGAACAAAGAACCGCCTTTTTCCCTTTGAAAAAGAAAGTTCTAAATTTTTTTCCCTACTCCTTCACAGGGAGAGAAAAAATAAGTATTAAAAAGAGAGAGAGAGAGAACTCCCTCACAGCCACAGAACACCAGTCGTTAATTTTCCTTAGCATTCATCCCCCCCTCCCTTCCGTATTCCTTTTGCGGCCATTTCTCAGTGTGTTCTGTGCGCGCCGTCACTTTCTTTTCTGTCCTCGCAGTTTCACTTTGTCGCAGGATCAGTGATTTGTGATTACTGGCGGGATTATTCTTTCTTTATGTTACTCGAAAAAGAAAAGAAAAGAAAGTGTTTTGAGGTGGCTATTTTTGTCCCTTTGCTGATTCAAAGTCAGAAGTAAAGCGGACAAAATAAAATGAGTGAATGCAATGGAATCCTTCTGTGGAAGAGGGTGACGGATGGTTTTACCACTAGATACATTTTGGGAATAAAGGTGGTTTTCAAAAAGCACTCGAATTAAAAATGTCGTGGAAATTATTTTTATTACTAATATAATTTGTTTCGTTATTCAGTGTAATTATTTTTATTATTATTATTATTTTTTTTTTGTTATTGCAGAATATGTTTTCAAGACAGTAATATTTGATTTTATTATTATCATTATTATCGTTATTTAATTTTTTTATTGTAACAGAAAAAAAAAAAATTCTAATATTTATAATTTCATTGCAGGATTTTTTTCCCCTAATGCATCTGGCAAACTCTTAGTCTTGGATGCCTTGAGGCAAGCGCTGCGCCGATGTAAATAAATTAAAGCTTGCGGAAACTGTAATTTACTAAATTACCTTTGAACACAGCAAAAATTATATTAATTTTCATACAAAAGGTAAACTTTTATTTTCAACTGCAAATTTTTAATTCAATGTGTTTCTCTGAAATTTGTGAACAATTTTAAAATCTATTATAATGGCCTTTTATGTTTTAAAATTTTTTTAACGAAATACAATGTTCAACTTTAAAACAAGAGGCATATCTCAAACATAAAATCTATTGAATCAACCCTTTCTTACGTAAAAAAAAAATACTAAATAAATTTAAAAAAAAAAAAAAAAAAAAAACCGAGTAAATCTTTACATTCCAAAAACATGTTAAGTAAAACTCCCGTTGATTGTTTTGACTGATAAGGAATTTTGAATGCAAAAGATATTTGCTTTTTTTTTTTCCTTTTTCTCACACCTTCCCGTGCACTTTCAGCCTCAGTATAGGCAGCCTAACCTAATAGGCCGCCTTGCAACTGTAAATCGCAGCTGCAAACGAGCTGAGATAAGAGACGGCCGAATTTGCATGCAGCTTTAAAAGAAGTGAGAGGCTGTTTACAAAGGATAACAGAATACATTTACTTGGGGATGACTTCTAATGGCCTGCATGCGTTTCTTCGCTTTCTTGTTTAACCCATACTCCTGAAGACAGAATGTTAGACTACACAAATTATTTAGCTACTTATTTATTATACTAGATCTGGGATGTCCAACCTGGAACATTTTTACGGCCCGTGAGATTGACCACACTTTTACGAAATGTAGTTATGGTTTTATATTAAAAAACCAAAAAAGTGGAAACCAATGTATTAAAAAATACATTATTTGCACATCCATCTATTCAAAAATGAACTGTCCAAATTATGAGAAATTACCTTTGATGTTAAAATAATATTCGTGCGAATATAGGACAGATAGTCTGTGAACTAATGACTGTAAATTATAGTCTGCGTACATATGATGCGCACGCGCATCGTGGAACATCTAATATAGCAGGTTCTATGTTTCACTTTAAGTGACCTCAGTGATGCAATGACCATCCCTAGATACGGACAATTGATTGTTGACAGCAGAGCAAACCACTCTTAAATGAAGTTGTTAGAGCTTTGGGTTCAACTGACACCTGCGAATCATTTTTTTCGAAATTGAAACTGACCCAACACAAAACACGCTCCAACATAACGTACACAACACCAATCACGATGTGCAAATACCCAAATAGAGATCAATTTCCAAAAGCTAAGTGAAAGAGTGGAGAAACAACTATCGCACTAGTAGTAAAATAAATATTTTTAATGATTTCATTCTTTTTATTTCGTTTATATATTTTTTTATATTTCATTTTGAGTGTTACATATTTCTTCCCAATGCGCATTTAGTATCATTATCTTTATATTATCTATGTTTATATGCAGGAATAACAGTAAGCACAATAATAAAACTCATTCTGTTTCGATGTTTCACTCCCTACATCTAATAGGCGGATATATAAATTTATAGGCGGCCCGCGGATTTAGGATTCATTTCCAAATTGGCCTGCAAGATCATTTGGATTGGTCACCCCAGGTCTAGATACACAATAGTCGTCGCGAATTTACACTTTTCATGATTATGTCGTTATATGGTGCACTGTGGAAAAAGTTGCTATCCAGTTAAGGGCAAACATAATACTCATGTGATCATACATCACACGTGACTTTTACTTTGTAGTTTAACATACGCGATGAGATCTGGCGATTTTTGGCGACACTCTTTATTTTTGGCTATGCTAGTTGGCGCGAAGGGAGAAAAAGGTCTACTGCCATGCAAAGATTTTGAAATGAAAATTTTCATTCTTCTAGCAGACAATAAATGGAAATTTAAGTAATTTTAATTAAGTGGATTCCGAACCACTACAAACATCCATGGCACAGCCTGGACTCGAACCCAAAGCTTGTGGCACCTAGCGCCAAGGCTCTAGTTGCCAACACCACAAAAGCATATATATATATATCAAATTTAACATTAATAAGTCCTTTTTTTTAAATAGATTGTTGTCCATTGTTAAGAATGCAAAGAAAATGCGTCGTTATTAAAGAAACGAAGAAGCTACACTGTTTCAAACTCATCATTAGCGACCTATCTAATTAATTATCGTTATTAGAAACCGGATAGCTCTCGGAAATTATTCGCCAATTGCTTCAGACGGGACATCCTCGTACAGTTTATCCCCTTAAAACGGGATCGCCCATCTCTCGTAAGATAATGAATCCGTAAGCCCCCCGAACCATGTCTGCGTTTCGGGCGAGCGGGTCCGAAGGATGATGACTGAGTTGGAGCGATAGATACCAGGTAGTAGGTGCGATGACTCGGAAAAGGAAACTCTATAAGTGGAATAATCCAGGTGCGAGTCGACCCCCGTGGATTAAAACCTGCCTGGAGTGAGATCTGAATCTTTGAAGTTGGTAAGATTGGATAACCATTAATGCTTCATGAAATATCAATAAGTTGGATTTATGAAACTCGTTTTTTATTCAAATTTGTTACAAATAGCGATTCAAGAATATGACATTACCTCTTTATGTGGATCGATATTAAAAATAATAAATAAATAAACTGAAGACATATTCATAGTTTTATCGTTGTAAATGGGGCCTGATGGTCGAGTGACTAGCGCTCTGGCGCTCGGTGACACAGGTTTCGAGATCCGAGTCTCGACGGTGCCATAGATGTTTGTAGTGGCTCGGAATCCACTTTAAGTCCGGTCTAATAGGACTGTAGGGGATAGAGTTGCCAACCCTACCACGTAAGAAATCAGCGTCATGAGTGAAGTCAAACTTCTACTTATAGGTGCTCCACCACAACAGAAGCTGCCATGAGACCACATGAGCTCATGGACTTGTTATAGATGCTGTCGTATACAAGGTGTGGTAAGAAACAACATTGCTATTTAAAAATGCAGCAACATGACAGATAAAAAAAACCTCTTAATTATGGGATACATTATTCCTAAACAAATTCAATATATATATAAAAAAAATAACTCATTTTTTAAAAAAAATTCGTTTTTCGTTTGATGAAATTTACTATCTAGATATTAGCACTTAATAATCTCTATCCATCAATTACTCTGTTTGTTTTTCGTTTATTATTCCACTAGGTAGACAGCAACATCTAGACCAAGTCCAAGAACCCGTGTGTTCTAATGGAAGGAGTGTAAAGGGGGATGCAGCTTCTGTTGTGATGGAGCACCCATGGGTGTTGAAGCCTGACTTGGCTCCGTCTCTGAAGAAGAAGGGTAGTGCCTTCCGAGAGAACTATTTTTAGAGGGAATTACCCCGCATTTATGTAGTGTATGGGAGAAAATCCGAAAAACTCCAACCAGGTAGTTCGACTCACGAGGCAAGATGCTGAACATCCCAAACACCATAGAGTCTACTCATTTTTTGAGACGGTGTCTACAACAAAGTCGCCAGCGGAGGGAACCTCGGCCCTAACGCTCACCAGACATCGCATGTTGCTATTGAGCCAAGAATAGGGCAACTATTATTCTTAATATAACTAACTAACCCCCTGGTACTACAATCTATGTTGGACCATAGCCGTCTACCTACAGACAGATTCCTAAATAGGACATGTTTTTTTCTTTTTACGGGATAGAGTTGTCAGCCCTCGTTCAACACTCTACATCCATATAAAAATGGGACCTGTGGTGTAAAGAGGATTTCGAACCAATAGAATCATCCATAGCACAGCCGGGACTCGAACCCGAAACCCGTGGCAGCGAGCGCCGACACTCGGTCATTCAGGCCCAAAAACCGAGCAAGGAACAAAACTAAATTATAGTTTTTAATTGTTTACTACATTTTTTATCACATTAAAACCTAATAAATATTTCTTGCTTAAAGTCTTTTATCAAAATCAGAAAATTTTTCAAAAAAAAATATATATATATTAATTATAATTTTAAAGCAAAATATTAAATGGACTTATGATATTCCCGGTAAAACCATTGCAATCGAACAATTTTAAAAGAAAGTACATATTCGTACGTACGTACGAAAAGAAAGTATTTTAAATTAAATACAAAGATTTTACGGCAATGTCCCATTTCATTTATTTTATAAATTTAATTTAATTTATTATTTATTTTATAAATTGCATGTAAACAAAACGAGATGGCGCCGTCGCAAACGACTTAAAAGGGCACGTTTTAGAAGGAAAATAATTTTTAGCTAAATAAATATACTAAGTAGTTATATTTATTTACTTAATATGCTAAGTAGAATATTTATTTATTTTACTATACTAAATAAAATCCTAATGAAGACATTTTAATATTTAAGAACTTCGTACAACTTCAAAGATGCTACTTAGTCTTGAAAGAGTTCACTAAATATTAATTAATTTTAATTCTGTTTCGTCTACTTCGGTTCCAGTTAGTACAGGGATGGTCAAACATTTTCGGTTGCGGGCCAAAAATCGGAAAAAAAAAATTTGACGGGCCAAGATAAATTTTTCTAAAATTTTAAGAACAATATACAAGTATTACAATTTAAGCATGTTAATGAGATGAATAAAATTTCGATTTCATTTTTAAAAGTTCCTTATAGTAAGTTTCGAAGTGAGATGTATTGATTCTAAGGAACGAGGCTAAATGCTCATCTGTCAGCCTACTTCTGAAATAATTCTTTTTAAAGTTCATAGTTGAAAATACTTGTTCATATATATAAGATGAAGCAAATACAGCACTGATTTTCTGGCCGTGCGATATTAAATTTGGGAATCTTACTTTTGATAATGATTTGTAAAACTTTTAACTTGTTGGCGCCAATCTACAGCTATAACTAACAAAGAACTTCCGCTTTCAACACTTTACCGATTGAAAGCTGTTTGTGCTTGCTATTTCCGTCGATTTATGTTTTGTAGAACAACAATAGTGAAAGTAAAAAGATCATCAGTCCTTTGAAAAAAAATAATGTTTCATCAAAGTAGAAAAGAACATGGATATATAAATATATATTTCTTTTAATTTGCTTCGGACCTGCAAATTAAACTTCTATCCGCCGGCCGGATAGAACCTTCCGGCGGGCCGTAGTTTGCCTATCCCTGAGTTAGTAGATCAGTTGTAGAAGCCGGTAGCTTTGATCGGTAAAATACCCCCTCCTGATCGAAGCCAACCGACATTTACGTAATTTCGAATCGTTTGCTCCAATTATATGATAGAATTGAATAGTAATTCAAAAATTATATGATAGAATTGAATAGTAATTCAAGAATTATATGATAGTATTGAATAGTAATTCAAGAATTATATGATAGTATTGAATAGTAATTCAAGAATTATATAATAAAACTGAATTATAGTGATTGTATTAGAGAATTGAATTATAATAAGTCAAGAAATGTATTAGAGAACTGAATTTTAGTAATTCAAAAATTATATGATAGCACTGAACCAGTAATTCAAGAATTATAATATAGAATTGATTTATGGAAAACCAAGAATTATACTACAGAATTGAATTATGGCAATCGAGGAATTTTAAAAGAAAACCTTTCCATTTTGGTTTCAATCTCTTTCGCTTAAAAGTACAAAGATGTCACAACACATATCTTTCAAACGAATTTTAAATGGGTATTTTATAAATTCTATGGCAACAAAATGAGATGGCGTCATCCCAGACGACTTAAAAAGGCGCATTTTACAAGGAAAATATTTTTTAGCTAAATAAAAACCTAATGAAGGCATTTTAATATTTAAAGACTTCGAATTACTTCAAAGATGCAACTTAGTCTTGAAAAGGTTCACTAAATAGTTAATTAATTTTAATTCTGCTTTAGCAACTTCGGTTCCAGTTAGTAGATCAGTTGCAGAAGCTAGTCAGTAAACCCCCCTCCTCCCTCCTGATCGAAGCCAAACGAAATTTTATTTCAAATCGTCTGCTCGAATTATATGATAGAATTGAATAGTAATTCCAAAATTATATTACAGAATTGAATTAAAATAATCCAAGAATTGTATTAGAGAAATAAATTATAGTACCCTAAGAAGTAATAGAAGAATACAATTATTATAAATCTGATTTATAATAATTGTTTTTGAAAATTGAATTATAGTAATGCAAGAATTATATTATAGAATTGTATTATGGTAATGTAAGAATTATATTATAGAACTGAATTATGGTAACGTAAGAATTATGCTATAAAATTGAAAAGTAATTCAAAAATTATATTATAGAAATGAATTATAGTAATCCAAGAATTATTTGATAGAATTGAACAGTAATTCAAGAATTATCTGATAGAATTGAAAAGCAATTCAAGAATTATCTGATAGAATAGAAAAGCAATTCAAGAATTATATTATAGAATTGAATTATGGTAATGTAAGAATTTTATTGCATAATGAATTATGTCAATCCAGGAAATTTTATTACAGAATTGAATTATAGAGCTTTCTTTCGCTTAAAATTACAAAGATTTCCCGACACAAATTTTTCAAACGAATTTTAAATGGGTATTGTATAGATTCCATGTAAACAACATAAGATAGCGTCATTCCAAACGACCTAAAAGGGCATATTTTACAAAGAAAATATTTTTTAGCTAAATAAAAATCTAATGAAGACATTTTAATATTTAAAGATCTAGAATTACTTCAAAGGTTCAATTTAGTCTTGTAAGGATTCGCTAAATATTTAATTAATTTTAATTCTGTTTCATCTACTTCGGTTCCAGTTAGTAGATCAGTTGCAGAAGCCACTAGCATTCATCGGTAAAAACACCCCCCTCCTCCTGATCTAAGCCAACCGAAATTTAATTCCGAATCGTCTGCTCAGTGCTCTAAAAGTTTGTCTTCGAAACTAAACAAATAATCAAATCGAATCTAATCCATTAACGAAACGACGTCTTCCATTCCAAAATGATGCACCCCATCCTCAACGCCTAAATTTTAATCACGTGACCTCTCTCCCTCCAATCAGATTGCAGAAAACGATTCTTCCTCTTGTGCAACCCAGATAAACATTAAAAGAGAGAATCATTGGGGAGTGAAAATTGGGAATTATCTTTTAAAATAAGGTCGCACTTTAATTTGCAATTCCCCGGCCCCTTTTTCACTCCCCACCCCCGCACAATTAAAGTAATTGCCACTAATTCCCACTAAATCTTTGGGAATTAAAGGCAGACGATAATTCTGCGAAGAGGGTTAGATAGATGCGAGTTTTCGATGGGGCTTGGGGGACGTTTCGATATTATGAGGATTATTTTTGATAGACCCCTCTAGGGTGGTTTACAAGTCCGAAATATTCTAACCTAGGGAACACTATCGTTTGGAGAGTTTTGAGTGCTAATCAAGACAAACTCAAATACTCATAATTGCAAAATTAGCATCTGAGAAAAGTTTTAAAATTAAATTATGATACCAGTATGTTGCATTTTATTCCAGAATTAAATGACTCAAAATTCATATTTCCCTAATTATCAACAGTATAATCCCTAATTATCGACATTATACTCCCATAATCCATACTTATCAACAATATACTCCCATAATCCATATTTACCAACAATATACCCCCATAATCCATATTTAGCAACAATATACTCCCATAATCCATACTTATCAACAATATATTGTATATAGTCTATCACCTTAGGGTATAAATACAGGGTGAATATAATTAAAGTCCCACTTTCAAAATGCTATAAAAAAGAACCTTTCGTCACAATGAGTTCACATTTGAACTGAAGATAGTTGAAAAAGGGGGAAACGGTACGGCATCTAAAAAAGGTTCCAAAGTGTATGAATAGATGGCGCTGTAAACGGCATCAAGAAAGTGAAATCGGCTGCCAGTAATAGTTTGAATCGAAATGACAACACATTTGGCATGAGTTGCACATTAAATCAAATGTTTTTTAATTTTATTTTATTATTTTTAATAAAAGAACATCGTATTTTTTAAACGGTTGTAATATTAATTGTTTTTTTAAAAAAATAATACACTTTCTGCAGATAATTAATTTGCACTATATTAATTTGAAAATGTAGAAAAATACGGTAAAAACAAAACATTTTTGACTGTTAATACGCTTTGGTTACCCTTATTTTCCCTTTTATCATGAACTGCATATCATAACATCCTCAGATTAGAACTTAAAAGGTAAATTAATAAATTTCCCAAACGATATCTGAAAAAAAATTTAGTTTTGGGATATAAATTTAATTCGTGCCTAACCTCCAAACCTAATGATAGCAGGATAATGATACTACTAGTACACAACACCATATCACTGTGCCTAGAGCTGAGTTGCCCCTATACTGTTTGGAAATGATCTGGGTGAGAAGTCTGATTGGGCTCTGTGGCGCTCTACTGTCATATGAGACCGTGGCCTACGGTTTAAAGTGGATTCCGAACCACTACAACCATCCATGGCACCGACGGGATTCGAACCCGAAACCTCTGGTACCGAGGGCCAGAGCGCTAGCAACTCGGCCATCAGGCCCCAATGATAAAAATGACATGATAGTATTTAATTTTTTTTAGAGGCATGCGCTCTGGTCATTTGTAAGCGGCCTGATGGCTAAATGGCTAGCGCTCTGGTCTTTGGCACCACAGGCTCCAGGTTTGAATCCTGGGAGTGGCATGAACGTTTGTGAGTGGTTCGGAATCCACTTTAAACTAGGTTCCGGTATGTTTAGTCCTCATGTGCACAAGATGACCGTGGAGCGACAAACCGAACCAAACGTGGTTATTGGTACCACAGGCTTCGCGCTCGAATTCTAGAGGTGGCATGAATGTTTGTGAGTGGTTCGGAATCCACTTTAAACTATAGGTCCCAATCTGTTTAGCCCTCGTGTGCAAAGTGCGACAAGCCAAACTCTAATTTTTCTTTTTATTCTAGTGAAATTTTAACATCTCCTTATAAAGTCAGAAAAAGAAAGAAAAACATTTTCTATTGAAATCATTGAATATCCAAAAACAATTTTGAACCCAACACGATTAGGGAAAAAGAAAAAACTCTTCCATCCCCAAACAGCAAAAGATCCCGATCTCTGTTTACCCTTCCATCAAGAGGGAAAAATCCCCGAGATCCTGCAACCCCAATAAATATGTCCCCGGCCTTATCTAAGAAGTAAATTCCCTGCGAAGGTAATATTTATAAATGATAATCTCCCCGGAATGGATGTATAAATTTCCCGGAACACACACTCTCCCCAACGACGCCGGGGCAGTTTTAAAACGAGGCAGTGCACTTAGGGAAGATTTACGGGGAATCAATGAAATATTTGGGGTTGAGGACAGGATTTCGGCGTGCGGTGTGGGGATTTTCTTAAGCTCGTGCGAAGGCAGCACTCAATTAATAATGCATCTGCATTCTTAAAAGTTTCCAGAATTGCATTATAGTAATCCAAGAATTGCAATATAAAATTGAATTATAGCAATCCAAGAATTGTATTAGTGAAAAGAATTATAGTACTCCAAGATTTTTTTAAAAGAACTGAATTATAGTAATTCAAGAATTATATTATAGAATTGAATTATGGTATACAAGAATTATATTGCAGAATTGAATTATGGTATACAAGAATTATATTGCAGAATTGAATTATAACAATCCAAGAATTATATGATAAAATTGAATAGAAATTCAAGAATCATATAAAATTGAATTATAGTAATCCAAGAATTTTATTATAGAACTGAATTATAGTAATCTTATTAGAGGAATTATAATAATCCAAGAATTGCATTAGAGAAATGAACTATGGTACTCCAAGATTCTTATAAAAGAACTGAATTATAGTAATTCAAGGATTATATTATATAAGAACTATGCTACAGAATCAAATTATAGTAATCCAAGAATTATATGATAGAATAAAATAGTAATCCAAGAATTATATTATAGAATAAAATAGTAATCCAAGAATTATATGATAGAATTGAATAGTAATCCAAGAATTATATACAGAATTGAATTATGGCAATCCGGGAATTTTATTATAGAATTAAATTACGGCATCCTAAGAATTATATGATAGAAATAAATTATAGTAATCCAAGAATTATATAATATAATTAAATTATAATAATCCAACTTGTATTAGTTAATTTTTTTTCTCTATAAAGATAAATTATAACTTATTTTCATCTGAAACTCTTAATTTTAAGCATTAAAAACTGTAAAAATGTAAAAAAAATTTTATGTAAAAATACACAAACATTACATTAGCATGTAATGTTAAATGCATGTAATTATTACATGACATCACATGAAATTATTACATGTTAATGTATATATAATTATTACGTGTCAATGTATATAATTTAATTTAATGCATTTAACATGACATTAACATGTTATGTTAACATCTATGTCGTCAGGGACGAACATTTTAAATTAAAATAATTTGAAGCTTCGTTCCTATACTGGATTATAAATATTGGATATATCCTCCCAAAAGAAGGAAAAGAATTCACTACAAAAAAATCTGTTTTTTTAACCCTTGAAATAATTTTTATTAAAAAAAAATTAAACCTACACATATGTGCTAACGTTCTTGAAGAAGTCAATCTTCAAAATCATTTCATACTCTTAAAACATTTTGATCAATTAATTTCTTTCTTTTCTAAAACAATATTTTGCTTGTCTTTAGAAAAATAAATTTGTTTTAGAAAAATGTTTCATTTTCCTCAAAGATAATAAGTAGTGAATTAATCATTCTTATTTATTCTACACATTCGTTAAAAATTCATGCATAAACTCACCCAAAGTAGAGACCAAAACACTAAGAGTAGTACATACCTGACAAAAGAAATACATAATTAGATTTTAGTGAAAGAATAAATTACTTTATAAATTTTATTTGTAATGAAATTATTCAATTCAATATTCATAAAGTATTCAAAGTACTTAACAAGAACAAAAGACGAAAAAAATATGAATAATGTATTAGAGTTTTACTAAAATTTCATTCATCTAATAAATAGAAGTGCCTTTATTTTAAAATTAAATTAGCTTTGAATTTCATCAAATAATAATTTTCACACGTTGAAATTAAAAGAGAGAAAAATGTAATTATTTTTTTTCAGAAACTGTCTTTTATTACCGAAAAATTAAATACAAAAGTGTTTAATTGGATTTATAAAATTCTCATTTTAAAAATAAATATCTTCAAAATTTTATTAAGTTGTTTTTAAATCAATTGAAAGTTTCAGTCGATTCTGATTAGATATTTTTTAAATTTTTACAATATCCTATTTATAAATTCTTTTTAACACCAAAAATATTTCTGATTCTTTGCTATACAGAAAATAAAGAATATCTTCAAAATTTTAATAACTTGTTTTTAAATCTATTGAAAGTTTCTATCTATTCTGATTAAATATACTTTTAATAAAATTTTTATACCCTCCTACTTATAAATTCAATTTAATAGCAAAAATATTTTTGATTTACTATACAGAAATATTCATTTTGTTCAAAGTCAAATCATTCAGATATATTTTTAAAAATAAAAGGATTTCTATTGAATGTGGAGATTTTAAAAGTCAATTTATCAAAAAATAATCGAAGCTTGTTCAAATTTTTAAAAACATTTTGTGTGCTTAGAAATATCGTCGCAATTCATTGGTATCTCTTGGGATGAAACTCGTATTTTAAAGATGACAAAATGAATTCGAGATTTACAAAAACTGTAGACAATGAAGGGATTTCTTGAAAAGCAGCAAAGTATTGAAGAAGAAGAATTTCAGAATGCTTGAGGAAGAGTCGGAAAATGTTCTTTGATGAGGATTCATTTATCTCCAATATTTTCTTTGAGTAACGTTAAAGATTTCTCAGATTTTATAATAGTGAAAAAAAACATCTTTCAACAATTGCGCTTCCCATGATACAGACATGATTCTGCAGTCTCAAAAGACATTTTTGAGGAACATAATATTTTTAAAATATTTAATATCACATTTTTGGGAAAGTCTTTTCCTTATTAAGAAGCAGATATACAGAAAAGTAACGTTCTTTTTGTGTATTGCAGATAAATAGTTTTTTTATATGTAAAATATATATATATATATATATAAAAGTCACATTAATTTAAAATATTTAATATCAAATTTTTTGGAAAGTTTTTTTCCTTATTAAGAGACAGACACCCTGAACGGAGGCATTCCTTTTTTTGTATTGTAGATAAACACTTTTTTATATAAATATCTGTTTTCTACAAAAAAGATATTTTAAATAAATATATTTTTTATACATAAATAATATCACGTTTCTGGAAAGTCTTTTCCTTATTAAAAGGGAGACATACATAAAGGTGACATTCTTTTTGTGTATTGTAGATAAATAATTTTTTTTATATAAATATCTGGGTTTTTTTTATATAAAAGATACTAAATATTTTAAACAAATACGTTTTATATATCAAATTTTTTGAAAGTCCTTTTCATATTATGAGGCAGACACACAGAAAGATAACATTCTTTTTGTATATTGTAGATAAATATATTTTTGTAAAATGACAAAAAACATATTTATATAAAATATTATTCTGCCTGATAAAGTCTGTATCATAAAACTGTTTTACGGATATTAAAAAAAGTTTTTTTTGAAACAAATTTTTGAAAAAGATTTTTGAACAATTTACAAGTAATAAAATCTGTACAAAAAATGTTTTTAAAAGCAGAAATTTCTTAAAAGTGCAATTAAACACTTTCAGAATTATCAATAAAGAAAGATAATTTACTTTTCTAAAGCAACTAATTTTATGTTACAGACACGTTCACTATAAAAATCGGGGGGAAAAAAAAAAATTATGAATTTTTTTTTTAAATCAATAATAATAATAATAATAATAATAATAAAAAAATAATAATATAAAAAAAATAATAATAATAATTTTTGCTTTTAGAAGGTTAGAATTCGGATTTTTCTATATTTTATTATCCTTAGTTTCCATTTTTCTTTATAGTTAACTTCGTTTAAATAAAAAGTAAATTAAATACTTGTTAACATTAAAAAACATGTATTAAAATATGAATTAAAGATTAGAAAATCATGTTTTCCATAAACATGATTTCTCATGAAAAATGTAAAAGTTTTAAAAATTTTGAGAAAGATTTCTGGAACAAAAAACGTTAAAGCTCGTTAATGAAATTTTTCATATCTTTAATAAAAGTTAATTTCTTCTTCGATTTTTCTATTGACCATCAAATCTATTTAGATAATGGATCGATGAATACAAAATTTTTTTTTATATCTAAGGTTCTTATAAAAGTTCTGAAAACATTTATTTAAAATTAATTTTAATTCATCGCACTGAAGCACAAAAACCTTTTTCGAACAAAAGCAAGAAAATGGACTCAAGTAATACGACACGTTAAATTTCCTGCAATTTCTGTAAGCAGCAAAATCTTTTTAATTAACAAGTGGAACGAAAAAAACTTACAATCCAATTCATATTTGCCTTCAAAGATTCTGAAAAGACAAACTTTCCAGAATGAGTGCGCATTATTCTATTCCAAATTAGTCAAACATTACTTAGAAGGAAGGCATAAAGATGTCAATAAATTTTAATATATTATATTTCCTTATCATTGTTGTTTGATTAATTAATAAGTGAGTTGAGAAATATTTAAAATTTCAAACTACATTTTATGTGTCCCGTGAAAGATTCCGAAGGTACATTCACATCTTAATACATTAAAGTATTAAATTTTCTACAAGATAAAGAGCAAACAAGTAATATAAAATTATTTTTTTTTTAAAGTCAATTCCTACTTTTTTTTTACTCTATTGCAGAAAGTCCTTAATAAATAATTTTCATTCATTTTTTTAAATTTTATCTGGCGCTATCTATTGGTAGATATATGCAATTTAAATCTAAGAAAAACTAAAATTGATGAATTAAATTTAATGACTGAATTAATAGTTGAAAAACTTTATTCACATCCACTGTCCTCCACTACAAGTTCGAAAAGAATGTATTTGAACTCGAGTGGATAAATAAAAAGTATTTTAGGAACGACTGAAAGTTTGAACAAGATATATATAGGGAGAGTATGAACTAATAGAAGGAATTGAAAAAAGCAATCGATTTTGTTATCGAATACCTTTGTTTATTGTAAAAGTCCTAATAAGTATCGTACAACAAAATGCTAGTGATGACATTTTCAAAATTTATCTGGCATGAATTTGTTTATTGGAGGACACTGATATCGGTGGTAAGAAGAGATGTTTACTTATCTCTTAACATTCGTGAGGAGATGTGGTCACCCTCTGTTTGAGCTCCGCACTGCCTTAAATTGTTGAAAGGGTTCAGTAAAAGAGGCTCTTTTGCTGCCATCTGTTCCTTCACGAAATCCTTTTTCTTATTATTTTTCTTATTTCTTATTTACAAATAATTTTAATTCATTTTTTTTAAGTTTATCTGGCGTCATCTATTGGTAGATGTATGCAACTTAAATCTAAAAAGAAACTAAAATTACTTAATTAAATTTAATTACTGAATTAATATTTGAAAAAACTGTATTCACATCCAGTGTCATTCACTACAAGTTTAAAAAAAAATGTTTTTGAACTGGAGTGGATGAATAAAAAGCATTTTATGAACGATTGAACATTTGAACTAGATATATATAGGAAGAGTGTGAGCTTATAGAAGGAATTGAAAAAATGGTTATAAGTCATTGTAAAATTTCCAATTTCCAATGATTGTATTCTGTTCAATGTCAAAAACGCACAGCAAATCATGAAAAAACATTTAAACTTTTCACACCATTTCATTTCACGAAATACTTCGTAGTCCAAAGAATACGCATGCATTACTCCAAAGTACTAAGCTTTATAGCAGACCTCTTAGTTTGGTTTAGTGTTTCGCTCTACGGTCATATTCTGCACACGAGGGCTAACAGACTGGGACCTACAGTTTTAAGTGGATTCCGAACTCCTCACAAACGTCTATGCCATCGCCCGGATTCGAGCCTGAATCATGTGATACCAAAGGCCAGAGTACTAGCCAATTGGCCATCAGGCCGCAGAAGACCTCCTAGAAAATAAAGGGCGAAAACATGCTTACAAGCCATTGTAAAATCTATAATTTATGTGTTGTATTCTGTTCGATATTAAAAATGCACAATAAATAAATAAAAATATTTCAACTTTTCACAACCATTTCTTTGCACGAAATGGAGTAAAAAGTAATTTATTTTACTTTGGAGTAATGGATACACATAAAGGATGCGCAGGCATTACTCCAATGCATCGAGCTTCCTGGAAGGCCTTCTGGAAGACAAAAGCGAGAAAGATGGCCGAGGCTATTATCGGACCTTAATTTGTCACGGATTATCGGGCGTCACAGCTGGCTTTTTGTCCCGACGTCTGATTAATAGTGATCGCACAAAAAGGGAACACACCGCCGTCGGCCCTTTTTTCGGCTTCCTACCAATGAGGGGAAATCAATGGGGAAGTTACAACAGGAACAATCCAACAAGATTTGTTCTGGAAGCAGGTATTCCGACAATGGGCGAGGAAAAAATATCGCAATCGCATAAGTCATTACCGAAATGTATTTTTCCAATACTGAACTGGTAACAAGTATTAGAGGCCGTTGCATGCAATGCTGCAATTACGTACAACACATATGCAAAAATGTATTTTCGAGTATTTCAACAATGGAAATTTCATTATTACTTTTCTGTGATTTGCTTCTTGGCAGAATCTATTTACTTTTTCGTAAACATCCATTCATACAGTATCGTGACAAAATTCAAGGGATTTCAAACTATATATGTTAACGATAACATGTTCAGAAACATCGAATGCTTTTAAGTATTGAAATTATTTAAAATATCAACTAATTTTTCAGTGATGTATTTAAGAAACAGGAATATAATCATGAATATAAAAGAAAAATTGAAATGCAAATGTGTGATGAGCAAATGTATTAATTCAATGGATTAAGTACTATTTACACACATAAGTACGATTTATAGCATATTTCTTCAGTACTTTCAAAAAGTATAAGCTGTAAGTGTATGCCCAATAATAAGTTGTACGTGTATGCCCAATAATAAGTTGTAAGTGTTGTATGCCCAATAATTATTCGACGGCTGGTTCCATCTTTGTATAATTAAAACTTATAAAAAACACGGGAGAATTTGATTGTATGACAGAATTTCCTTTTTCTGTTTAAAAAATTTATAAGTTTATGGGACTTACAGTTTAACGTGGATTCCGAACTACTAAAAAACATCCATGCTACCATCAGGATTTGAACTTGAAGCCTGGGCTACCAAAGTCCGGACCGCTAGCAAATTGGCTGTCAGGCCGCCCCAAGTTCTGGCGTTGCAATGGATGTTTGCAGTGGTTCGGCATTCACTTTAAACCTTAGGTCCCGGCCTTATATGACCATAGAGCGACTAAACAAAGGATTGGGAGTAGGGTTAACAAACTTATCTTGTAAAATGAAAAAAATTCTCAAGTGTCGAAAGGCCTTGTCCCAGCATGGGCTATTAAGCCAAATATTATGATGATAATCAAACATAAAATAAATCAGGCTACAAAATTAATTTAAATACATTTCAAACCAAAATAATTTCTATAAATTATAGTATATATATATATAACTGATTTATTTTGAATTTTATATCCGATTATTAAAGAAACTAAATACATTTACAAACATATGTCAACTTATAAATTTTTTATACAGACAAATGAAATTTTGCCATACAAATCATATTCTCACGTGGTTATTTAACAGTTTCATTTATTTAATGATGGTATGGACATTAGAATAATTATTGGGTTTAGTATATGTATAACTATAAAAAAAAGTAACCCAAATCCGAAACATAATATATTCACATCTTTTAAAAAAAAATATTTTAATTTATTATCATTTTTTAAATATAATCATTTGAAGAATCGAATGGTATATAAGCAACAATCCCTTCCTTCTCTCCCAGACTGAAATAAATTTAACAACGAAATCTTTTATAGCGACATAAAATTGATATAATTTAACAATAATATAACTTTATAGCACAATCATAACGGTAACGAATAAAAAAGTCACCCAACTTAAATAAATAGGTACCCTATGAAGGGCGTGAAATTAAAAGAAGAATAGAAAAGGAAGAAAGTTTAATCAAGAAAAAATAAATTAAAAGAGGCATTCAATTGTGTTGTAAAAATAAATAAAATGGATGCACTTCAGAGCTGTCTCGCCGATCTATTGAAGGGCTTTTCTTTTCGTTTTTTGGCCTGAACATTTGAGGGAAAGGAAAATTCTGGAATAAAATAAATGCCCGCAGCTCCTAGATGGATTGTCTTAAATGCAATTTTTCATTTCGTTTTCAATTGTTTTGGTGTCTCCAGTTAAAACCTGTCTTTGCCATTTCAACGGACACTTCCTAACTTCTTCGAATTTTTGTATTATTGTTGTTGTACAATAAATGCTAAAATTAATCTATATATGTGAACTTTATTTTTACGGAAAATGATACAATTGTTCCGGCAGAGTTTCATTAAATGGTTATCATTTATATTTAAGATAAATTTTTACCAGGGATATAGTTGATTAAAACAGTTCCGATTCCTCAATGATATTTTTATAATAACTACTAATTCCCAAGACTCCTGATTCTTTTTCTTAATTTTAAACTAATTATTATTATTTAAATAAAACTAATAACAGTTGACTATTATTATATCATAATTTATATCATAAGAATTTTAAATGAAAATAAATATTATATATTTTTGTGTTCTAATGCAGCTGGCAAACACTTAGACAATTGCCATTGAGGCCTTAAGGCTAGCGCTGCACTTAGCACTAACGAGGAAGTGCATGTAGGTTGAAGAAAAGCTACGGACGCGGAGTAACAATACCTCCGCAACGCTCTACGACCATGCTAGACCGGGACCTACATTTTAAAGTGGATTCCGAACCACTACAAACATCCATGGCACAGCCGGGAGTGGAATCTGAAACCTGTGGTACCGAGGGCCAACCACTCGGCCATTCAGGTCCCATATTTTATAATTTTAATGTAATTATTTTGCTAAGAAACTTATCGCACTTGGCGAAAGCGTAATAAAATCAACAATTATTGAGGAGTTTCTATTGCTGCTTTATAAGGCATTTGATAATTTATATCATACGAATTTTAAATGAAATAAATATTTTATAATTTTAATGTAATTATTTTCTAACAAACTTGTCGCTTTTGAAAGCAAAAATTAATCCCCTCACTATTGTCTCGCTAGATGAATCAACTGTTTTATAAAAGGATATATTCCCTCTGTTTCATAATAACAATGGCAAATGAATATTTAAATGAAAACTATTGGCGAATGCAGCTGTAAGATATATTGCAACGCAAAATTTCGAAGCCATTTGTTTTGGCACATCTTTCAATTCTTAGCTTAAACGAATTACAACTTCTTTTCTGATATCATTCGCTGATCGAAATCAATTGTTTTATTTTATGTTGAATATCAACCCATTGTGAAGATAAGATGAAAAAAAGAGAGTTTTCAAGCAAGATCGAGTTGCGATGATCCGGTTCTTGATACATTGAACGAAACACAAAAAGTTGCAATTATGTTGTTAGCCGCGAAAAAATGTTAAGTGCAACAGAATTATGATATCAAGAATTTGCAAACGTTATTCCGAAACTAATTCTCAAGGTAAATCTTACGTTAATGTTGATTCTTTGAATAAACAAAACTGTGGACTTAAATGCAAAGATGACGGAGAAGAAAAGTTAGAACCAAAGGCATTATAAAATAAGCAGCTCACGTCAATCAAGTTCGCAAATCTGCAATATTCCGAATTTTGAAAAAAGGAAAATCCATTCTAAGCTGACGCATATCGGAATAACAAGGCTTCTTAGTAAAGGGATCTTACCTACGGGTTTAAAATGCAGTAACGAAATTGTTGAAAAATCCAGAAACTATCCGAACACTCAAAATACACATTAAGAGTCATATTTTTAATGCATTGTTTAATTTAATTTAGTTTTCTTTATAATAAATGTTGCATTCTACATTTATTTTCTTTGCTACTATTATTATGGGACACATTAAATTCATCAACTGCTATAGCGCAAAGCCAGTATAAACTTCACTAATGGATTTAGAACAATGCGTGAAATAAATTCAAAGACTTTTATTTAACTCTTTTTTTTCTTCATTGACGCAAAAGCCGCATGGTGGGCCAAGGCCGTCTGCTACAGGCAAATTTCGAGACAGGAGGTGTTTTCTTCTTACGGGATAAGACTATCAACCCGACACCTAACGCTCTACAGTTATATTAGACAGGGACCTACGGTTTAAATGGCTCATCATCGCATTCGAATCGCTTTGTATCGTCATCCCATTTGTTAACTACAAAACACTGAAATACGTGCCTAAATAAATTACTTCAGTCTATTCATTCTACAGTGCAATAGAAGCACATTTTTTTCCTCTATAACGCAAGTAAACAAAGGGACCAGCCATCACGTCACTCCTAATAGTGGACAGTATCGATTGTAAAAAATCACGAGACAGATATCATGTATAGATCACCTGAGGATCCTGTTTCCCCCAAACCACCCTGGCCCTATCACCCTCTAGCGGTACACCCTACTGATTGGGCTCTGTGACGCTCTACAGACATCTGACACAGGGACCTACGGCGCTTGAAGTAGATTCCGAACCACTACAAACATCCATGACACCGGCAGGACTCGAACCCGATACCTATGGTACCGAGTGCCAGAGCGCTAGCCACTCGGCCATTAGGCCTTCCACAATAACTATTGAAGAAACTTGCTGTTGATCTAAGAGTATTTATAGCAACAGTTTGAAGACATTTTCCAGTGCCTGAAAATGTGAACAAAGTGATCAGCCATCCCGTCCCTCCTAATCGTGGACAGCGGCGATTGTAAAAAAAACCATGTGAAGTATAGATCACTTGAGGATCCTGTTTGGTCCACATTGGCCCTACCTCCATCTAGGGGTAAACCCTATCGAACATCGTAAAAAAAAAAGAAACCGAATGGGCCATCGGAAGATAACATCCAATAAAAAGCACCGGCCAATCCGAACACAGGAGAAAATAATATAGCAATAAAAAAAACCCGTGTCTTGGATGAGACCCAGAGAAACTTTTTCCCCAAAAAGCTCCCAAAACAATGCGAATTGGAGAAGAAAAATCGAGTTTTAGAGAAATCCATCGAAGCGCTGTCAGTATTTATTTTATTCCAGAACTTTCCAGTCAGCGTTAAACGGCCGGGGGCGAAGGGACTGTCAATAGGTCCGTGTGACGGATCGGTATTTCCTAAAGTGTGGCCAATTCAATCTTCCTCCAATTGAATAAAGTCCCGTCTTCTTTTTTCGCTTTAGCTCTTCTTTTAATTTGTTATCCCCGCTTCAAGTGTTTGTGTTTGTTTTATTTTTAGTAAAGGGGGGCTTTTTATTTACAGGGGAGCTCTTCTCTAAGGCTTGTCAAGGTTTGAAGCGAGAAAGCTTTTGAAGAAGATTTTATAAACCGGGATTTCGCAAAACTCTGTCTTGATTAATTTTATTTGGAACAGAAATAAAGGACGTACAGTCTGTATTGAAAGTGACAGTCAATTGTTAAAGTTGTTTGTGTTAATGAATGTACAGTGAAGTGTTGAATAGGCAGTAAGAAAAAAATAAACTATCAATTGAATGTCAAAAATGTATCAAAACCTTTTTATATCTTATAACTATATTTAATTTACAATGTTTTCTTTTCTAATGCAGCTGGCAAATAATTAGACAGTTATCTTTAAGCAATAAGCAAGGGCTGCACTTTTTGTCACTCATTTAGCACTACCCAGGGGGCACGTGTAGTCTGAAGATAACTACTAGTAGAGTAAATTAACTAGTAACTAGGACGTAGAGTAACACAAATGAAGGGTGAATGACGATGTCGTAAGCTGTAAAAACGGTCACATGCTCAAAGTTACTTCATAACGTATTCAATAATTTTACCAAAACATATTATATGTTAGTAAATAACGACAGTTGCTATTTTTCTACAAAACACGATTACCTCAATCAGATTTGGTTGTCGCTCTACGGTCCTTTTGTGTACATGGGGTAGTTGGACTAATTACAGCGTTGGCCATAGGGCTGACAACTCTATCCTGTAAAAAATCAAGTGAAGTATAGATCACCTGAGGATCCTGTTTGCCCCAAACGGGCCACCCCTGGCCCTACCACCCTCTATTGGTACATCCTATCGAACATAAAATCGTAAAAAAAACACCCACCAAGGCTATCGGAAGATAACATCCAATAAAAAGCACCGGCCAATCCGAACACAGGAGAAAATAATATAGCAATAAAAAAAAGCGTGTCTTGGATGAGACCCAGAGAAACTTTTTCCCCGAAAAGCTCCCAAAACAATGCGAATTGGAGAAGAAAAATCGAGTTTTAGAGAAATCCATCGAAGCGCTGTCAGTATTTATTTTATTCCAGAACTTTCCAGTCAGCGTTAAACGGACGGGGGAGGGGCTGCCAATAGGTCTGTGTGACGGATCGGTATTTTCTAAAGTGTGGCCAATTCAATCTTCCTCCAATTGAATAAAGTCCCGTCTTCTTTTTTCGCTTTAGCTCTTCTTTTAATTTGTTATCCCCGCTTCAAGTGTTTGTGTTTGTTTTATTTTTAGTAAAAGGGGGCCTTTTATTTACAAGAGCCTCTCCTCTAAGGCTTAAAGGTGTGTCAAAGTCAGAAGCGGGAAAGCTTTTGAAGAAGATTTTGTAGTGGGATTTCGCAAAACTCTCTCTCTGTCTTGATTAATTTTATTTGGAACAGAATTAAAGGACATACCGTCTATATTGAAAGTGACAGTCAATTGTTGAAATTGCTTGTGTTAATGAATGTGCAGTGAAATGTTGAATAGACAGTAAGAAAATTAAACTGTCAATTGAATGGCAACAATGTAATAAAAATATTTTTATATCTTATAACTATCTTCATTTTAAAACCTTGTTTATAGAAAACCTTTTATTTTTATTGGGTCTCTTTAAAAGGCCTGATCTTGTCCCACTAGCTAATATGCAAGAGAAAAAGCAGATTTAGTTAATACTTGTGGCTTGAACTAGAGTGACTGCTTTCAAAAAGAGCAGATTTAGTTCCTATTTGTGTTTTGATCACTAGTCAGTGATTTCAAAACGAGCAGATTTAATTCTTACTTGTAGTTTAAACTAGAGTCACTGCTTTCAAAATCAGCAGATTTAGTTCCTACTTGTGGCTTGTACTAGAGTTCGGTGAAGTTTCTGAGAGAATGTTTTGCATTGACAGTTTGATTGAAGTTCGACCCAACGAGCAAATAGTGAAACATTTTCCCGAATTATCTCCCCCCCTCCCCCTCCTTCCAGCTGCTTCACAATATTTCGTATTAAGCAATACTGTAATTAATTATCAAACTATAGTTATGATTGGATATTTGAAAGTTAGCTATAGTTTGTGACACAACTATCAGTTTTTGAATAATTGCTTGTAACAAACTTTTCGATTATAATAAATAATAAAATATTGATTCAGGAAGTGTGTTAATAGATCTAAGTCGCATCAAGGCGTCCGAGTCATCAAACATCAAGTCATCAAATGCACTTTTAAAGAAATTGTCTATAACAAATTTTGAATTATAATAAAAAAAATGATTCATAAAGTGTCTTAAAAGATTAAAGTCAGAGATCCAAGTCATCAAATGCACTTTAAAGAAATTGTTTATAACAAGTTTTGTATTATAACAAATAATTAAAAAAATTATTCATGAAGTATCTTAAGAGATCTGAGTCATCAAACATCCAAAAATCCAAATTAAGACATCCAACTCGTCAAACATAAAGAGATCAGAGTCATCAAAGATCAAGAGATCCAACTCATCAAACATGAAGACATCCTACTCGTCAAACATCAAGACATCCTACTCGTCAAACATCAAGACATCAAACTAATTAAACATCAAGAGATGCCAAATAACAATTTCTTAAAATAGTCATAAAATACAATCTTAAAGAGATTGATAATGAGATGTTGTTTTGTCCCTTCAGACCACAAACTGCTGAAAAAAAAAATCCCCAACCATTCCCTGCGAAAGTCACCATGAAATCTTATCTTCTGCAAGGAAGTTGGTCACGTATTCGAATGCTATCATCTATCTCATGGGAGATTTAGAGGAAGATTTGTTTCATTTATTTCTCAACATCGCGGATAGCAAAGAATCTGTAATTTATCTGGTAAGAGCTCGAGATTTTATACGACTTACTATTTTCTGTTCATTTTTGTCCCAGCTTCATTTCATATAAATAGCAAATCATAGTTATCTCGGAAACTTCAATGTCCAGATTGCTTTTACTGAAGGACATTTGTGAATGGAAAAATCCTTTTACAAATTTTAATAAAATCACAGGACGTTCAAATAAATATTGTTATTATTATTGTTTGCCGAGGTCACAAGAAAGTCTTGAAGAATTGAAATTGCAACTTTAGTACAAAGGTTGAACAATGCAAATATTGAAGAGGCTTTATAAATTAATTTTTAACTTAAATGCAACAAATTATCGTCTTAAAAGATTCCAAAGAATAGTTTAAATCAGGGGTGGCCAACTCGTGGCCAGCCTTGAATATTTTCCCATCTCTTGAGATGTATCACACTTTTACAAAATATACTTATTTTATAATGGCCAAAGTAGTGAAAACTAATGTATTAAAAAAATACGTTATGTGTACATCCCTATATTCAAAAATGAATTGCCGCAATGATGAGAAAAAATGAACTTTGATTTTAAAATAATATTCTCGAGAATATAGGACAAATAGTGCTTGTTTTATTTACGAGTTTACAGTTATTAAATTATATTTTGCGAACTCATGATGAGTAGAGAAACAAATATCGCACTAGTAAAATAAATATTTTTTAATGATTTAATTTTTTTTATTTCGTTTAAATTTATATATTTTTGATATTTCATTTTCAGTGTTCTATATTTCTTTACAATGTGCGTTTATTATTATTATTATTATATTATTTATGTTTACATGTAAGAATAAAAGTAAAACACAAAAATAATAGCTCATTATGTTACAATTTTTCTCTCCAAAAAATTGTCTATAGTGGGTCTCAATGTAATATGGGGATCTATAATTTTATATGCGGCCCGCGAAGTTAGGATCCATTTCCAAAGTGGCCCGCAAGATCATTTGGGTTGGCCACTCCTAGTTTAAAGTATATTGGGAACATTTAGTTAAAAAAAATAAACGAGCAAGGGATTTTAAGTTCTAATTTTATACTTAGACTAAAAATTAAATTTAAAAAAAAGTTTTTAAACATAAGTATTAAAAGTCTTCTAAATTCTAAACTTTGGAATACATGAAATTACTTTTAATTTTCAATACACCAAACCAAATGAAAAAATTTTTAATTCAAAATTTTATGTATTTTAATTTCATATCTTTTGTAACAATAAACTAGATTTTTTTTATACTAAAATTTTGAATAAAATTTAAAAAAAATAAAGCTTCAAAGTAAAAGTTTAACAAGCATAAAGAAAATATAAAAGTTCATGGGATTTCAACTTCCAAACACGAGTTAGTGAATATAAGTATTTATAGATGCCAATTGAGATTGCCATTTATAGATGCCAATTGCTAGATTTATCTAAATGCGTAGGAGTCCAATTTTAAACCTTCAGAAAAGATTCCAACTTTGGATATTAGACATATTTTGAGCACTTAACATATTCAAAAATTCTAATTTGGTATCCTTTGAAAACAGCCAAATACGAATGTTCGAAAGATTCTAATTTCGAATCTGCTGCACCGCAAAATCTTTCCAAACTCAGATCCTTTCCTTCTCAACTCGAACCTCTTCCGCTCTGAGGACCAGGATTCAAAGTTCTAAGGAATTTTGTGATTCCTGCTGCTACAATGCTTTTGAATCGCGACACAAACACACCATTCTTCTTGGCGGCTTTTTTCCCCCTCCGCGACCACGAGCCACCGTCCCAAAGTGTGTTTTCGTGCGTAATAAAATAGTTCCCGGACGAATGAAGCGGAAAAGAGAAATGGCGCGAATGGAACAAAGGAAAAATAATTACTGTAGGGGAGTGAGAGCGTAAAAAAAGAAGATAGGGGTAGGGGGTGGAGATGAAGAAGTTTCGGCGGTTAAAAGTTGACGAGAAAAGAAGAGGAGGGATTGTTTACATTCTAATGAACGTGAAACTGCCTGATGAAGTAGAATTTGCAGCGACTTTTTTGTTCGAGAAAGTGAGATTTCCCAAAGAATGAAACAAATGGAGCGAATTTAAATCCCGGCCCGAAAAGAATGCGCTCCGGATTTTAGAAGGGTTTTTGGTTGTGATCAATGAGCGTAGTTTCCGGTAATGTGTTTTTATCTTTGACTGGTTGTTATAACAAATGTTTCAAGTAACATCTGATTTGTTTTCTGTGTTTGTTTCTACGGTCAACAAATCCATTGAAAACGTCAACATTACCGACACAAGTCATTTGCTATTAAATTTGTCTTGATTGGAATTCGAGTTTGGTTTTTCCACTCTTTTTTTTCATTGAACTTTTGTTTTTATACTAATTGCTTTTAATTATTAAAGTAAGGTGCATCAGTGTGTAATTATACCATCTGAGGTCCGTGACGAATTTTTCGAATGAGGGCCTCTCAATGTGAAGTATCAAAATTGTATTCCTTTTTTTAATGAAGTACTACCTAAAATACGTATTATTTTTGGTTGATAATATGAACTTTTAATTTAAAGGGTGTATTGAATTAAAGTTGCCGTTTTTTTTACAACTACTATACCACACCACACCATACTACACCACACCACACTACATCCTCGTGCCAAGATCTGAATTGTCTTTATACAGTTTGGGAATGATGTGGGTGAGAAGCCTGATTGGGTTCTGTAATGCTCGACTGTCTTAGGAAACCAGGATCTACAGCTTAAAGTAGATCTCGTAACACTACAAAAACCAATGGAAAGCGGGACATGAACCCGAAACCTGTGAAACCGAACGCCAGACACCTCGGCCATTCATGCCCTTTTTTACTGTAAAATTTTGAATGAAATTAAAAAGAAAAACTTACATGTAAAAGTACATTACGTTGTTATGTAAGGTTTAACAAATACAAAGAAAATATAAAAGTTCACTGATTTCAACTTCCAAAAACTTCAGCTTTCCAATTCCTAATTTCTGAACTTACAGTGCTAGATTAATCTAACTGCGTAGGATCCCGATGTTAAGACTTTATAAAAGATTTCACTTTTGACATTAGAGACATCTATTACGCACTAACATACTCAAAAATTCTAATTTGGTATCATTTGAGAATCGCCAAATATGAATGTTCGGAAGATTCTAATTTCGAATCTGCTGCACCGCAAAATCTTTCCAAACTCAGCTCTCCTCCTTCTCAACTCTTCCGCTCTGAGGACCAGGATTCAAAGTTCCAAGGAATTTTGCGATTCTTGCATACTACACTGCTTTTGAATCGCGACACAAACACACCATTCTTCTTGGCGGCCTTTTTTCCCCTCCGCGACCACGAGCCACCGTCCCCAAGTGTGTTCTCGTGCGTAATAAAATAGTTCCCGGACGAATGAAACGGAAAAGAGAAATGGCGCGAAAGGAACGAAGGAATAATAATTACTGTAGGGAAGTGAGAGTGTAAAAGAAGAAGGTAGGGGTGGGGACGGGGTGGGGAGGAAGAAATTTCGGCGATTAAAAGTTGGCGTCAAAAGAAGAGGAGCGATTGTTTACATTCTAATGAACGCGAAACTGCCTGACGAAGTAGAATTTGCGCCGACTTTTTTGTTTGAGAAAGTGAGATTTCCCAAAGAATGAAACAAATGGAGCGAATTTAAATCAGGGCCTGAAAAGAACGCGCTCTGGATTTTAGAATGGTTTTTGGTTGTGATGAATGACTGTAGTTTCTAGTAATGGTTTGGAGATGCGTTTTTATCTTTGACTTCTTATTGCAACAAATGTTTCAAGTAACATCTGATTTGTTTTCGGTGTATGTTTCTATGGTCAACAAATCCATTGACAACGCCGACATTACCGACATAATTCACTTGCCACTAATCTTTGCTATCAGATTTGTGTTCATTAGAATTTGACGCTTTTCTTTCTCTACACTTGTTTTTTTTTTCATCATTGAACTTTTGTTTTGATACTAATTGCTTTTATTTATAAAAGTAAGGTACATCAGTGGTGCAACTATACCATTTGAGGTCCGTTGCAAATTTTTTGAATGGATGCCCCTCAATGTGAAATATCATCGTTGTAATCTCTTTTTAATGAGTACCACTTTAAATACGTATTATTTTTGGTTGATACCATGAACTTTTAATTTAAAGGGGTATAGAATTAAAATTACCGGGTTTTTACTACTACTACTATTACACTACAGCACACCACATCACATCACAATGGCTGGAACTGAGTTGCCCCTTTACAGTTTGGGAATAATGATTGGGCTTTGTGACGCTCTGCGGCCATCTGAGATAGGAACCTACGGCTTAAAGGGGATTAAGAACCACTACGAATATCCATGGCACCACCGGGTCTCGAACCCGAAACCGGTGACACCGAGCGCTAGACACTCGACCATTCAGGACGTTTGTTTATTCTAAAATTTTGAATGAAATTAAAAAAAAAATTACATGTATAGGCTTAACAAATATAAAGAAAATATAAAAGTTCATGCGGTTTCAATTTTTAAACCTAAGTTGGTGAATAAGATACTATAATAATAATAGATAATAATAGATAATAGAGATTTATAAGATACAAATTCCTAATTCCTGAACCTATAGTGCTAGATTTATCGAAATGAGAAATATTCCGATTTTAAGCCTTCAGAAAATATTCGAACTTGTGACATTAGACATGTTTTGCGCACTAACATATTCAAAAATTCTAATTTGGTGTCTTTTGACAATTTCCACATATGAATGTTCGAAACATTCTAATTTCGAATCTCTTGCGCCACAAAATCTTTCCAAACTCAACTGCCCTCCTTCTCAACTCGACCCCCTTCCGCTCTGAGGACCAGGATTTAAAGCTGTGATGAAATTCCCGATTCCTGCATGCTACACCGCTTTTGAATCGCGACGCAAACACACCATTCTTCTTGGCGGCCTTTTTTCCCCTCCGCGACCTCGAGCCACCGTCCCCAAGTGTGTTCTCGTGCGTAATAAAATAGTCCCCGGACGAATGAAGCGGAAAAGAGAAATGGCGCAAATGGAACAAAGGAAAAATAATTACTGTAGGGCAGTGAAGAGTGTAAAAGAAGAAGGTAGGGGGTGGAGAAGAAGAAGTTTCGGCGGTTAAAAGTTGGCGGGAAAAGAAGAGGAGCGATTGTTTACATTCTAATGAACGTGAAACTGCCTGATGAAGTAGAATTTGTGCCGATTTTTTTGTTTTTGAAAGTGAGATTTCCCAAAGAATGAAAACGAATATAGCGAATTTAAATCACGGCCTGAAAAGAATGCGCTCTGGATTTTAGAATGGTTTTTGGTTGTGATCAATGACTGTAGTTTCCGGTAATGCGTTTTTATCTTTGACTTCTTGAAAACAAATGTTTCAAATAGCATCTGATTTGTTTTCAGTTATTTCTTTCTATGATCAACAAATCCGTTGACCTTGCCGACATTACCGACACAAATAATTTGTCACTAACCTTGCTATCAGATTTGTTTTTATTAGCGTTTGTTTTTAACTTTTCATTTTACTTTTGTTTTGATACTAATTGCTTTTATTTATAAAAGTAAAGTACATCAGTGGTGTAACTATACCATCTCAGGTGTATGGCAGATTTTACGAATGGGGGCCCCTTAATGTGAAATATCATCATTGTATTCTCTTTTTAATAATGTTTTACCTAAAATACGTATTATTTTTGGTTGATACTATGAAAGTACAATTTAATATTGAATTAAAATTACCGAGTTTTTTACTACTACACCACATTCCATCACTGTGACTAGTACTCAGTTGCCCTTATACAGTTTGGGAATTATATGGATGTGAAGTCTGTTTGGGTTCTGTGACGTTCTACGGTCCTATGAGGACGGGGGAAAAATAATTCCGAAAAACTAATAAACGTTCATGTCACTGCCAGGATTCGAATCTGAAACCTGTGGTACCTAGAGCTAGACAATCGGCCTTTCAGGCGCTTTTTTATCGTAAAATTTTGAATGAAATTTAAAACAAATATAAAGAAAATATAAAAGTTCATGTGAGTTCTACTTTCAAACCCAAGTTGGTGAATATCAGTATTTATAGATACAAATTCCTAATTTCTGAACCTACAGTACTAGATTATCTACATGTGTAGGAGTCCAATTTTAAATCTTCAGAAAATATTCGAACTTCTGACATTAGACATCTTTTGCGCGCTTACATATTCAAAAATTCTAATTTGATATATTTTGACAAATATGAATGTTCGAAAGATTTTAATTTCAAATCTGCTGCGCCACAAATATCTTTTCAAACTCAGCTCTCCTCCTCAACTCTTCCACTCTGAGGACCAGGATTCAAAGTTCCAAGGAACTTTGTGATTTCTGCATGCTACACCGCTTTTGAATCACGACACAAACACACCATTCTTCTTGGCGGCCTTTTTCTCCCTCCGCGACCACGAGCCACCGTCCCAAAGTGTGTTTTCGTGCGTAATAAAATAGTTCCCGGACGAATGAAGCGGAAGAGAGAAATGGCGCGAATGGAACAAACGAAAAATAATTACTATAGGGGAGGGAAGAGTGTAAAAGAAGAAGGTAGCGGGGGGGAGACGAAGTAGTTTCGGCGGTTAAAAGTTGGCGGGAAAGGAAGAGGAGGGATTGTTTACATTCTAATGAACGTGAAACTGCTTGATGAAGTAGAATTTGCGCCGAATATTTTGTTTTTGAAAGTGAGATTTCCCAAAGAATGAAACGAATGAAGCGAATTTAAATCACGGCCCGAAAAGAATACGCTCCGGATTTTATAATAGTTTTTGGTTGTGATCAATGACTGTAGTTTCTGGTAATGTGTTTTTATCTTTGACTTCTTGTAACAAATGTTTCAAGTAACATCTGATTTGTTTTCGGTGTTTGTTTCTATGGTCACAAATCCATTGACAATGCCAGCATTGAAAACATAGTTCATTTGTCACCAATCTTTGCTGTCCAATTTGTCTTTATTAGAATTCGAGTTTGCTTTTTTTTTTTCATTGGACTTTTGTTTTGATACTAATTGCTGTTATTTATAAAAGTAAGGTACATCAGTGGTGTAACTATACCATTTGAGGTCCGTGGCACATTTTTCAAATGGGGGTCCATCATGTGAAATATCGATATTGTATTCATTTTTTAATAAAGTATTACTTAAAATATGTATTATTTTTGGTTGATGCTCTAAACGTTTCATTTAAAGAGGATATTACATTAAAGTTACCAGGGTTTTTACTACTACCACACCACACCACATCACTGTGCCTAGAGCTGACTGCCCCCTATACAGTTTTGGAATGATGTGGGTAAATTATTTGATTGGGTTCTTTGACGCTGAACGATCATATAAGACCGGAACCTACGGCTTAAAGTGGATTCCAAACCACTACAAACATCCACAATACCGCCGGGACTCGAATCCAAAACCTGTGAAACCGAGTGCCAGAGCGCTAGATACTCCACAATTCAGTCCCTTTACTTATTGTAAAATTTTAAATGAAATTTTTTTTTAAATTTGTAATGTAAAATGTTAACGAACGCGTAAATGTTAACAAATATAAAGAAAATATGAAAGTTCCTGTGATTTTAACTTCCAAACACGAGTTGGCGAATATCAGTATTTATAGATACAAATTCCTGATTTCTGAACCTATAGTGCTAGATTATCTAAATACGTAGGAGTCCAATTTTCAACTTCCAGAAAATATTCGAACTTCTGACATTAAACATCTTTTGCGCGCTAAGATATTCAAAAATTCTAATTTGGTATCTTCTGAAAATTTCCAAATATGAATATTCGAAAGATTCTACTTTTCAATCTACTTCACCACAAAATCTTTCCAAACTCAGCTGCCCTCCTTCTCAACTCGAACCTCTTCCGCTCCGAGGACCAGGATTCGAAGTTCTAAGGAAATTTCTGATTTCTGCATGCTACACCGCTTTTGAATCGCGACACAAACACACCATTCTTCTTGGCGGCCTTTTTTCCCCTCCGCGACCACGAGCCACCGTCCCAAAGTGTGTTCTCGTGCGTAATAAAATAGTTCCCGGACGAATGAAGCGGAAAAGAGAAATGGCGTGAATAGAACAAAGGAAAAATAATTACTGTAGGGGAGTGAGAGTGTAAAAGAAGAAGGTAGGGGGTGGAGAAGAAGAAGTTTCGGCGGTTAAAAGTTGCCGAGAAAAGAAGAGGAGGGATTGTTTACATTCTAATGAACGTGAAACTGCTTGATGAAGTAGAATTTGCGCCGACTTTTTTGTTTGAGAAATTGAGATTTCCCAAAGAATGAAACGAATGGAGCGAATTTAAACCACGGCCAGAAAAGAATGCGCTCCGGATTTTAGAATGGTTTTTGGTTGTGATCAATGACTGTAGTTTCCGGTAATGGTTTGGAGATGCGTTTTTATCTTTGACTTCTTGTTGTAACAAATGTTTCAAATAACATCTGATTTGTTTGCAGTGTTTGTTTCTATCATCAACAAATCCATTGACAATGCCGACGTTACCGACACAAATCATTTGCTATTAAATTTGTCTTTGTTCGTATTCGAGTTTGTTTTTTCCACTCTTGTTTTTTTATTCCATTGAACTTTAGTTTTGATACTAATTGCTTTTACTTATAAAAAAATCATAAAAATCATCAGTGGTGTAATTATACCATCTGAGGACCGTGGCGAATTTTTCGAATGAGGGCCTCTTAATGTGAAGTAACAACATTTTATTCTCTTTTTAATAAAGTACTACCTAAAATACTTTTGTGGGCCTGATGACCAAATGACTAGCCCTCTGTAGTACAGGTTTCAGTTATGAGTCCTGGACGTGTTGAATCGGATAAACCAGGTATCCTGATTGTTTATGCGTGTGCGGTATGTACGTTGTCACAATCATTATCCAGTGTACTCCTTTCTGAAAGCAGTTTTTTCTTGTTCGTTTTCTACACAGCTCACTCATTCCTATGTCTGTTTACCCTTTACTAGTGGAAGATCGGTGGGCCTCATGTATACCACGAGTAACTGCGAAGACTTTTAGGTTTGGTTTGCCGCTCTACGGATATTTTGTGCACACTTTAGGCTCATTAGACCAGGACCTACAGTTTAACGGGGATTCACAAACATTCAATGTCACCGCCAGGATTTGAATATGAAACCTGTGGTACCAAAGACCAGAGCGCTAGCCAATTGGCCATCAGGCCACCAAAAGTTTTAGTGGTAAATATCCCACATATGTGTACAGTATGGAAGAAAATCTGGGAAACTTCCATCAGTCAACCTAAATATTGATGCGAAATGCTTTTACACATATTGCCACAATCACCATCGAATCACTTCTTTTCTGAAAGCTGTGACTACAACAATTCCGACAGCGGATTCGAACCTCTTGCACTCTAGCTGCGCGAGTGTCGGACGAAAGCTGTGACTGCAATGGGTGTAACCCGAGCCATCCTTCACATCATTTACAGAAATGGCCACTGAGTCACGTATCAGGAGACGCAACTTACAATGCACAAAATACATACATCGAGTGAATCTCACAGCAAGAACGTTTTATACAATAGAATCTATTGTAACCATTCTCTAGAAAAAGAAAGAAATCCCCTCCGACGCCCCTGCGTATTTTAAATCCCGACGAAGGGCTGCGCTTATCGCGGGTTTTAATCCCTTTTTTAACCCCCTCAGGGCGGCACCGGCTAATCAATTAGGCCTCGCTCGAGTGAACCTCTCTTATCTGGTGGGGCGCCAGTTCAGGTAATAGCCGAGGTTTAACAGCATAATTGTCGAGATAAGGGCGGCCGGGGCTCTTCAAGCACAAAAACGGCCGCCCCGGCGATAACATGATGACGATCCCGGAGTTTATGGAGGTCTGCGGGGCTCAGATAAGCCCCGGCAGTTTCTGTCGAAGAGGGCTGACCGCTTTGGATAGAGCCTGGAATGCTTTAGAATCTGAATTATTAATGGTCTGAAGTGATTTGAATATAATTTTTTTGAAAGATCTCTTCACGTGAATATAATGGTGTCATGTTAACTTAAAGTTAATAGTCTGTTAATAATGAAATTATAATATATGTCATGAATTAATTAATAATAATTTAATACACAATTCATGACGAAAGTGATGTGTGATAAAACATATTTACATAAGCAATTTTCGTTCACACAATGCACTTAGTTCACTAACAGATGGCGTTTTCAATGAGTGCATAAACCTCCGTCCATATTTGAAAGCGTGATTTGCTGAGTATCATTCGCGACCGCTTTTCAAGCAGGTTTGTTTCTGGATGGCGGAAAAACAAATCACATGGTAAAATATCTGACAGCTCAATATATTCTGCGCAAAATATTTGCCAGAACAAACGAGCCGTTCTCGAGAATCAATTGTAAATCTGTTTAAGCCATTCTTCCGAATGCAGGACTGCTGAGGTTCGAATCAGCTGACGGCATGGTTGTTGTCACTGCTTTCATAAATGAGGAGGCTTGATGGCGATGGTGACAATGTGTTTCACAACGATAGTCAGGCTGCTTGGTTTCAGTTTTACGGGTTTTCTTTCATACTAAATACAAATGTGGGGCTAAATGCCACTAAAATTCCTCCCGGAAGGCACTGTCCTACCCCATTCCTTCGTCAGAGGGCTGTTCATGGTATGCATGAGGCCCACCGATGCTCCACCCCCATCTTTCTAACTGGTAGGGGGCTACGTAACCCCAGTACGGGTATTACGTGTGAAGAAAATAAAAGTAAGTCACCGGAACCTACGGTTTAAAGTGGATTCCGAACCACTACAAACATCCATGGCACGGATGGTGCCGGTACTCGAACCTAAACCCTTTGCACCGTAAACGAGACACTGTTTCATCAGGCCCCATAAAGTATTATTACATTGCGTTAAAATAAAATTATCATCATCAAGATAAAGTAATAGATGATTTTCTTAAAACTTATCTCAAGTCTGGGAAATTTGGTTCTGAAACAATTCAAGCATGAAGGAATGCTTAAAATAAATCTTTTAATTTCCATGAATTTTCAGATCAAATCCTTTCTCTCCAGAATTACAGATCCAAACCGACTTGAATCTCACGACCTATTGAAATCAGCAGAAAAGGGGAAAATACTTCAAAAATTATGCATCATTATTCTTACTGTGGAAAATAATTATTCCCTATTTTCCCAATATTTACGTCGGGACCTTCTGTCGCATTACTTTAATTCAACGGCGACGTCATTTCAAAGCAGAGAAAACTTGAAACGGCGACTTAAAATGCTAAAAATATGCCTCCGCGGTTCGGGTCCTAATGAGTGGGCATTGTGGTTGGGAAGCAAGATTTGAATTCTTGGCGAATATGTGCTCATTTGCAAACCCATTTGAATTCGTTCCGAGTCATTCGGATTAGCTGGACGCTCATAACAATTCCAGAACTTTTCTTCTGGTTCATTGCTTCTGCATGAAATGTTACGTCATTACGCGGCATTCAACATGATTTTGTATACGCAAATAAAAATAAAGGTTTAATAAAGCTAAATCATCTTGTAAACGAAACACAGTTACATTACAACGACGTAAACATTGCCATGGAAATTAAAAACTGTTTTCATTTCAAATAACTTAATAACTATTCAAGTCAATTTTCATTGAAAGACTAAAATACTAAACATTTTTAAATGATTCATGGCGCTCTTACAAGCTAAGGGAGTTTGATTGTAAAGTTTGATTTGTCGCACAGCGGTCATTTTGTGCGCACTTTAAGCTAATTAGACATTGACCTACTGTTTAGCGTGGATTACGAACCACTCACAAACATCCATTTCGCTGCCAGGATACGAACCTGAAGCCTGTGTTTGATTGTAAAAACTGCAAGAGATGTTGAATCAAAAGCTTCTGTGACTATAACTGATATGGGAAATTTTCCGGGATTTCTGAAATTAATGAAATATCTGGTTACATATACTGAGTACCATTATTCCGCAAGTTCTCAGTAGTGTTACCAAGCAATAAAAAATATTTCTGAAATTTACGAAATATTAGAACGAGAAGAAAGGAATTCCAAGTTACTTTTCATTCAAGTATTGAATACAGTAGTTTTTTAAGTACACAGTAGTGTTACCGAGCAATTCTTCGTCATAATAATAATAAAAAAAATTTTAAATAATGTCATCTAATATCATTTGTCTTTTCCTGTTTCGTCCAACAAATAGTTTCCCATAGCAAAACATCACCCCAATGCCATTCGCCGCATCTTACCTTTGAACTTCTATCAAAATTTAATCCATTTTCTATAAAGTGATTTATAATTTCAGTTATATAATGAGTTGTCGAGTTAAAAAGTTTTCCGCTTATCAACATGAGCTGTCGAAATGCCCGCCGCACATAATAAGCTTCAAAATTATCGATTTCAAAGATTCACAATATTATTGCATAATACAGAAGTAATCCTAAGCGAACCCACAATACTAAAATCTTGGAAACTCAACAAAATATAAACATAAATCACACAAATAACTAATGCAAACTGGTTCATGAGAAATGATGATATTCAAAGATCCTTCTCGCTGCTACCTCTCAAAAATACCGGAGAAAACTGTCACAAATAATCTATATTGTTCAGAACCACCAACATCTGGCCCTTCAAGAGATTGAACACTATGAACCGCACTCGAATATTAAAAGACATGGGAATATTTTGCTCTAACATCCTACCTAAGCTCACATCTGTTGGATTTTTTTGCTTTTTACATTTTTAATTCTCATTCATCCTCAATAGCCCGACAGTCCAGAGTTGACCAAAGCTCTTTCCTTTGAAGAGATTTGCATGCATTCCTCTGGGTGACAAGGGTCCTCCAATTCCTAACCTTTAGTACAGCAAAATCTTTTTCAACTGCGTCTATCCATCGCATCTTCCTCTTTGTCCCTGTGTTTGTCTTTTGCCAAAACGAGCCCTTTTAAATCATTCATTCTAAATACATGAGCAGCCCAGTTTAATCTTGATAAATTTTATAATATCTGGGTCTTTATATCATTTATAAATTTCTGCGTTGTACCGTCTTCTCCAAAAATCACTTTCCCTAACACCTCCAAGAATAGTCCTTAAAATCTTCCGCTCAAATAGACCCAAATGGGCCTCATCAGATCAAGTTTCAGAGCCCTAGACTAAAATAGGTCTAATAAGGGTTTTTTATAACAAGAATTTAGTTTTTCTGCTTATGAACGGGAATTTAAACAGATTTCTTAACCCAAAAAAGGCCTTATTGGCAGACACAATTTCTAGTTCTCATTAACTCGCTTAAATTTCTGGGAATTATCAGTGTGTTTAATCTTTTATGCTTGCCAACAATGGAGATGAAGCTCTTGTCGGGGCTAGTGCCTCTCTAAGAATCTTCAACATCTCACTATTAAAAGAGTACTTACTTTAACAACTTTACAAACTTCTTTTCGATTTCTGCAAAATTTTACCAATACATACTAAGATTTTGATAAAAATGACACATTGACAGCCTCAGTAATAAGTATTCCTTATTATATTAGTAAAGTAAACCGAAATGCCAACTGGTTCAAGAGAAACGATGATATGCAAAGATCTATCTCTCTGCTACTTCTCAGAAATACTGGAAAAAAATTGGCACAATTATACTTCAGTAATATTGACAACCACCAACATCTGGCCATTCAAGAGATTGAACACTATGAACCGCACTCTAATATTAAAAGACCTAGGAATATTCTGCTCTAACCTCCTATCTAAACTCATTATTTTTTTAATTTTTATGCTCTTTACATCTCTAATTCTCATCAAATCCCCTTTAATTTCTGGACATTGTCAATGCATTTAATCTTTTATGTTTGCCAACACCGGAGAAGAGGTCCTTGACGGGACTAATGCCTCTCTAAGAATCCTCAACGTCTCTCCGTTAAACAAGGACTTAATTGAATAATATTAACAAACTATTTTCAGATTTCTGCAAAATTTCACCACCCTATTCTTGGATTTTGATAAAAGCGGCACATTAACAGCCTCGATAATAAGTATCGCATCTTATATTAGTACAGCAAAGCGATCCAACGGGTTAAACAAAGTTAAACGGGTTTTTAATTGAATAACTTTAACAAACTATTTTTCAATTTCTGTAAAATTTTAACCAACCTATTCTCAGATTTTGATAAAAATAGCATTAACAGCCTCGCTTATAAGTATACTGTTATATTTTCACGTGTAGCGTGTGTTAATGTTTAGTTAAGCAAAATTGGCAGCTTTATTATTGTTCTAAGAAAAATAAAGTTGTTGTGTTATAATTTATTTTATTGTGGCGAATCTGGGATTCCAGTAAAGTAAGTGTGATTTGCAATTCGATTATCGAAAGCATAAACTTTATTTTGAAAGAGATAACGTAGGAATTGTATGATAGTTAGTAAGTGACTTTTTTTACGTTAAATATACCGTCCTGTATTAGTAAAGTAAACCGATCAAACGGGTTAAACAAAGTTAAACGGGTTCTTAATTGAATAACTTCAACAAACTATTTTTCAATTTCTGCAAAATTCTACCAACCTGTTCTTGGATTTTGATAAAAGTGGCACACTAACAACCTCTGTAATAAGTAATCCCTCCTATATTAGTAAAGTAAGCCGGTCGTAAAACAAGTGAAAACATTCTGTGCGCTTACAAATTAAATGTCCTTTTTAGCCGAGAGCAGCAACAAGAGGGCCGTCCTCCAACAATTTGCCGCGCTGTTCTGCTTGAAAAGAATCAGTCTCCCAGAAAATCTCTGCTCAAAAGAGGGTCGAAACTTTCGCGAGCCCTTTTCACGCCGGGGCTGAGCAGAGGCCCTCTGGGTAGTTGAGATAACAGGGCTCGCTGGGTGACCATAATAGGGCGCGCAACTGGCGCCCCGGGCTGTTTGGGGATTAAGCAATTCAACACACTTTCTGGCCTCTGGTTCTCCCTTCAGACACAGAGTAACAGAGTACAAGGGGGCGCCATTTTTTACTTTTACTTCTTCTATTCCGAGGAATACTTAAGCAAGTATTGGTGATTAAAAATTTAAATAAAAAACGAGACGAATTGGTATTTCAATGGACAGACGAGAAATATATATGTTGCAAATGATTTGTTTATTTGAATGCTTTAAAACAGGGGTGGCCAACTCAAATGATCTTGCGGATCACTTTGGAAAATGTGTCATAATTAAGCGGGCCGCCTATAAAATTGTATATTCCCCTATTCGATTTAGATCCACTCTAGACATTTTTTGGAGTGAACATAATGAATTATTATTTGTGAGTTTACTGTTATTCTTACATGTAAACATAGATAATATAATAATAATGATACTAAACGCACACTGTAAAGAAATATATAGTACTACAAATAAAATATAAAAAATATATAAATATAAATGAAATGAAAAAAATGAAATCATTCAAAAATATTTATTTGACGAGTGCGATATGTGTTTCTTCACTCTTTCACTTAGCTTTTGTAAATCGATGCGCCCACATCATGAGTTCGCAAAATATAGTTTAATTATTCTGTGAAATCATAAATAAAACAGGGTATATCTGTCATATATTCGCGTGAAAATTATTTTAAAATCAAAGTTAATTATTTCTCATAATTTTTTAATAGAGGGATGTACACATAACGTATTTTTTAATACATTGGTTTTCACTGCTTTGGCCATTCTGAAATAAATATATTTTTTAAATGTGCGATACATCTCATGGGCCGGAAAAATGTTCAAGGCGGGCCGCGGGATGGCCATCCCTGCTTTAAGACCTAAAGAAATTTAATTTAAAACTCAATTTTTTTTTTAATTTGTATTTTTTTTATTGGATACATAACCAAAAAATAGCGAAAGAATTTTAATCAGTTATTTCTTAATTAAATAAAAACTGTATTTGTAACGTACTAAAACGTTGCAACCCACGGATATTAAAAGGAATTATAGAATAAAAGAAATAAAAGAATTGTTATAATACAATAAAAAGAAGAATAGAAATCCCAATGTCTCGTAACAATTTATTTTTATAACAATATCATTTTGTAATTTAATTATTAACAATGTTAATGCTGAGTTAAAGCATTATAACAATGCAATGCCTTGTTTTAACTATGTAACACATTGTTAAAAGACATTAAAATAATAGTTTTTTATTTCATTAAAAAGGAACTAATTACAATTTTTTTTTTTTTTTGCTCTGTACGAGATTTAAAAAAAATAATAAATTCATTGAAAAAAAAAATTTTTTGGACTTCTCAGTCTTATTGTTTTTGTTTTATTAAAACACACGCACGCACGCACGCACGCACGCACGCATACATACATGCATACATTTATATATGAAAATTTAAAAAAAAGTATATAGAAATATTATTTTTTTATTTTTATTTTTATAACTTATTTTATAACAGTGTCTTTGCATTTTTAAATTTTTTTTTTGTTTTGAAAAGTTTGTGTATTAGAAAAAGAAATGAATTAAAGCATGGATTAAATTTTCTCACAATTGAATTTTATTTATAGAAGAATAATTGAATTTAATAATAATTCAATTTTATTTATAGAAGAATCTTCCAAGAATAATGAAGTAATGCTTCAATTAATATAAGGGGAAAGTTTTTTTTTAAATTTCTGGTGTTGTTTTTTTTCACTAGAAATATTAAAATCTTAATCTAAATCTTTATTTAATTTGCAATTCAATTTTAGTTTTGAAACTCCGAATAATGTTTTATTAAATATTAAAATTATTGATTTTTTAATGTGTTATATATTTAAACCAACCGGGAGACTACGAGTTTTATTTAATAGTAAAGATTACATTTAATAATGAATATATGAAAACCTTACTAATTATAACCAAATTTGAAGTCAATATTTTATTTTTTTATTTTAAATGTGAACCTTACTAGATTTAAACCCATGCTTTTAGCAAACTGCTGCCTAATTTGAAATCAAAGAAATATTATAGTAATTCGTAAAGGAAATTTTACTTTTTGGCATGCTTTAAGTAACGGACATTGGATCTGGTCTTTGTAAAAACATTTGCTAACGATTCAACTGGCAACTAGAGTACCGATTTCGAATTACCTATAAGGATCTTAACCTCCTCATCTTAATTATTAAGTGGTTTCGTTTGTCGCTCTACGGTCATCTTGTGCGCAATTTAGGCTAAACAGACCGGGACCAACAGCTTAACGTGGATTCCGAACCCCTCACAAACATCCATGCCATCGCCAGGATTCAAACCTGAAGTCTGTGGTATGAAAGGCCAGAGGGCTGGGCAATTGGCCGCCAGGTCCCTAGTTATTAAGTGAGCTAGATAGAATATTAATACTTAAAATTTAAAACAGAAAAATAAATAGAGTTAATAACTTAAAGAAACGAAGTTTTCCCAATGAAAAAGCGTAAAAAATGGAGAAAGAATTTTAAAACAAAATTAACTTTGAATTCATGTTAATTGAATTGTTACTGTACCGAATTTTAAAACAGCTTTAAATAGTGTTTCGTTACTGTTCTAGTTATTTTTTTTATTATTCTTGTTATTTATTATTCTTGGGACAAACTCCTCGTGTTAAAATTGTACCCAACAGAATAAATACGAGATATCAAAAGGAAATAAAACACTGTTCGTTATAGCTGCATAATTACTTTTAAATTATTTATGAGTTACATTTGAATCAAAGTTCAACCAAAGCCTACTGCAGAAGTATGCATGCGCCTACATGTGAAGGTCATATACTCACTATAATTTAGCTGAGAGTAACGCAGAAAAAAAAACTTCGAAAAATATCTGATATAAACATATATCAATAAAAAATAAATTATAGAACACATACAAGGAGAAAAAAAAAGAAAAAGAATTGGACGCGTGATATATTACATTAATTTAATAAGTGATTTAGTGTTTCGCTACTTTTTGTAGTAACCAAAAAAATGTGAAAATTGATGAAATATATTTTTTTCATCAATGTTTTGGATATTTTGTTAAGCGCAATTTTAACATGGAACTTTTTTGGACAATAAATCTCGTACAGACAGAAAAGAAAATTAATTAAGGTTCCTATAACCAGCCTAGCAAGTTATTGACATAGGATTTGATTTTCTAGTTTGTAGTAAAATAAAAATTATTAAAATAAATATTTTTCTAATATATAATAGTTTACATTTAATATTAGAAAAATATTTTTTTAATATTAAATGATACTAAAATGATATTAAATGCTTACTCATTTTAAATGCTAATAAAATGATATTAATGCTTACTGATTTTAATTGATAGTAAAATGATATTAAAGTGATATTAAATGCATATTGATATAAAATGATAATGACATTAAATTCTGATAAATTTTAAATGATAGTAAAATATTAAATGTTATTGATTTTTAATGATTGTAAAGTGATATTAAATTCTTATTAAATTTTAAATGACAGTCAAATGATATTAAATGCTTTTTGATATTGAGTGATATAGAAATGATAAAAAATACTTATTGATGTTAAATGATATTAAAAAGATATTTAATGCATTTAAATGCTTACTTTTTTAGTGTTATAAAGAAATCTAAAATTTAAATTTACTTTTCAAATTAATTAAACTTAATATTCATATAAAATTGTTCTTATAAACAAAGAATTTAAATCCGTGCGAATTTTAATTAAATTAATTAATTCGGACAGCCATCCCCCTTTTTTTTTCTTCCAAAAGATTATAGATTATTACTAAAAAAAAACTGAATTTTAAACTTCCATCAAAATATCGTTTGGTATAAGTCCAAAGATCTTGAATGGATTGAGCATTTCTCCTATATTTCTTATCGGGAAAAATTTGCTTGGTATAAGTCCAAGGATCTCGAATGGATTAAGGACATATACCAAGGTACCATTAAATTTAAATTGTGAAAGTGTTTTTATTTTGTCAATTATTTTTAATTTAAGCAAGTCCACTTATAAAGAGAACTGAAAGAATATGGAACAAATGTATGAAGCTAAACTCGGTAGTCAAGTTGAATACATCTCGCTACCACTCTTGCCATTCCTAACTGACAATCCAGCAGACGATAATTTCGTCTCGGAGGACCCCAAAGCTCTTCTGCTGCCCCTCCAGAATGGCATAACAGGACATCTTAGAAGTGTCATAACAAAGGACTGGAGAAATTACCTCTTCAAAGTGAGTTCCGAAATTCCTCAGAGGGGGCAGGAAGGCATCACGCGACGCCCCCCTCCCCCTCCTGCATCCCCCCAGGCCATTAAAGTGCAGCTAATTAAGACAAAGATTCTTCTCCGCTTTGTTTGGGCAAGCAACTTCACCCCTATTGGTCAGCGGAGAGGGCGGGGGGAGGAAATCGTCAGCTTCGGAAAATTTCATCAAGGGATCTAAAGACTTTCAAAACAGCCCCGCTGGGACTTGATTGCGAAATGCTGTTGCAAGCAAAGATGATCTACCGGGGGAAGTGATCGGAAAAGGTTAACTGTAACTGCACAAGCTGATGCAAGCCGTTGCATTAAAAACAATTGCTGCTAATTAATTTCTAATAACTATAAGTTTCAAGTTTAGTACTAGGCATTATTCCTGCTGCCGCATTTAGCGGGATGAGTTAAATACAAAAAGGTACATATATAATTCGATATGCATTAAATAAAAAACGAACATGATAATTTTAAATTATTTAATTCCAAATGCGATATTTAGAGTTGAAAGTTAGTCGCTACTGGTGTTGTACGGAATATATTTTTTTATGATTCAAATATTGAGACCCTTATATTGCCATGAGTGATATGAGACTCTTGTATTGCCATGTGTGATATGAGAATCTTGTATTGCTATGAGTGATACGAGACTCTTGTATTGCCATGAGTGATATGAGACTCTTGTATTGCTATGAATATTATATAGCTCTTGTAGAGATGTTTTTATTTGGGACATAAGTAAAAATCATGTAACATTTTAATTAGTGCCTTTTTCGCTAAATAAAAAAATAATCAACTTATATTAAAATATTTTTTATAAAGACGTTTAATGATTTAGAGATATGAAATTTTTTTTATATCATGAATTGAACAAACTTTCTTTAGGATATCTTTAGAATCTTAATATTTAACAATCGATTATGTTAATCCGAAGTATATATATATAGTAAAATATAAGGGGTTAAATTATCTTATGCAATCCAATTAGTGTATAATGTGCCACTAATAAAAGGATCCTGTAAAGGATTGATAGTTTCTTCTTTATTTCTTATGGGGAAAAATTCGTTTGGTATAAATCCAAGGATCTGCTACGGATTAAAGACGTATACCAAGGCACAATGCATTGTTTACAGATTAACTATTTTCTATCTGGAATTTGGAAAAATACTGGCTATACGTATTAAAATAAAAACAAAATTCTTATAATGCTTCAAAACAAAACGACATGTTATAAATTTTTAACACTGTAATTTTTAAATAAATTGAAAATTTTATACTTTATTCTGGTTATGAATGTAGTGTTAGTTTGCATTCATGCGATTTCATTTTACCGAAGATGTTCTTATCAATTAGCAGCATTTATTTGCATGGTCTCCTCTTCAGGATGCAGTGTTTAAGACCATTTTTACTAAGTCACACAGTTCACAATAATTTAAAAAAAAAAGAAGGTCTCATATGGGTCTTTACAGAGAAGATAAAAGTGCACTGAAGAAAGAATTAAAATCTCCGAACAGAAATTATTTCGTTAGCAGAAATACTTAACAGCTGCAAAGCAAAACTGCAGCTGCTGACTTTAACTTGCTAACTAACTTAACTTTGCTGCAGCTCAACTTTCTGCAGCTGCTAAACTTAAGCAGCTGCAGAAATAAATTCATCACTGACAGATATCTGAGAAAATATTTCTCAGATTCCCATCTAACAGCAAGCTGTCATCAGGGTATTCAGGCGGGAATTATTCTCTTTATGTCAGTGCAGTGCGTTGTAAGACATCCTGATGATATTCAATTTATTACAATGGCATTGAAGAAATAATTCAACTAAGAAAACATCTGAGCTTATCATATGCAAATGTTAAGTAAAATGGTAGTTCTGGAATGTATAATTTAAATTGAACAATTGAAGACGCGTAAATGTTCTTCAACTGCACAGATTTTTTCATAGATAAAGATTAGAGACACTAGATTTCTCTTGATAGTATATCCACGCCAAAGTCATAAATACAAAAAATCTAATGGAAGCTTTCTGACGATTATGACAGAAAAGATTTTTTACAGATATTCATAGTTTAATAAGGATCACCAACAAATAAACGGCAAAGTCATAACTATAAAAAACTGCAAAATAGACTTTCAGGTGATTCAATTTATAACAAGCAATATAAAAAAAAAAGAATTTTAAGTCAATTCCTATTTTTTTTTCACTCTATTGCGGAAAGTCCTTTATAAATAATTTTCCTTTCTTTTTTTAAGTTTATCTGGCGCCGTCTATTGGTAGATATATGCTACTTAAATCTAAAAAAAAAAAAAAAAAAAAAAAAAAACTAAAATTAATGAATTGAATTTAATTACTGAATTACTATTTGAAAAAATTTTATCAATATCCAGTGTCATCCACTACAAGTTCAAAAAAAATATATTTGAACTTGAATGGATGTATAAAAAGTATTTTATTAAGGATTGAAAATTTGAACAAGATATATATAGGGAGAGTCTGAGCTAATAGAAAGAATTGAATAAATAGAAATATCATTGATCTTATAAAGAATCTGCATTAATATGTAATTCAATAATTGAAGATAATATAGCGTTTTCAATGACTATAAATTTAAATATTTAACACGAATTTATACGAATTAATTTTAAATCAAATAATGAATAATATTTCCGGCGCATTAAATTATGTGTTGTCATTTCGCTGATGCCACGCATGCGAAACCCAAGCCACGAAATTGACTAACGATAAATTAAAATGATTAATTTAGAAAAGGAAATTAATTGATGTAAAATTGGGTGTGGGGTAAACAAGGGATGTAAAATTAATTGATCCGTTGAAGAGATACTATTATGTTATATGGCGAATTCATCTTAATTTTTAAAAGTATAGACGATCGAATTAAAATTTATTTTATTAAATTAGGGAATGAAATTATTTATTCTTTCTTAAATATATCAGGCCAACCTCTCAACCACAACGGCTTTTAAAATAACGTTGCTTTTCCACATAGTTTCCTTGATTTTCAGTATACTTTATTCGTCCACTGGGAGATAATGCTTTGACTGACTGCCGTACAAGATACGTATGTACTACTTATTCATTTTGTCTTCTGGAAGCAGAAATGAAATTTATTTTTAAAGAATGCTCAATCTCATTGGTTAGTCAAAATCAATTCTTGATGTCATGACATCACTTTGTCATTCGTTGAGGTTGGAGAACCCACATCCTTCCCAAATTGTAAAGGGGCAACTGAGCTCTAGGCACAGTGATGTGATGTGGTGTTGTAGTAGTTATTATGTTATCATAACAACTATGTGGTATTGTAGTAGTTGTTATACATATATTACACGTGTAGGTGTGTTAATGTTTAGTTAAGCAAAATTGGCAACGTTATTGTAATTCTATGAAAAATAAAGATGGCTTTTATTGTGTTTTAAAAGAGATGATTGCTAGCTTTTTGGTTTTTTGTCAAGAAAATTTACTTCATTGTGGCGAATCTGGGATTTCAGAAAAGTTAGTCTTATTTGCAATACGTTTGTAAAAAAAAAATAAACTTTAATTTTGAAAGAGATAACGTAGGAATTGTATAACTGTTAGTAAGTGACTTTTTTTTACGTTAGAGTAGTAGTTCCTGTATTGGGCTGAGATGAATTCCTGCTCCTAACACACCTTCAGACCCTCTTCGCAACTCAGGCTGGTTTCTCAGTTTTGAAACATCCTGATCTCCAACAACATCCTTTCTCGAATTTGAATTTATCACTTGTGAACATACGTTGTTGGACGAATATACATGGGAGTATACCAAAGCTCAATAACACAAGAAATTTATAAATAAGATGGTCAGAATATTACAAGAACGAGAATTCTGCTCTTTAGGGTTCTGCTTGTTTATTGGGCGATATTTTCCCTTGCGGTTTTCGCCAAGTCCTCTCTTAAACAAACAAAATGGCCACTGCTGCTATAAAATACTGCGATTTTGATGATTCCATTTGGCGTTGAAAAGAAACTTGGCGAAATCGGAGCCTTTAAGTGCAGAATTCCCACAAGAGCTACCAAATTCAATAACGACAATGATATAAAAATTTAATAACTCTAGAACTCTAAGAAGTAATTGCTCCAATACTACAAGAAGTTCTATGCAAGTCAGACAGGGAAGTCTGTCAAGTGATGGGTAAATTAATTTTTATAAACAAAAAACTAATCCTTAGACACTAATTTTCGGATATTTTGAAAGCCAGACAATTCAAAATGAGTTATAGAGCATGCGGACCAATTGCTTTATTTAGTATGTCAGTTTTAAAACACGCATGAATAAAATCATGTGAAAATCGGAGTTTATTTTAAAATAAAAGTTTTCGAAATGAAAGTTTCTCGTGTTGCACGAAGAGATTCATCTGTTTTGAATAATAACTATGTTCTTACTTATTTTTTTTTATGTTTTAGCTCTGGTTTTTTTTTTTTTTTTTTTTTGGAGACGCAACATTTAGTCAATACATGTTCACACATGATAAAAATAACATAGTGATGTTAGAGTAAAGTACAGGAATTTTAACTTTTTTGTTTTTACAATTAAATAATCGATGTAAGTGAAAGTAAGTATTATGAAATAGTGAATATTAGAAATAGTGAATATTATGAAATAGTGAATATTATTATGGATGATATTTCCATTAAAATTGTTGCCATACATGAAACAGACAACTCTTTTTTCTGAATCCAATGCCCATTGGATAAAATGAAGATTCATCCAAATGTAATGACATCACCGATTGCACTGTGCAATTTTAGTCACAAATGAGGAAGAAGTATGTTTTTTTACTAAGTATGCCAGTGAATGAGTGCTAGATAACGAGGCACAGCAGTTCAAACTCTTCGTATTTCCTCTACTGAAAACAATAGCCTTGCTTTTTTTTTTGTCCGTATAGCGGTGCGTGCCACGCCGTCTCCCACATAATTACGTGACATCCAGCAAGAACAAAGGCCCCCTTTCTTGGGCCCTAATGAGAGGCCCCAAGATTCTATTCAGAGCTTTCTCGAGGATGCTGCACCAGAGGGCTCTCCAGGAACATTTTCGTGACGCTTGATGAAGGGGGTTGGGGGGGGGAGGGAGGCGTTCCCTCGCGCACTTGACCAGCCCATTGTTGGCTCTTCTTTCTTGGAAGCAGGCGATTCGTTCACGGAAGAACGCATTCTAGTTTAAGTGAATGAGTCATGTGAACCGTTCGCATTGTTTGCCATTTTAACAAAGTATTTTTGAACTTTAAACTTGCTTTTCGTTTTAATTGTTGAGGCAAAATCTCATCATACAAAAGTAAGTTTTAGAATAATGTGTACAATAGAGGAGAGATGGATATCATGTAACCAGAAAAGTTATGCTACTTTCTCAAAAAGTACATCCCAAAAACCACAATACGGTGTCATTAATTTGCATGAATCTATCTTGAATATTTTATACAGATTTTACGAAATGCTTCAGCACCAGGTTTACAATCTTTTACTAATGATAGGCACTGTTTCTTTGTGTACGAGTAACACAAATATAAGCATTTCTGATGTTCAACATTTTTATGGTAAAGTAAATAACCCAATGCGTGTAATTGGATTCAAACTGTAAATTTCACAAAAATATACATTCATCACGCACTCAGCGTATAACGTCTCTAGTTATTTCTACAGACTCCTCTTGAGTGATCCAACTGTGTTATTCAACTGTGTGAATCAACTGTGTTAGATCTAATACATTACAAACCAAGTTCAACTATTCGAACTATAGATCGCCATACCGGGATGTCTGCAGAATTTCACGTGAAAGCGACATGCATCCGTTGATGAACATTTTACTCTTGTCGATGTACACATTGTTTAATAAATCGCATGTCCACTTAAGTGGTTCTCTTTCATTTCTGGTGTTTCCTCTGTACACAATCGCGTCCATTCCGACTTTTCATTGCTGCATGATTTCCAGTTCTCCCTATTCCTTCTAGAAGTTTACAAACCTACTGCTTAAACACCCCCTTCTAGAAAAAGGGTGGGTTCAGGAAATTTCATAAAGTTCAATTTCATTCTTGAATTCTAAAAGTAATGCCTGTAAATAAGAAGGCCCTGTTTGCTATGCAAATCTGACTACAAACTTTGATGAGACATGCTGAAAATTGGGCACAACATTCAGAGATGATGCGGAACCAAAATGTAAAGCACAGAACAGCAATTTCATTCCGACGACGAATAACTGAAATATTAAAAGCACCGGCGGTGATATTGCGCCATCCATTTCTAAATAACCTGCCGACATTTGATGAAAAATGGATTCATTGCACCAACCATGAGGTCATTGTTTATCACAGACAAATCTCATTAACAGAGAAGAGAAAGTTTCACATGCGATGGTTGGCAGAGGATTGTCGAATGCACGCACTGGTGTTTTTCTTGAACTAATGCGTAATACAAAACTGCGTCATGAAGTTTTATCAGGGAAAGTTACATAACATTATTCGTTACCGAATAAGTGAAAATCATCAATTGAGAAAAGAGGCAGAAATATACTGACTTATAAAAATTTAAATGAAACTTGCAGAACTCAGGTAGGGGAGGGCCAAATTGTAAATGGGGTGTGGTTGAATTGAGATAGTTGAGACACATAATTGAAAACTCACATTTTTCTTTACCCAGGTGCAAATACCGCATACATACAATCAGACACAGACAATATTTAACACAATTAAAGTAAAAGTGAGACCATTATAGTTTCGTGGACGGACTCCACTTCTTAGCTGGAATTCTCGGCTACGCGCAGAGTAATATTCCATTAAATATACCTCTTCCTGTGATAGGCTGTAGGTCAATTAATACACAGGGTTGCGCTAAATATATTTCCTCTCGGGATGAGAGATTGTAGACCAACTGAACATTTCTCAACGGGACAGCAGGGATGCGCTCTGCTTCCTTTTTGGTGAGAATCTCGATGCCTATTGAATAATTCTCCTAAGCGTTACAGGAAGTGTATAGGAGGAAGCATGGTTACAAACTTAAAAAAAAATTTCCCTTTCTTTTTGTTACAAAATAAATTTTAAGAGTAAAAAAACAGTTGCTTACTGATGACAGTATGGTGATAAAAAGAAAGTTTATATGTAATGTTTAGTATCAGCAGGTTCAAAATAGTTTAGTATGACCAGGTTCAATTGAATCTGACTCTGAGAGGAAGTATATTTAGTGTAGCTCTGTACTGTTTTGTGCGTCCTATGTTTAGCCAAGAGTTCTTACTCAGAAGTGGAGTCCCTCTACAAAGCTACAATGGTTCGTGTTTTACTTTATATGTGTAAAATATTGTCTGTGTCTGATTGTATAGTAATGATTGCAGCCTATACGATAAAAACCTATATGTTCCTATATATCCAGATATTTATTTTTTACATAACATTAATAAAAAAGAGTCAAAAATCATTTCCATAAATCCTCTTGATATATTTTTTTAAAAGAATTAAATTCATAAAAATGATGTTAATTTATTAAACCTCCTATTTCTCCTTTTAGAAAATAAAAATATTTTCGCATAATAATTATAATGATTAATAATATCAATATAATACTTTGAGTAAGTCTTTTTTTATTAAAAAAAATGATAATAAAATAAGATAAAAGCTATATTCTTTGGATTTTCTGAGTGTTGCCATCCCAACCGATCACAATTTTCTCAATTATTTCGGAATCAATGTATCAAAACACTATCATAACAAGCTAATGATTATCGCATCTCGTATAGCTCCATTTCTTAGGGTCCCACCCCCGCAATTCTGCCAAATAGCGCCGCCATCAACTCCCTCATCATCCCTGAAAGGCAGGAAATATCCTCACGCGCCCATCGCCAAATGGCGCCAACGGATTAGGCTAATGGGCGAGGAAATCTCCTTTCATCAGCGCAAGAAACACCATTAGCCGCAACCGCAGAACCGTGTGCCGAATCGAAGCGAGGGCATTTCTCTAACTATCACAATGCATCATCATCTGCCGCTAAACCACGCTCCTAGACTCCCATAATCTTAACCGTAGCATTCACCAGGGGACTCCTGACTTTTTGCCTTAATTTTATATATTATGATCTTTACTAATACATTTAGAAGATTTTATGAAATATTTATTACATATATATTATATATTTATTATATGGGGCCTGAATGGCCGAGCGACTAGAGCTCTGGCGCTCGGTGCCACAGGTTTCGTGTTCAAATCCCGGCAGTGCTATGGATGTTTGTAGTGATTCGGAATCCACTTTAAACCGTAGGTCCCGGTCTAATAGGGCTGTAGAGTGTTGGGCGTAGTGCTGATAACCTAACCCCGTAAAAACAAAAACATCTCCTGTCTCGAAATCTGCTAATAGGCAGACGGCCTCTGCTCACCATGGGGCTGTTGCGCCACTGATGATAAGGATAGTATATATGAAATATTTTATTCAATGACGTTTATTGAATTTATATACCTAAATAAACAGGTTTTGCATATCAAAATAATTTTTTAATACTTTAAAAGTGTAGTACACGGGTGGCCACCCCGTGGCCCGCCTTGAATTTTTTCCTGGCTCGTGAGATGTATCACACTTTTACAAAATATATTTATTTTATAATGGCCAAAATAGTGAAAACCAACGTATTAAAAAAATACAATATGTGTGCATCCCTATATTCAAAAATTAACTCTCTAAAATTATGAGAAAAATTAACTTTGATTTTAAAATAATATTCTTGCGAATATAGGACAGATACGGCCTGCTTTATTTAAGAGTTCGTAGAATAATTAAATTCCGTTCTGCACAATAATATAATTTACTTAATCTTCGAACTCTTGCATCTTGGAACAAGTAATATAACTTCTATGCTTCACTTTAAGTGACCATCCCTAGATACGCACAACTGATTGTTGATAGCAGAGCAAATAGACTCTTAGTTCAAGTTGTTGGCGCTTTTGGTTCAACTTACACCTGCAAATCGTTTTTTTTCGATAATGAAATTGTCCCAACACAAAACAAGCTCTAACGCAACGGACGCAACAACAGTTACGATGTGCAAATATTGAAATGGAGATCGATTTGCAAAATCTAAGTGAAAGAGTGGAGAAACAAATATCGCACTAGTCAAATAAATATTTCTGAATGATTTCATTTCTTTTATTTCGTTTATGTTTACACGTTTGTTAGATTTCATTTTTAGTGCTATGTATTTCTTCACAATGTGCGTTGAGTATCATTATTATATATATATTATCTATGTTTATCTATGTAAGTATAATAGTAAAACAGAAATAATCATTCGTCATGTTTCAATTTTTCACTCTAAAAAATATCTACAGTGGGTATAAATCTAATAGAGGGATGTATAATTTTAGAGGCGGCCTGCGGAGTTAGGATGCATTTCCAAAGAGAAGATCATTTGGTTTTTTGTTGGCCACCCCTGGTGTAGTAACTCAAAAGACATTCTTGTACCATAAATGTGCTTACAAAAATACGTACGTCCTATAAAAATAACAGTACCAAATGAACAAGGAAATAATATTAAAAACAGGAACATTTTCTTTTCTTTTACTTTTTCATGACCTTAATTAAGGTAGAAAACTAAAGAAATTTCGTATATAAATACTTTTCGATACAACATACTAATGGTTAAATTTTAATGTTCATTCTAGGCCAATGATTCTTAAGCATTATTAGTTTAAGACACTTGTTATAATTTAACAACATCAAATGATCTTTACCACCAATGCGCAAAAAATAAGAACCTATCTAAGGTGTATATTTTATTATGTAAATGCAATAAAATACTTGAAAAATATGTGCTAACAATCGCAACAATTAAAATTGAATAAAAATTACAAAAGCACTTCTTTCTCACTGGCGCAAACAGCCTCATGGTGAGCCAAGACCATTAGCCTACTGGTAGATTTCGAGACGAGATGTTGTCTTTATACGGGGTAGCATTGTCAGCATTATGCCCAACGTTCTATAGTCATATTAGACTGGGATCTATGGTTTAAAGTGGATTCCGAACGACTATAAAATCCATGGCATCACCGGGACTCAAAACCGAAACCACTGGCACCGAGCGTCAGAGCATTAATTATTTTGCTATATAGTGTTCCTAGTGTTATTACCTATAGAGTTTTTTAATATGAATATCTTAAAAAAGATGTTATATTTAAAGAAATTAAATAATTGATAAGGGTTTTATTGGGACTCGAACCCGACACTTATGGCACCAAGCGCTAGTCACTCGGCCATCGGGTACCATTATAGTACGTACAGCATTGCAAAAAAATAATAATTAATAAAAGTGAAAAAACAAACAATATTAATTACAAAAGGTTTAGAAAGTTAACTTTTGATGTGGAAATAAGATTAAAAAGGGGAAGTTTTTCAATTTTTTCTTTTGCGAATTTTTATGAGGGTAGAGCACTTTCCCTCCCCCTCCCCTTCCTTTTAAGAACCACTAATTTCAAAATTTATAAAAACTATTAGTGGATTGTAGTTCCAGTACAAAAAAGGCACTTCTATTTATTGTAAAGGAACTGATATAGTAAACAGTCATAAGGGAGAAAAAATAATGAATTCATTTTTAAAAATAAATAATTAATTTTTTAAAAAAGCAAATAAATAAAAACAAGAATAAAAAAAAAAATTGTAACAAAGACAAACATTTTTTTCAAAAAATCAAAATATATGCATATTAGCTAAAATATCATAATCGACTGGGCCGATAGATAAATTCCTATCGAATTATTTAATAATCACTCAATTATTTTGTTTAAGTTTGATTTTAACTAGATGCTTTGCGTCATTTAAAAACATGTATATTATCACAACGTCATTTTCAATTTAATATCTGATGAAAGACACGTTTAAAAACTTCAGTTTACTTAGCTACATTTTCAAAAAAGAAAAATATATAAATAAATATTGTGAAAAAAAAAGTCCGTGAAAGAATATCCAAAATTGAAAATGATCAAGAACACGAAAAATCCAGCTCTCTAAACAATACCAATAATTTTATGAATAATAATATATAAATAATCAAACAGTTAGTCTACATTGTAACTGATTCAGAGTCAATTGGGTGAATTAGTATACATTTTTATGGTAACAGAAAGGAGCTTTGGGTTGGTTTGTCGCTCTACGGTCATCTTGTGCACACGAGGGCTAAACAGACCCGGATCTACAAGTTGAAGTGAATTCCGAACCACTCACAAACATCCATGCCATCACCAGGATGATTAGAAACCGAAGCCAGTGGTGCCAAAGGTCAGAGGGCTAGCCAATTGGCCATCAGGCCGCGGCGGAAAGGAGAGTCAGGTGGCAGAGATGAAATAAGAATGGGAATTAAATGTTTTTTCCCGAGGGGTCGAAAACTTCCCACCCCTTTACGAACATTTATTAGAGAGGTATAATGTCTCAATATTTGAAGAATAAACTAATTGATGCATCGGCTGCATGTTACTTTAAGGATACTGCGGAAAAATTATTCTAAATAATCAGCTCTTGTTGTAACTCGATAATCTCGTTACGTCCAGGAGGATATTCCACATAGCGGGGAACTGCCATAGCGATATAATTCATGCGGATTACAATTCCGCGGATGCGTCGTCATGGCAACCTTCCTTCCATCAGGTTTGACGAATCGTAATCCGGGGATGTTCGGCGTAGCACACACCGCAGAGCGAGAATCACTCAATCGATGTGGACTTTGTTATTAGCGGCGTATAAATCACAGAGTCATCGCCTCTCTAACTGGCCGCGCGGATTAGGAAAGCGGACGGTGATTGGTCGAAACCGGTTCGGATGCACTCGGCGAATAGCCGCTCGACTGCAATAAAGAGCAGAATGTGGATCTGGGTGTTTGGGATTCGAAAGAAATTGCAGAATTAATAATAAAAATAAAAAATAGATTCTACATCTGCAAGAAAATAATTTACTGTATAAATAAAAACTGAAATCTGCTAATAATTTCCAATTTATCATTGTGGTCAGACTTTGTTGGAAAAATACATATAGGATAACCCGAAAATTTTATGAAGCAACTGATCAGAATACTACAAGAAATATAAAATTGAATAGAAACAGGAATATAACAAAATTTAATAACTCTAGAACTTCATAAAGAAGCTGGTACCACAAGCTTCAGATTCGAATCCTGGCGATGGCATGGATGTTTTTGAGTGGTTCGAAATCCACTCTAAACTGAAGGTCCCAATTTGCTCGTATGCACAAAATGACCGTAGAGCAATCATGAAGAACAATTGTTTAAATATTACAAGAAGTACCACCCAATTCAATAGCCAGGCAAATATGTCAAATTTGGATAACTCCAGAAGTTTCAGAAGAAGCAACTGTTCAAATATTACCCAATTCAATAGCCATGGGAATGTGCCAATTTTCGCCCTCTACAATTTAAAAAAAAAATCTTCCTTAAAATATCATTTGCGATTTAAATGCCCTTACCCATTTTTATAACTTGACACATCTGAAATTCAATTCTGCAGTTGTTTTTATAGTTAATAGTTTATTTGCTGGTGACGCTTTTTAAACTATGAATATAACATTTCTTTTCGTACATAATCCTCAAAGCGCTTCCATTAGAGTATTGTATTTATGACTTTGGCGTGGATATACTATCAAGAGAAATCTAGTGTCTCTAAGTTAATATTTATCTAAGAGCAATTGTCTCTAATTTAATGTTTACTTAAATGTTTACCCTTCAGAATTTTATGCCGTGCATTTAAAAAGAAAGAGTCTTTCCATCTGTAGGCCTGTATCAAGAGAATCAACTTTTCAATTTTGACAATAAATACCCCATTTAAAATTATTTCTGCAGTATTTCAATTGGATCCTATTTATTTAATACCCTTTAAACTCAACTCTTTCATATTTATTATTAAATGCGAAATAAATTAAAGCCATAAGAAGAATTTATATTTCCAACAGAGCATGAAAAGAGTTTTATTCTGGGCGACATTTCAATTCGGATGTTGTTTATCCTCAAACAGGCTATAAGCTCATGACAAAAACGGGAGATACGATTCTAAAATCTTGGATTGGGAAATTAAATATTAGGCAGCAGAAATCCACGTCAGAAAAAAAATCCATTTTTCTTGTTGTCAAATCCATTTCATCCGCAGAACCATAAAAATCCATATCTCCCAAATCCTTTAAAAGCAACCAGAGATCCACAGAGAGAACCAGCTTTATGAATCCAATCGTATTTGTGCGATAGAGCCCCCCCTATTTATTTTCGAAAACAAATCCCGCCCTTTATTTATTCCCTCGCCAAATAAATTGAAATCCATTTCTGAAATTGAAATGATGTACTTGTATATAGATAAAATGAAAAAACGACCATTTTCTTCAAGTTTTTATTTACAACAAAAATGGAGTATTATTATTAGGGTTGTGGTTTTATTTATGAAGCCCGCCTGCTTCATTCACTTAATATATTAGAGTGGAATGATTTCAAGAAAATTCGAAATTCTAGTCTATATACGTTAGCAGATGGTAATCGAAGAAGGGGAGGGGGGAAGTATTTCATTTCTGATATTGAGTGCTGTTTTCAATTTCAAATTTAAAAAAAAAATTTAAATTATATGATTTCGTTTTTCGTTGTATCAGGTTGAAAGAGATTCTATTGTTACTCCCTTGGTAATATAATAGAATAGTTATAAAATAGAGCGCTTCTCCCTATTCTAAAGAACGGAAACTTGGAGCAAACGTCTATCATTCTTTTCGTACCAGAGTTGGCGCTGTATCGGTCCTTGGCTCCTTTTTCCGCATTTATTTATAAAACCTAAACATATGAAGCCATTGTGAAAATTCCGAGAAATACTTGAAATTCTATTGTTGTTATTAATTCCCCTGGTATAGGCTTTTCTACTCCAGATCCAAGAGACTTCGTCGCAGGCGACGGGTCCATGGCTAAGAGTAACATGCAGGTTCACTTTAGCGAGAAACCACGAGAGTTAAAGACTGACTAAACCTGAAGACAACGCTCTACTATCTTATGAGACCGAGAACTGCAGTTTGAAGGGGATTCCGAACAACTGCGAACATCCATGGCACCGCCTAGAATTGAACCCGAAACCTGTGACGCCAGAGCATTAGTCAGTTGGCCATTTAAGTCCCACTTGAAAATCTTCATATATTTCTTTAACTATGTGCAGGTTCATGATTGATCTGATTAATGATTGAAGATGATTAATTCAGGATTAAACATCTTGGATTTTTTGTACCTGGCTTCAGGTTCTCATCCTGGCAGTGGCATGTTCGGAATCTGCGTTAAACTGTAGGCCCAATCTGATTAGTCTTAAGTGTGCAAAAAAATGACCGTAGAGCCACAAATAAAAAAAAAACACACTCCTGTGATGTTCGGGAGAAATGGTTAGTTATCCTACAGACACTTACTCGGAATGGCGCCCAATTGGCTAGAGCTTTGGCCTTTGCTACCACAGGCTTTAAATCCCGGCGGTGACATGAATGCTTTTAGTGGTTCGGAATCCACTGCAAACCGTAGGTTCAGTTCTCATAGGATCGTAGAGCATTGTCTTGAGGTGAGACAGTCTTCAGTCCACGTGGTTCTTAGCTAAAGGGCAGCTACATATTACCCTCTGCCATGGATCAGTGGCATACAGATAAAATGAAAAACCGGCCGTTTTCTTCATGTATTTATTTACAACAAAAATGGAGTAGGAAAGCCTACACCAGGGGGATTAGTAACAACAATAGAATTTCAAGTATTTCTCGGAATTTTCAGAATCGCTTCGTAACATGTTTAGGTTTTATAAATAAATGCGAGCTGGAGAAAGTAGCCAAGGAGCGATACAGCGCCAAATCTGGCACGAGAAACGTTTACTCCACGTTTTTGTTCCTATAGGAAGAAGCGCTCTATTTTATAACTATTCTATGATACAGGAATAACAATAAAACAACCTGATACATCAAAAAAATCATATCATTTAAAGAAATTTGGAAAATTTGAAATTGAAAACTGCCTTCAATAAATATCAGAAATGAAGTAACCCCCTTCTTCGATTACCATCTGCTCACATATATAGACTAGAATTTCGAATTTTCTTGAAATCATTCCACTCTAATATATTAAGTGAATGACGCATTCTGGCTTCATAAATAAAACCGCAACTCTGATAATAATACTCCATTTTTGTTGTAAATAAATACATGAAGAAAATGGCCGGTTTTTCATTTTATCTCTATGCAACTACATCATTTCAATTTCATAAATGGATTGCAATTTATTTGGCGAGGGAAAAAATAAAGGGCGGGATTTGTTTTCGAAAATAAATAGGAGGGGGGCTCTATCCCACAAATGCGCTTGGATTCATAAAGTTGATTCTCTCTGTGATCTCTGGTTGCTTTTAAAGGATTTGGGAGATATGGATTTTTATGGGTCTGCGGATGAAATGGATTTGACAGCAAGAAAATTGGATTTTTTTCCTGACGTGGATCTCTGCTTCCTAATATTTAATTTCCCAAGCCAGGATTTTAGAGTCGTAGCTCTCGTTTTTGTCATGAGCTTATAGCCTATTTGAAGAAAAACACATCAGAAATGAAATGTCACCCAGAATAAAACTCTTTTCATGCTCCGTTGGAAATATAAATAGCTTTAATTTATTTCGGTTTAATAAAATATATGATCGAATTGTGTTTAGAGGATCTTAAATAAATAGGATCCATTTGAAGTACTGCAGAAATAGTTTTAAAAGGGGATTTATCGTGAAAATTGAAAGATTGATTCTTTGTTTATAAATGCACGCCATAAAATTTGAAGAATAAACATTTAAGTTAACATTAAATTAGAGACACTGAATTTCTCACAGATAAAATATTCATACATGAAGATTAGAGACACAAAATCTAATAAAAAAATCTAATTGAAGCATTCTGAAGATTATGTGCGAAAAGACTTCTTATAGATATTCATAGTTTAATAAGGATCACCAGCAAATAGTTGCCAAAGTCATAACTATAAAAAAAACTACAGAATAGACTTTCAGATGAGTCAATTTATAAAAACGGGTAAGTGCATTTAAATGGCAAATCACATCTTACGGAAGGCTTTTTTTTATGATGTAGATTCTAATTTATTTCATTTTCAATATTACTTAAAAGTTTGTTAATTGGGCAAAATAATAATTTATAATAAAAATACATAATCTTTTCACTGATTTAATTTTTTAGTATTTGTTTACTATTTTAATACGCTTTTATTAGTTTCACCTGTTTGTTTGTTTGTTTGTATGTATGTAACTGACTCTTTGGGCTCGATTTTTCCATACTTTAAGCGATCCCATTTAATTTAAACGATGTAGACTTAACAAGGACCGATGACACTAAAATATTTTGATAAATTTATTATCTAATCAGGATTAGGATCGCCAGGATTAGTGATTGAAACACACAGCCTATGAAAAGTCATCTTGATCGGCGATCATTTTTCCCCTGGAGATCTGTTTCTCCTCATACACACTATTTAAGCTGCAGAGCAACATTTACAGACATCTTTCAGACATTCAAACCTACGAGGGACAGTGGCACAACGGATAACGCGCCTGACTACGGATCAGGAGATTCCCTGGTCGAATCCTGGCTGGCTCGACATATTGGCATTTAGCCTTTGTTTTATTCGCAATTAAATTATTGTAGGAACCAGTCCTCCGTACCGAGATCTCATTTAAATATTATAGTTTAAAAACACTAAAAAACACGCTTTTAGAGTTAATCACACTAAAAAGTAAAAAATAAATGAATAGTTTAAAAAAACTAAAAAAACACGCTTTTAGAGTGAATCAAACTAAAAAGTAAAAAATAATTGTTAACATAAAAATAAAATGACTGACGGGAAAATGAATGTTTTTTTAAACTACAAATTTTTTTTACTACTGTTACCATGCTTCCTCCTACACTCTGGCAAGAACAACTCCTGTGTTATGTTCGGGGAAAATGGTCAGTTATCCTACCGGCTCTCATTCGTTTTGGTTTGTCGCTCTCCGGTCATCTTGTGCACACGAGGGCTAAACACATAGGGACCTACATTTTAAAGTGTATTTCGAACCACTCACAAACATCCATGTCGCCAGGATTCGAACCTGAAGCCTGTGGTACCAAAGGAAAGAGTACTAGCCAATAGGCGCCTGATGGCAGAGTGATTAGCGCTCTGCATCAGAGGTTTCGGAGTCAATTCTAGGCGGTACCATAAATATTTGTAGTGGTTCGTAATCCACTTCAAAACAGTAGGTCCAGGTCTAATAGGTTGCGTTATTATCTAGCTTGTAGCGTTGTCTTAAGGTTTAGTCAGTCTTCAGCCCTCGTGGTGCCTCACTAAAGTGAAGCGTCATATGACCCTTAAGGCTCGTGCTCACCAAGGCGAGAAGATGCAAGCGAAAAAATTTGACCAATCACTAGCCTCACCGCGGTCGCCTGAAACCGGTTTGCAGCCCGCCGCTTGGAGTTGCTCAACTTTCAACTCGAAGCGGTTTTTCACTAGGCGTAATGCTATTTCTGACGTTTCGCTGTGAAGGGGTCGAAAACATTTTGTCGCTT
>BPLQ01004113.1:0-55791 GCA_021605075.1 Caerostris darwini
ATGAACTTTCATACGCATTATCTTTTTTTATGGTATTATCATTTGGTTGCAAAAAATCCCTTTGTGTTAAAAGCTTTAATACATAAATACTTTGCTTATTTTTTTAAAATTATTATATAGATGTTACAGGTATTTGTTACATATCTAGAAAAGAAAATTTTTATTAATAGTGAAATTATCAGGGAAAAACAATTTCCGTTATCTGCAGTTCTTGAAAAATATTATGAATATTTTTTTCCAAAAGAGTAATATATCTTCTTAGTTATTTTTAAATAATTATAATTATTATAATTTAAAATGGCCTGATGGCAAAATAACTAGCGCTCTGGCACTCGGTGTCTCGGCAGTGCCATGGATATTTGTAATGGTTCGGAATCAACTTTAAACCGTAGGTCCTGGTCTAATATGGCTGTAGAGCATTGGGCTTAGGACTGACAGCCCTACCCCGTAAAAAGAAAACATTGCCCTGTCTCAAAATCTGCTTGTAGGAAGACGGCCTTGAGCCCATTATGGGGTTGTGGTGCCGATGATGATGATTAATAATTATGATTTTCATAAAATTTTGAATATACTCCTATCTCCATTTTTTAAATTTAAACCTTCTAAATTTAAAAAGATTAATATTTGCTTATTAGCCTTACAATCTCGAAAATGTTCTTTTTTTCATTCTGAACAGATTCGCGTTTCTGCTAGTGATGGGAATGACAATCTGTTGGACAAAATATTCTTCCATTGAGCTCGAAGGGGAAAATACACGTTGCCGTTTAGCAAATATCTGGTGCTAAAATGTGAATGTAGTGTAATAGGTACTAATGATGCCTCCTGAATAATATTGAATGCCATCTGAAAAACCATGAATGCGATTTTCTACGCCCAAAGTATTATGAATAAACTTATTTTTTCCAAAAAGATTAATATATCTTTTAGTTGTAATTTAATATGATTTAAAACTCATATTAATAATTATGATTTTCGTAAATTTTTTTAAATACTCCTATCGCCGTTTCTGAAATTTAAACCTACTAAATTTAAGAGGCAGATTATTATATACTTACTAGTCTTACAATCTCGAAAATACCCTTTTTGTCGTTTTAAACTAATCCGTGGTTTTGCTAGTGATGGAAATGACCAATCTGTTGACTGGATAATCCATCCATTGAGCTCGAGGGGGAAACTAAACGTTGCCATTCAGCAAATATATGGTGCTAAAATGTGGATGACGAGTGTAATAGTTACAAATGATGCATTCTGAATAATATTGAATGTAATGTGAAGAAACTTGAATGTGATCTGCTACACACCTGCCATCTAGTGACAAATAACCTCATGTCAAAGTACTCGATATATTCTAAAACATCACTTCTGAATTATTAATGTATTTAAGAGGTTATGGTTATGGTTAAGGTTATAATAAAGATTAAATGAAGGAATGGAAACTAATAATTTGTTATCAATGAAAATTAATAATTGTAAAATAAATATATGCTGTAATTATGCTAAATAAATAGCAGTGATATTAGTTGCCTTTAAGCAAGTGTCATCGAAAAACGGGTGTGTTTAAGCAACATACACCTTAATAAAACTTCATTTGCTCATATTTCTTGGTGGAATTCATAATTCTAGTAAATCTCACTTAACTTCAGTAAAGGACTATCTACCTCTGATAACAACAATGACACAAGTAAAACCCTGAGTAAAATTATTACCCTCAGTTAAATGCAGACCCTCAGTAAAATTATTAAAGAAATTAAAATGTTAGTATATTTTATGAATCAGAGTCTATCCAAAGTACTATCACATCGAAAAATATTAGTTCAAACTTGTTTTCTGTAATATGATTTGAGAAGTAAGACGACATTTAGAGGCATTGCACTCTAAAATATTTTGAAGATTTTTTTCTTCTCATTCTATCAAAATACACATAACTTTTGGGAAAAGTTGGTACATTAAATTAATGTTAAAACTCGATATTTCATTAATCTTCTTGTTTTTAGATTTTTCAGATAAATTGAAGCATTATTTCTTTGCCGATGTCCATAATTTATCGGATAGGACCTAGTATAATTCATACTATTCTACAAGTTTCTGCATTTAAGAGCTGCCTGTTGGCAAATTGGCTAGAGCTTTGGCAGTTGATACCATATACTTCTTCAGGTTCGAATTCAGGCGATAACATGGATGTTCGTTAGAGGTTCGGAATATGTGTTAAACTGTAGGTCCCAGCCTAATTAGCCTAAAGTTTGCAAACAATTACCGTAGAGCGGCAATCCAAACTCTGTATTTAAGAGATTAAATTCATAAATCTATCATAATCGTTTACATATGTAATATCATAATTTAAATTTTAAAATTAAAATTCCTTTTAAAATGCACTAAAGACTTAAATATTTAAAAAACGTAACATTCACACCCACGCTAGAATAAACTATCGTTTTTAAGAGTATCTTTAAATTACTGAATAAACTAAAATGTATTCACTTTGGCTTATATGTTAGAATTAATTTATAAATAAATTTTCTCTCTCACCAAAGGATTACTTCGATTTCTGTTCTCAAAAAATCAGTCAAAAGTCATTGAAAGGCACAAATTCCTTTTACAGAAAACCTAAAGTAACTCATTAGTTTGATGAAGATACTCATTTCCCAAAAATCTATTTCCGTCTATTCATTTAACCCTTTAATTACCTTAAACGAATTCATCCGATTTCCCATTTAGCAGCCTGTCCCAAACTCTTAATTACCAGATACTTCAAATTGGACAAACTGACGTAAATCAGCCTTTTCCTCATTTAGTCAGTAACAATAAATAGTTCTCAAACTTCCTCTAGACTAATTCTCGGCACAATTCTATCGTGTTTAAATCTCAGAGGAATTACTTTTAAAGATCGGAGCAGTTTTACTGGCAAATAATCAAATAGGAAAAGAAAGCAATTTTGCTCCAGGAACTTGAGGTAACTATTCCAGAAATATTCTGTGGAGTAGCAATTATATTTGGTAAGGAAACAAGATTTTATCGGTTTTAATCATCGCACATTAAGGTAGGTTTTATTCAGTTATGCCATGTTTTAAGTGCCATGTACGAAGTATAACTATATTTAAAATTTATATTCACGAATTCGAAAAAATATTTATAAAATATTTTTAAAAATATATTCCCTTTATAGATAATGCTTTATAAAACTAACTTTCAAAAGTTACTTTAACTGAAATACAACATAATTTGAATTACAAATAATATTAACTTCTTTTAGTCTCTTAAGCTACAGACAAATTGACTTAAATTGGACTTAAAATTGACTTAATGGGAATTTAGTAATCAGCAAATTAATAAATTCCTGTCAAATTAATTTATTAATCAGCAAATTAATGTTCTAATGCAGTTAAAGCTAGAACTCATTTTCCTAAAGAAATTAGTTCTAAAATCATTTTGTAAAAATTAAACCCCAAAAATAAAAAGCATGGATACGTTATTGCTTTTGTCAATAATGCACATTTTATAAAACTAATAGAATAATTTTAATCAAATCTTTTAAGACTTTTTCTTATTTATAGTTTAACTCAAAATATAAAGCTAAGTTAGCATTTAAGGGAATAAAAAAACAAAAATATGATGCTTTGCTAGAGTTATCGGGTTATATAATATATTTATCTATCGATTACTCTGTAGATAAAAAAATAAAACTACTGAAAATTGTTGTTCCTTATTCCACTTGGTCGACAGCAATATCTAGACCAAGTCCATGAACCACCAAGTCATGATAAAGGGTAAAAAATGCAGCTTCTTTTTGTCCTTGACCTTGCGGCACAAAGACATGGGGAACCCAAAGAAAGAAATTTGACTTTACTCCACCTGACTGTTATACCCTCAGGCCATTTTAGTTGACTTTTACGACATGCATGGGCTACAGTAGGGTTGCTGAAAAGTTACTTAATTTATCAACTTTAGAGATAAGGGAGCAAAAGTGGATTGCTTTAAAACCTATATGGCGTCTGATTCAACAGTTATTTTTGCAATATTTTACCAGTTGCCAAATCTAATATTACGTCTTTTGTTTTATAACATTAAATGAGAATTTAAATTTAAAATACTATGTAATACACAACTTTGCAAAAGCTCTTGAGTTATATCCCTAAATTAAAATATAGAGCATCATATAATAATATTGCGAGGTTAGCTGTGGTACTAAATATATAAATGAATTAATATTAGGTGTCATATCTACTCTTTTTTTGAAAATTTAAATACTCTTACAGCAATGATAGCGAAAATTTTATCATTAGATAGTTGAATAAGAAAATAAATTGCTCTAAAATTGCTGTCTTGTTTTCTAGATCTTGATTCGTAGTATTAAACTTTTTTTTAGAATAAATAACGTAAGAAAATATTCAAATAAAATCAGAATTGCAATTACTTTATAAAAAAGGGTAAAAATTTAATGCATTGAATAATGCTATTCAAAAAATATTTTCCAACACTATTCTAAACATTTTCTTTTTTTTAATAATGAAATTATTGGTAAGTATTTACAGAACACATATAATACGAAAGATTTTGAATCAAGTGAATCTTTAAAATTCAGATAATTTATTATTCATTATTTGAATTTTAAAGATTCAATTGATATTATTCTATTCTACTAGAATTTAAAAAAACATTAAACTTTTCGTTTTCTTTTTTAAAAAATATATTGATTAAAGAGGAGTTTTTAGATGTCAAAATAGTGAAGCCAAACTACATTCAAAAAATAAACTGTTGTAATTAACTTCAACATGTTTGTTTTTTATTCTTATGAATAAAAAACAAACATATCGAAGACATCAAACATAATTTTAAATCGTTTGTTTTTTGCATCACAAAAACAAAATTACAGAAGAGTATTAAGAATTATTTGATGCCATTTATAGTAATTATTTTATCTTTTTTTTTTACTTAAATGAATTTTTAATATGTGATACAATGTTAAAATGCCTGATGGCCGAGAGATTAGCGTTCTGTGTCACAAGTTTCGGGCTCGAGTCCCGGTGGTCCCATAGATGCCTGTAGTGGTTTGGAATCCACTTTAAACCGTAGATCCCATCTAATATAACCAATAGGATTGTCAGCCCTATTGGGCGTGTGGCTGACAGCCCTTGACCTACCCAGTAAAAAAGAAAAACATTTCATGTTTCAGAATTTGTCAGTAGTCAGACGACTTTGGCCCATCATGGGGCTGTTGCGTGATTGAAGATTTGGTTTGCTTTGTAGCTCTACGGTCACTTTTTGCTCACTTTAGGTTAATTAGAACGACTAATTAGAGCCACTAACAAACAAACATACATGCTACCTCCAGGATTTGAACCTGAAGCCTGTGGTACCAAAGGCCGAAGCTCTAGCCAATGGATCCTCCGGCCGCTGTGCCATTGAAGAAAAATATATATTAACTTTACTTTTACTTTACTTCTTGGTTGATGAAATGCACAATAATTACATACAAAGTATCTTATAAATTATGATGTTAACTTTTTATTAAATGTAATGAGATGTAAGTATTTTTAATAATTAATAAATGTATTAAAACCAGTATACTTTTAAATCATTATATTTCATTAATTTTATTATTTTATGTCACAACCATTATATTTTTATAAATAAAACAGTAAAAATATTTTTTGTTTAACAGATGACCAAGCGGAAGATGAGCACACCAATGCTACACGCCGGCAGTAAATTTAGATCCGGTCTGTTACAGTTAATGATCCACACCATTGATCCCATGCATGATGGTGAGTAATGCTCTTATAATCAAACACACAAACTCGGTATTCTGCTTAAAGTAAGGTATTTGTTATAGAAAAACAGCAAGTAATATGATATTAAATGTTTAAAATCTAATTTATATTTTAAATTATGTGCAATTTATCTAATTTATGTCTTCCTAAATGAAAGAAATCAAGAAGCTATTTCAATTCTAAAATTCTTACACGTAAACATTTAAAAAAAGTTTATGGAATTTTGAAAGATTACTTAGATTTTTTGACTTAAATTAAAATTTATTTTTATTAATTGAAAAATATGCAATTAAAAATGGGAAATCTTTTGAATTCAAGGATATTCCTTTTGAAAATAGATTTTCTCATTTTTAATGATACTGCTATCGAAAATTCAAAAGATATATATAATTGATTTGAAACATAGAAAATAAAAAGAAATTGTGTTTTTTTCTTATATTTAACCAAAAAGATATAGCATTTAAAAATTTTTATAGTAACATCTTTGCTGTAAACTATACAATAAATATATAGCAAGAGTAAATTATACATATTAAACCTATACAGCAAAAATAAATTATTATGAGTTGAAATGTATATTTTATATCAGATGATAGTAACTCAGTTAAATTCCATAAATTTAAAATGAGAATTCACAAATTTCACAAATTTATTTTAGTAGGTATAATAGAATGGGATTTAATAATTAGATTAATATTTTAGAATGTTCAAGAAAATCTGGTTGACTTAAACTTTGTAATGTTCTCTTACTGATCTTAATTTTTTTAAAAATAGGACAAAAACTTTTTTTAATCAATCTTAATACATGTTCTAGAAATTCTATTATTCATTTAAATTTATTGAGTAGTGTAACCACGCTTCCTCCTACGCACTGGCAATAGCGCCCCCTATGGCGTTCAGGAGAAATGATCAGTAGGTCTCGAGACTCTCACCCGAGAGGAAGTACAGTGTAACCGGCGCTACCGCTGAGAAATGTTTAGTTTACAGTCTGAAAAAACGTACTAAACTGAAAAAGTTTAGTACGTTTTTTACTACTGAAAAGTTTAGTAGTTTTAAAACGTACTAAACTGAAAAGTTTAGTACGTTTTTTACAGCGCAGTAAACTATAGTACAGCTCAATCAGACGCTTCTGTTGAGAAACATTTAGTTTACAGTCTCTTATCCCGAGAAGAAATATATTTGCTGCAACCTGCTCATAAGTTGGCCTACAGACTCTCACCTAGAGAGGTAGTATAGAGGTAGAGGTAGTATTTTGCACAAACCTTAATATCGGGTTTTAGGATAAGAAGTAGAGTCCTTCCACGAATCTAGAATTATATTTCTTTAAATGTGTTAAGTATTATATGTGTTTATGCTTGTGCGTTTGTGAATAAAGCTGTGAGTTCTCAAATCTGTGTCTCAAGTCTCAACCCAACAACATCCAGTTACAATCCAACTGCATAACCGACAACACTAAGTAGTAAATTTATTAAATTTGAAAAAAAAAACCCTTTTTTTTACATAAAACATTCATAATATCTTGTTGTTGTTTTGGTGTAAAGATCAATTGCACGAAAATACTCAATCAGAAATGAATATCATACTTATTTCCTAAAACTAATATCATTTTCACTTTATTTTTGATATCAGTTCTATATTTGGAACAATTTACTTCTTTTTGGCCATAAATCTCTTTTAGATTCTTAAGAAATATATCTATTGTCCGAAGAATGAAGGCTAAGTATAATGGATTGATTTATTAATGATCCTTTTACATGCACATATCGACAAAATGTTTTTCTTACGTAAAATTAATGAATCGACGATTGTTTTCAATCTATGTTTCTTTCTTAGGTAACTTAATTAAAAGTTTGGATAAAGACGTATTTCCTTTTTGTTTTCATCTTTGACGGAAAATGTAGACTTTGAACGCGTAGAAAAATATTTTGTTCAAATAATCCAGTCTAGGTTTCTTACAAAATTTTTGCTCTGAAATATTTAATGGAAGTCTCTAGCAGGAAGAAAAATAAAAATGGAATTCTAAGTCTTGCTAAAAATAACTTATATTTGCAGTAAAAATAACAGATTTTCTTCGTGCTTTTTGCTTTTTCTTTGGAGCTATTTTGTAACAAAGTATTAAAAAAATGCTAGAACTTTTGTTCTTATAATTTCATAAACTTACGTAGATAGCAAAAATATTTTATTAAATTAGACTTCTTTAAAATTACATATCCAGTACAAAACTGATTTTAACAAATTTTTGAAATAAGAAAAAGGTTACCTAACAAAAGAAAATTCAAAATTAAATTTATTTTCTTCTGTATTATTTCGTATTTATATTTTTGATATTCAGCGTTATTCATATTTCTTTAAATGAAGGGAAATATTTTATTGATGTGAATGAGTTATTTTTCAAATCATCCATTAAAATATTCCATTATTATTGATCTTAAAAATTTCATGAATATTACTATTTTCATATATTATTCTCTTCTTTGCCCAATCACTTTAAATAAAAAATTTAAAACCTAACGTGATTGCTAATTCATAAGTCAATTAACATACTAAATACATAAAATGTTTATTCGATGTAATCCTTAAAAAAAATTTAATATGCTAAGTATCTGTTGTTATCGTGTCCATGGATTTAAAATATAATTATCAAAGTTAGATCAAGTCAAAGGTCTTCACGATAGTGGTCGCTAGCAACGGCGCCGCTTCACTATACAGGATTTCTCTCAAGTTAGCCTCGATTGGCACCATACCCAATTGCAAAACATGAGGAGTGAGTGCTGGGCACTCTAGAATGTGCATAGGCCTTAGGAAAGCTTTGGGGCAATTTCTGCAGGGGATGTATTCCCTGGTCTTGTCTGGGAGAATCTTCATCCCTCTGTAATGATTAGTTCTGAGTCTGCTAATAACTGATGTCAACTTCCTAGGGCAGTTGAAGTCCGAGATTAGTGGCTTCTTAAAATGTTAAGTATCTCTTACTGTATTTTAATAATAAGAAAACAGCTATCATATTAATAATTATATTATAAAACATACTTAGAAAGAAAAATTAATTCTATATTAATACATAGAATTTCATTTCTACTCATTTCTTCTTTGTATACCAATCTAGTACCAACAATCACTCTTCAGAATATTTTGTTCTTTATTACTCAAAGAATTGAAAATTTCCAGACTTGAATATATGTCGATAGTAGATCCATTAAAGATTGAAATTTGAGCATGAATAAAATATAAAACCACATCTGTCTTTCATGTAGCAACAGTTTCAAAGTTTTCAATTGTCTTCATAAAGTCTTCATTTTTCGGCTCTTCATAAAAATTGAATAACTAATGTTAAGCGAATAAAAAATGAAAATGTTATTCAGTTTTCAACATTAGATTTGTCAGAAAAGATATTTTCAATTTTCACATCAATTAAAACTCCATATCAGTCTTGATTTGAAACAAAAGCAGCTATTTACCTTGTAGTAACATCTTTGGAGCCGAAATTCGATAAACATACTTAAAACAAGCAGGACCAAATATAACCATTTTCTTCATTGGCGCAACAGCGCCTTAGTGGGCTAAGTTCATTTGCTACTGGCAAATTTCGAGACAAGAGATGTTTTCTTTTTATGGAGTAGGGTTGTCAGCCCTACGCACAACAGTCATATTAGACCGGAACTTACTGTTTAAAGTGGATTCCAAACTACTACAAGCATACATAACACAGAATGGATTCAAACTCAAAACCTGTGCTTCCGAGTGCCAGTCTTGGCCATCAGGCTTCCGAATATAACACTAATAGTTGTAGTACTTAAATATGCTTTCTTACTTTGTGTTATTTAAAATGATTTTAATAATTTTGTTACAAATAAATAATATTATTAAAAATATTATTATGGTTAAATAAGCTCTGCAAATTTTTCTGTAGTTAAATAAACATTTATTTTTTTAAATAGATGCATTTCCTATTAATAAAATGGAAGTTTCCTTATAACTATTTAACAAATGTATTTATCTTTTTATGAAATTCCTGTTACTGGTCTGTGGTATTTATAATTACGAATTTAATGATCGACAAGGTTGCCGACCTCTGTTCGAAACACGTGCACAATAGGTACAATGTATTCTAGGCATGTACATAGGGACATACATGCACGCTAGGTAGAAAAAATAACAGAATAGATGCTAACAGAAATTCTCAATTATTATACCAAATAGTATTAAATTAATGCTATTTTCGTGTTATCTTTTAAAATTTTTAATTATTTCTACTTTGGTTCTTGATGGCAATGCTGTCTCTGTATAAGTTCAAGAATCATTATTATTTCACGTTCTAAATTCTTTATGTTAGCATTTTTTAATTAATATTTTTTATTATATTCGCATTAATATTTAAGAATGATGTTCTTATAACTTACTTTTAATATGATCGTGAGAAACTTGAGAAGAATGCAAAAAAAGCATTATTTTTGTTATTGATATTTGATTTCGTAGTAAAATTTATTTTATATATTAAGTATTTTAAAAATAATAAAATATTTTAATAACTTTTAATAAAAGTCATATTTATATAGAAACTTGCAGGATACTGTTGCTACATTCATACCAAGTATTCATATTACACAATTAAAAATAAAAATTTATTATGCTGTAAAATACCAGAAAAAATTCTATTACTTATAGATTTTTTGCTTATTGCTGTCTTTTAATTACAAGCCTTCTTAGTTATCTATTTATATTTTAATTTGTTGCCAAATACACTGAAGTGACAAAAGTCATGGGATACCTCTTAATATCGTGTCGGCCCTCCTTTCGCCCGGCGAAGTGCAGCAACTCGACGTGACATGGACTCAACAAGTCGTTGGAAGTCTTCTGCAGGAATATTGAGCCATGCTGTCTCGATAGACGTCCATAATTGTGAAAGCGTTGATGGTGCAGGATTTTGGGCACGAACAGACCTCTCGATGATGTCCCATAAATGCTCGATGGGATTCATGTCGGGCGATCTAGGTGGCCAGATCATTCGTTGGAATTGTCCAGAATGTTCTTCAAACCAATCGCGAACACTTGTGGCCCGGTGACATGGCGTATTGTCATCCATAAAAATCCCATCGTTGTTTGGGTACATGAAGTCCATGAATGGCTGCAAGTGATCTCCAAGTAGCTAAACATAAGCATTTCCAGTCAATGTTCGGTCCAGTCGCACCAGAGGACCAAGTCCATGCCATGAAAAAACAGCCCACACTATTACGGAGCCACCACCAGCTTGAACAGTGCCTTGCTGACAGTTTGGGTCCATGGCTTCGTGGGGTCTGCGCCACACTCGAACCCTACCATCAGCTCTTACCAACTGAAATCGTGACTCATTGGACCAGGCCACGGTTTTCCATTCATCTAGGGACCAACCGATAAGCTCACGTGCCCACGAGAGTCGCTGCAAGCGATGTCGTTCTGTCAGTAAAGGCACTCGAGTCGGTCTTCTGCTGGAATAGCCCAAGAAAGCCAAATTTCTCCGCACAGTTCTAATAGACAAGTCCCTTGTATGTCCCACATTGATTTCTGCGGTTATTTGACGCAGTGTTGCTTGTCTGTTAGAATTTACGACTCTTTGCAGACGTCGCTTGTCTCTCGTTAAGTGCAGGTGGTCGACCACTGCGCTGTCCATGGTGGGATGTTATGCCTGAAATTTCCTACTCTCGGCACACTCTTGACACAGTGGATCTGGGAATGTTGAATTCCCTAACGATTTTCGAAATGGCATGACCCATGCGTCTAGCTCCAACTAACATTCCGCGTTCAAAGTTTGTTAATTCTCGTCGTGCGGTCATCATCACGCCAAAACCTCTTCACATGAATAACTTGAACAGAAATGAAAGCTCTGCGCATTTATACCTGTTCTACGCGATGCTACTGCCATCTGAAAATTTGCATATTGCTATCCCATGACTTTTGTCACTTCAGTGTAATAATATCCCCTCATGATTTTAAAATGTCACAAAATAAAACTATCGATTAGTTATATATGTTATATACTAGAATAATGAAATTTTTAATCTATCGTTATTACGTTGAACATAGTTTCTTGAAGACTTACTCATTATGTCTTTGTACATTTGACTGATTCTTTTCCCTAATAAAATTTATCAAAAATTAAAATGTTTTATTTTCTGTTCTTAAGAAATGTCGAGTCATATCAACAAGTATCACTTAAAACAATCTTTATGTCTGCAATTTTTTTCATCTTTATTCAAAAAATGTTTTAACTTAACCGTTTTTTGCTTCATTACAAAAAAACAAGTAATATAAAAAAAAAAAAATATTTTAAAGTCAATTCCTACTTTTTTTTCACTATATTGCAGAAAAGTCCTTTACAAATAAAGTTGAAATTTTCCTCTTACATCTGGCGCCATCTATTATTAGATACATGCAACTTAAATCTAAAAAAATATAATTAATTGATTAAATTGAATTAATGAATTAATATTTGAAAAAACTGTATTAACATCAATTGTCATCCATTACAAGTACAAAAAAATTTATTTAAATTTGTGTGGATGAATAAAAAGTATTTTATTAACGATTCATTTCATTAACGTAAATTTGAATAAGATATATATAGAGAAAGTGTGAACTAATAGTAGGAATTGAAAAAAAAACCAATGTAGTTTTGAAGACGTAGATTTGTTTATTTTAAATTGAAAGTCATTTAATGTACTATTTATATCATTATTAAAGATTAAATGCTTTATTTCCTAACAATAACTAAATTTTTTAGACAATTTATTGATTTGTAATTCTTTAAATGTTTTTGGAATGAAACTTTTATTTTTTTCACTAAAATACATACAACTATTAATAAAAATATTTTGTACGTTTGTTATATAATATTAATATAATTTTTGTAGTTTGTTAATTGGAATAATTAAGTTAGACTTCTTGGAAAAGCTTTATCTACTTAGTTATGTTAACGGCAGATATAAATGACATAGCCTGGTTTTTCAATTTCTTTAATAAAATGTTCAGTTAGAATTCAAGATTGGGAAGGTAGAAATGATGATTTTACAACAACCATCAATCCTAATCTTCATTTTTGATTTTTATTTGCAGGCAAATTAGACGAGAAGGCGAATCAACTACACGCCATAGCCTCCTTACGCGTCCTTCTAGAAGCTCAGAAATCCAACGGCACCGTCTCCATGAAGATGAACCAGGGCAACACTTGATTTTGTAACAATAACCGAAAAATATTTTATTTTTACTAAAATTTTTATTAGAAACATTTTACAAATATTTTAAAAATACAATTTTAACATCAGAATTATGATATTCAAACATAAAATATTAATGGCAACAAAAATAGTTTCTCTTTTTTGAAACTTTGTAAAAAAGTAGAAGGACAGCATTATAATGAATGAAAAAATAGTGATTTTAATAAGGAATGTTCTTCCCATTGGCCTTTATAACTTCAAATATTCTGTTTGGAAGTGAATTGTATAGAGATTGAACTTCTGTTTGACAAAAATTGTCCCACGAGTCATTCAATGCTTCTCGAAGCTGAGTTAGCGAATCAAATTGCCTTCCATCAGCATAAACTCGACGAACTAGCATTGCCCAGATGTTTTCCACTATATTAAGGTCAGGACTTTTGGCTGGCCATGGTAAAACATCCACATTATTTGTTAGGAACCAATTTTTGACTCCAGTCGCGGTGTGAATGGAAGCTCCGTCTTGCTGAAACTTCCACTCTTCACCCCCAAGTCAGAGCCATAAGGAAGAAGCTCGGAATTCAGCACTTGAATGTAGTCTGTATGTTTTTGCCTACCATTTAAGAAAACCAGACTTGTCCTTCCTCCGTATCCAACAGCCAACCAAACCATTAAACTCCCTCCTCCCATTTGTCGTGTTGAATAGTATTCGTCTTCATTCCCCAGACAATGCCAGTAGTGCTGATATCCGTCTGGACCGTCTAAGTTAAATTTCTTTTCATCGGAAAATATCACAGAAGTCCATTCTGTAGTCCAGGACATGTGCTCCTTAGCCCACGCTAAACGGTTATCAATGTGAGCTTGTGTCCACTTAGGATGATGTTTCCGTTTTTTGAAAATGAATTTTTTAGATCTTTTAATATAGTTGTAAACTGTTTGTTTCGTCACATGATTAAGTCCTGCTTGATTTCTTGCCTTTGAAACACTTCCTTTGTTCTTCTTAAGCACACGAACAAGTTTTCTTTCATCACGTGGTGTTAACTTTTTCGGTCTACCAGTCTTCTTTTTCTTTCCATTTTTATAAGGATTTCTGATAAAGTTTGAAACTGTATTGGGGCTCACCTGCAACAATCGAGCAATCTCTCTGACACCTTTACCATCATTTTGATATGCGGAAATTTGGCCTTTTTGAAAATCGTTCAAAGGTATTCCTTTAGGCATTTCTGAGAACGGAGAAACAGCGTAACTTTTAAACAAATTAGATTTTTTTGACAGAAAAGGATAAAACAAAGTACAAAATCACTATTTAACTAAAGAACAACTCACTAAATTAAATATATTAGCAAGTGTCCTTCTACTTTTTTTTTACGCATCGGAAATTATATATACTAATTTTATTATTAATATTAGTGGTAGATGTTTAATTTTTGCCTAAAATGATATATTTAAAAAAAAGGGTCATTAAACTAAATCTGCATAAATATCTGGTAGTTAGGAGAAAATAAGAGATATTAATTGGCGAAAAACACTGTCCTTCGATGCAAAATCTTGAAGGAAAACAGCCTAGATTGGTCAGCAAATCGATTACTACCTTATTGCACGACCTTATTAAGGTGATTACCTTATTGCACCTTATTGCACTAGACCACACACGGAATAAATGATTATGGCAAAGCTACAAGAAAGGGAGATTATCATCCTCTATACTCACCAGATCTAGCCCCCACTAACTATCAATATGGACAACTTTATTAATAGGAAAACAATTTAATTCCGACAATGATGTAAAACTGGAATTTCGGAAATTCATAGACTCTCATCCGCAAGGGTCGGTCATTTCTGTCGGAATATTTTTTACTACTTGCCAAAATAACCTAACGCGTAAATGTCAAAAGCGTATATACAAAAAGGGTGCATACTTTGATGAATAAAATAATTACTTATATTTATAAACTGCCAACTAACTTCGTATTTTTTTCTACAAATTTCATCCTTGTGACTCGATATCAAACAATACTTCAGAAAAAAAGGATTTTGTGATGTTTAAAGTGTTAAAGTAGAGATATTTATTTTTTAAATTTATATAAGATAATTTACATTTAAATTTTAATTATAGTTATGGATATTTCTCCTTTGAGAAATTCAAAAATCATAAAAAAAACTTAAATTTCATACTATTTTAACGAATTTGGAGAACAATTCGTTGAAAATCTTTTACAGTTAAGTTAGGGTCAATCAAATTAGTATTAATTATATTATTGATGAGATCATATTCATGCAAACGAAGAATTTCACGTTATTAGAACTCTAAAAAAAATTTAATACATATAATAATAGCAATAAAAATAATAAACAAATTATTTTTATTCTTGGAAAGAACATTATTTAAATATATTTTGAAGTCGGAATTATATAAAGATATTTTTTAAAAATTCTCCAATGAAATGAACTTATTTTTAAAGTGCAACTCTTAAAGTATTTTTCTAATATACAGCTAAAATATTAATTGAATTGAAATTCTAATTTACTCTAATTTCAATATGAAAACTCTAATTTTTAATTAATATGTAAGTGAAATAAGACAATTTTTCATTACAACAAATAATAACTTTATATTGCGTTATTCATAATAATTAATTATTGACATTTTTTTTTGTATATTTTTTACTTATGGATTAATACAAAAATATTTTTAACTAAATTGTGCATGATTAAACGATTTTTAAATCTCTAATAAATGTAAAAAAAAAAAATTATTTCGAAATAAATGCATTTTTTACTTTAAAATTGTGGTTGAAATCTAGAACACTGTACCCCTGAGGAAGTCGCCAATCGTGCAACCCGGAATATTTTGCCAAATGTTCCGCCAATTTCTTTAGGGTTACAATATTGTAATTAGAAAAATTCGTGTCTACATTTCCCGAACAATATAAATAATATTTTATTGTTATTTTGGTAATTATTTTCTGAATTCTCATTTGTAGTAAATAAGAACATTCTTTTAAATAAGTATTTGATCAATGAAATTATTATTAAGTGTGCTATGATTATAATAATATGGCCAGAGACATTTAATTGGCAAATATAATTAAGCTAAAACATTCTACAAAAACGGCAATCATAGATAAGCACTTTATTGCTTTTGAAAAAAATATAATATCTTGTTGTTGTTGTTGTTGCTTATCCCCTTGATTTAGAATCCTAAACCAAGTCCAGTAGATCATGCTGCATCAATAGATCGTAAACTGTCCTCCCCTCATTCAACAGTTGCCTCACAGAGGCACCAATACAATCTATGAGATGAGAGGGAGATGCGATGGTCGAACAATGACAAAGGGCATATGTCTTCTCGTCTCCATTGAAGGTCAAACTCTTAATGTGACCAGTCCTTAGTCTAGCTAAAACCGTCTGAGCAGGTCAAGGACAGGAGCACTGTATGGACATACCAGGATAGTTAGCGGCGTACCATGCATGAATTGGTGGCGACCTCCAAGAGGTATTCACTCTGGCTAAAGTCATGGAATGTTATAATATCTAATTGAGAGAATAAGTCGTTAGAAAAGCAAGATTCATTCCATGACTAATATCAGAGGTTGACCATGGAAACAATTCAAACAACAATAATATATCAAGTTAGTTCAATCCTTCATTTTAAGATAACATTATATAGTACAACAATATAAATAACGAAATTATCAATCGTATTAATATAACATTTAAATGTTTTACAACACAAATATCAAGTAAATTGTAAACAAGTAATATAACAAAAAAAATTTAAGTCAATTCCTATTTTTTTTCACTATATTGTAGAAAGTCCTTTATAAATAAAGTGGAAATTTTACTCTTACATCTGGCGCCATCTATTGGTAGATACATACAACTTAAATCTAAAAAAATTAAAATTAATTAATTAAATTTAATTAAGGAATTAATATTTGAAAAAACTGTATTAACATCAAGTGTTCATCCCCTACAAATTTCAAAAAATGTATTTGAACTTGAGTGGACGAATAAAAGTATTGTATTAACAATTGAAAATTTGAACAAGATATATATAGAGAGAGTGTGAGCTAATAATAGGAATTGAAAAAAAAAAGTTTCTATTGCAAACTAATTGTTGTTATGTAGAGATGAAGATGGTAATATTACTATCTAACAAATAAACTTTACACAATTCCAAAAAGTAATAAATATTTAAAACATTTTAAACTAAATTAGCATTCCTTATTTATTGTTAAGTTTAATTTTGACATTCTTTAATAATAAGAAATTGTTGCTTATTTGAATCTTGAATCTTTTAATGAAATCTTGTTTATTTGAATTTATTTAGTTGGTACAATTGGATTGTGCAAAAGTATTAAATGCAACAAAGTAAAGTAAATTAAAAGCAGAAATATATATATTTAAGAAGCAAAAATAAGCAATAAAATAGAAAAGAGTGCAATAATCAATATTTAATGTAAAATTTTATTAGACAAGAAACAGTTAAAACCCTAGTGATATCAATAATGATAACATTTTACTGATAATGGAATATTGTAATTAGTTGCTTCATTTGGTTTGATTATACAAAATTGACACATAAAATCATATACATTTCGTCTAAACTATATCTAAAAGTTTTTTGTTGGAAATTTAAAAGTAAATTTAATTATTTATATTTGTTTTCTCTTTTGCAAAAGTATTTAAACAACATGTTGTCGATGTTAATTATAAACTAAATATTCATTTTTTTAATTTTCGTTTAATTATATTTATGCAAATAAGAGGTTGTTTATTCTATTCATTTTAATAATGGATATAAATGACGAAGGCACGCAAATCATTTTTCTCTTAAATGTTAGTCACGCAAATTTTCATATTTTATCAAAAAGATTCATTTCTGTAGAAAAATGAAATTGTAAGCAATTAAAAGAAATATACTGCATCATTAAAATATTAAATTTATTTTCAATTTTTACAAGAAATATTAGAATTAATTAAAAATTAATCGGATGTAATCAAAAAATTCTCATAATAAAATAATTGACTTACGACTATTCATCCCTAATCAAAGTTCATATCTTGAAATGTGCTTTTCCATTGAATCTTTTGATAAAGATTAGTTTACAAATAAGTAAAAAGAACTCAATTGAGTTAATTTAAAATAAAAAAAACTAATTTCAACTTAATTGAGAAAATTATGGGGAGATACAAGAATTTACTCAATTTTTGAATGTTTTGTGAATAGTTTTACTTACTTTTATTATTTATTTCATCCCAATACGTTCATTATTTTATTTTATTTACTTTCATTGTATATTTTATTTACTAGTAAAATTTAATATTTTGCCTTTCTGTTAAGTTGGTTGCTTTCTGGTAGAAGTCATCAATCGCTTCTTCTACATCTTAAGATAAGAGAAGCACAGGGTGGTTATAATTCAAGTGACCCTATTCAGACCCCTCTAGAACACGTTCTACCTAACGGATTTTGATGAAACTTGGTATATGCGGTATATGGACCATGGGGAAAAGATTTTGTCAAATAAAAAATAGTTCAAATTTTGACCACCAGGGGGAATTGGGGCGCTTAAAGAAGGACAAAAAAATTTGTCAGGACCATCAAAATTTATTCAAGTGAATATGCCCATCGTGTGCTCCATTGACATCAATTCCGCGTTAAAAGCGCATTAAAGTATGTTCAATGGTAAAGAAAAGAAACTCTCGATGAATTTCAACAACATGGCGTGTAATGCTGGATTTCAACTCAGGTAAAGTCCTAATTCCTCTTCCACAAACACGATCTTGTAGGAATTCCCATAACCAGAAATCACAGGGATTTAAGTTGGGTGAATGAGAAGGATATTACACGATTCTAGCCAAAGTTAGCAAGAAGCAGTTCTTTGACTTCCCCATGCTCCATATACCGTATATACCAAGTTTCATCAAAATCCGTTAGGTAGAATGGTTCTAGAGGGGTCTGAATAGGGGCACTTTAATTATAACCACCCTGTATACAAGAACGAAGCAATTTGTAATAATATACTGCTTCTTTTGGATTTTTCTGAAATTTCTTATATTAAAATTGTTATGAAAATTTAAAATGGCTTCATTTTGAATCATTCTATTAAATTCACCCTTGAATTGTACAATTTTCGAAGATAATGTTTTTATAGAATTAGTCACCTCTATCTTCCTCTTGTGACAATAATAAAAATTTAACAGAATGCTTCAAAAACATATTTTTAATATTGATTTGCTTTTCCTCTTTACCTTTGGTTTGATCCTCTATGTCCCGCCTCTGGCGCTCGGTACCACAGGTTTCGGGTTCGAGTTCGGAATCCACTATAAAATGTAGGTCCCGGTCTGTTTAGCCCTCGTGTGCACAAGATGACCAGCCATAGAGCGGCAAACCAAACCAAACCAAATCTATGTCCCGCCAATTGGTTACCGCTCTGACCTTTGGTACCTCAGATTGGCTGATTGTTTGTTAGTGGTTCGGAATCCACTTAAATCTGTAGGTCCCGGTCTAATTAGCCAAAGTGTGCAAAAAATGACCGTAGAGCGACAAACTAAACTAAACTAAACCTCTAGGTCCTTTAATGCTTTTACTACTACTTCAACCCTTCAGAAGTTAGCTAACTGACATGGTTGACTTTAATGAATATCGCTTTATAAGGAATTTATTTTCTATTGAAAGCTTCCTAATATATCTAAGAATTCCAACCTATCGCAAAATTCTTCTCCTGCCTTTTAAGTTTTAAACAAACACTTCCTTCAGTAACCATCTCTTGAAATTAAATTAAAAAGTCTTAAAGTAAACATAATTATGCTGCGGAATAAAGATGACTTTCGATCGGGAAAGAGACTAATCCCTTGCAGAAATTAGATTAAGCTAATCAGAGCTTACAATGATGTTCATTATATCGTTAGCTATTTTGAAAATTTAAATTCCTCGGCTTAATGTATTTATCCGAATACTTAAGTTGCAAGTAATGTAATTTTAGTAGGTTAATTCACCAAATCTTCAACAAGGAATAAACAAAATAATATTGGCCATCACATTAATCTGTGCATAGTTAGGAATATATATTCTGTATATTCCTATCTGTGATATAAAATTATATAAGTATTAATATAAGATTTATAATGACTTCTAACTATTTATTTCTTGATTTCTAAAACATCCTCTAGTTTATCCCGGAAAATATTTATATCAGATAACACTCTTTTGAGCGTTATAAGTAATTATGTAAAATATTCGATAAAGTTACTCGCTTTTTATCATGATCTTCATAGTTATAAGTCTAAGCTTATATGTTATGTGTGCATGATATTTTTTTATGTTGAACCTACATAAATTTGTTATATTGATCATATATAAATATGTGATATATATCCCAATAAATGCAAATTCATCATAAATCATAAAATTGCAATTTTGTTTTTCATATTATTTTTCTAGATTAAAATGAAATTGTGTAATTCGCTCATATTTATAGAAATATAATAATTTAATTAATAAGTAAATTGAGATATACTTTTACCAAAACAAAAATACAACTTAATAGTACACTCATGTCCATAAATTAAGGATAATGAAGTTCAGGCAAAGAAAGAGACAGAAGCAAATCAAATTTGACTTATTTGTAAAGTCTATTTATTAAACAAAAGAGAAAGAGCAAAAAAGATGCTATATGTTTGACATAATTAATAAAAATTGCGATTTTTACTCCCTGGAGCAAATTTCAAAAAAGAACCTATTTACAAAAACAGTATAACATGGTTAGTATGATGGTTAATATGGAGTATGTCTCCCGGACGATGTAATACAGGCCTTACAAAGCCTAGGCATGCTGAGTATCAAATTATCAATCTGATCTTGGGGAATATTACACCACTCATCAAGCAATGCCCTCCGAAGTTCCGGTTGACAGGTGGGAGGGGGTTGACGGGCTGCAATTCGTCGGCCAAGCATATCCCACACATGCTCTATTGGATTTAAGTCCGGTGAGTATGCTGGCCAATCCATACGGGTGATATCCTCCAATTGAAGGCATTCGTCTACAATGTGTGCACGGTGAGGACGGGCGTTGTCATCCATAAACAGAAATTCAGCACCCATGGCGCCCCGAAACAAACGTACATGTTGTTCCAGAATGAGATCCTGATAGAAGTGGCCTGTCATCGTTACACTCTGAACATGCAGGTCAGTTCTGGAACCAAGAATAATTCCTCCCCAAACGAGACATCCTGCACCAATGGTGTTACTGGTGTTCTCTTGGTGGTAACGGGTACCTGGCGCTCTCCATATGAAAGTCCGGCGAGAATCAGACTGCAAACTAAACCTGGACTCGTCGGAAAATATCACACAAGACCACTGTTGCGGTGTCCACAATGCATGCTCTCTACTCTAGGTTAATCGCAGGCGACAGTGAGTTGCGGTAGGGGGAACACATCTGACAGGCCTACGAGCATATAGACCAATGTGCCCTAAGCGTCTGTACATTGTCTGTCTTGAAACTGTCGTACCGGTAACTGAAGAGAGCTGACGAGACAGGTCTGATGCGGTGCTCCGTCTGTTTCTTTTGGCAGTAATTGCTAAATACCGGTCCGCATTCGGCGTTGTAACTCGGGGGCGTCCTGTGCTGTAACATCTACTCACATTACCATCATCTTGGAATCGTTGCCAAAGCCTGGAGATGACACTCTGGGCGATTCCAAGTTCTTCGGATACTTCCAGCTGGGTACGTCCACATTCCAGTCGTCCGATAATTCTACCACTTAAAAAATCATCCAAATGCTTCCTTTGTGCCATAACTATGCGGTTATTGCACTGAAAGGCTTTTAAAGCGCTTGTGAACAATTTTACTTCTTTGCAACCATTCCTTATATACCCCTCTCTTACACTCTCCTCATTGTGACGTACTATCCGCGTCATCTGGAGGTTTCCTGCAATTTGCATATTCTTCTTCAAGATGTGTGTGATAATTCTACAGGTGAAATTTTTATTTTAGAGTTCAATTTCTGTGTGATTCTGAATTATCCTTAATTTATTGACATGAATGTATAATAAAATTTTTAGTTTACGAGTGTAATACTTCTGAATGAAAAAAAAAATAATGTAATACGAATTTTGAAATCCTGTATATTATCAGTATCTAGTATTTTTAAATGCAGCTGTATTCGATGATTGAAATAGGCAGTATATCAATGCAGTTGGAATTTTCATAACGTTCAACAAGCACAATGAATAAATATTTCTCCATACAATATTCGGAATTAGATGTAACGATTTTGTTTGATGAATGGTATATTTAAGAATATTGGGGTTTATAATACATGTCTCTTAAAATTGTTCAGCTCAATAAGTTTCAAAATAAATTACACAAATGCATGGTTCCATTTTTGCTAAATAATAATTTTTTCCGCAATTATGTGTTTACATCAGCACATTATGCAATTATTTGCAATTATTGCACACTGCAGTTTACACCACCACATTTTGATGACTTTTTAATAACTTTTAATTTATTTTTAAATAATATTTAATAACTTTAATAACTATTTAATTTGGCACTTTTAATTTATTTTTTAATAATATTTTAATAATCTTAATAACTTAATTCGACTCTTTTAATTTATTTTTAATAATATTTATTAACTATTTAATTTGACTCTAAATTTATTTTTAATAATATTTTAATAACTTTAACTATTTAGTTTGACTCTTTTATTTTATAATAATTAAATTCTGATTCTTTAATAATTTGATGACTCTTTTAATAACTTCTAATTTATTTTTTAATAATATTTTAATAACTATTTAATTTGACTCTTTTTATTTATAATAACTAAATTCTGACTATTTTATAATTTTATGACTCTTTTAATAACGGAAAATATTAAGAAATTAAGATCTTTCTTCAAAAATCTTATTACATCACTGACACATTACAGATCACATTACAGATTATCTTTTATTATCTTCCATATTGAACCTGGATATTGAGAACATTCATATGCATAAATCCTCTGCACCGTTAATTAAAAAAAAATATTATAAAAGGAATAAAGTGTATAATCTTAATACTGTCATCCCTTTCCCCAGAAATTTGAAGCCATTCTTCCCCGCTGTGCCAAACGCAAGAGTCATCGAACCAGAAATACGACATTCAATGGTGTTTTAGGTACTATAACGGGGACACTTTTATATGCGACTACACAGCATCCCACACCACAGGGTTCAATGCACTGCGGCTCATAACACATTACTCAACGCGCCATTATCAAAATTATCTCTGATGTGAGCTGCACAATAGCCCTTCTGTTGACTAGCAACAGTATATCATGCGTTAACCTTTCAAGTCGATGAAGCTTGATGACTTAATACTTTTTGTTTATGGTTTCTCTCTGCCTATTACGAGCTTTCTGACATTAGTCAATAGGCTTCTGTTGAGATGGCTCCCACTATTTCTATCCAATAATATATACATACAAATTTGCATAATGCCATAAATGTTCAAAATAAATGTATTATTTCTATTACTCCATATCTTTTAAAGACGATTATGAATATTTTACTTATATTAGCTGATTATGAATGCATAATCAGCAATTAAATGGACTTTTATCATGGGATATGTCAGTATTCCCATAGCTGTCAAGACTTCTTGAGGAATCATGAATGCTTAATACAAAATATATGATTAAAAGTTTCTTAAAAGAAATATTTTAGAGTTATCAGTACTTTCTAACAAAGTGGCTTAAGATACAAAAAGTTCATTGAAAATAAAAATAAAAATGTTCTATTATGTCAACACTCATATTTTGTTTTGCTCGTTAATATTGATACTTAAATATTTTACAGTTAATGATTTTAAAAAAATGAAACATTTCTCCATGCCAAAACGTGTAACACGTTCTGGCTACATTTTAAAAAATGTGAAGTGTGGCATTCGTTAAAAATAATTCTCTAGTAGCCAAGACTTAGTGAGGAATAATGACTGTTTAGTTAAAAATATATGATTAAAAGTTTCTTAAAAGAAACATTTTAGAATTATTAGTATTTTCTAACAAAATTTCTTAAGATGCACAAAGTCAATTGAAAATAAAAATAAAATTCTCCTCATATGCCAACACTTATATTTTATTTTATTCCTTAATATTGATACATAAATATTTTACTGTCAATGATTTCTAAAAAGGGAAACAGTTTCTCCAAGCCAAATTGTATAACACGACTACGTGTTCTGGCTACGTTTTAAAAATTGTGAACGATGGTATTCTTTAAGAATAATTCTTTAGAAGTAAAAACTTATTGAGAATAATAACTGTTTAGTTAAAAAAATATATAACTAAAAGTTTCTTAAAAAAAACATTTTAGAATTATTAGTGTTTTCTAACAAAATTGCTTAAGATGCACAAGTCCATTGAAAATAAAAATAAAATTCTCCTCATATGTCATTTTACTCTTTAATACTGATACATAAATATTTCACTGCCAAATTAATCAATAGTTTTAAAAAAATGAAAGAATGAATTCTCCAAGTCAAATTGTATAATACGATCTGGCTACATTTTAAAAAATGTGAACGATGGTGTTCTTTAATTAAATGAAAAATTTATTCAAGAAATATTCCATATATAAAATCTATTTTTCGGAAGCATTATTATGGTTGTAAGTTATAAATAACTCTCATTAGCAGCATATATGACAATATTTTTTATACATTTACTTTTCAACAGTTTTCCAAAGTACCTAAATTGCATACGAGTTGAAAAGAATAAAATGATAAAATGTCATCTAGCAAAAAAATATTCTATCCTTTCCTTTCATATCAATCCTGAAAAGTGCAACTCAATTTCTATTTTTTGATTCTTAAAACTCTTTATTTATTAAAGTGTCTTAGTCGGTAGCTATGATATTTATCTTCATAAAATACTGGTAAATTAGAATAAAAAATATCATTCAAGCCATTCGTTTCCTGGAAAAATTCTTTAATGCAACACGTAATCTGACTTAACAAGGCATACATGTGAAAAGAATTTATTTATAAAACTGGTTATTAAGATTAATTTAGCAAAATGTGGACAAAACAATATCGTGGTGTGGAATATATTTTTCTTCTAAGGGTTACAAAATAAAGAAAAAGTAACATGGGAAAACGTAAAACATTGCGTGACTATTGCTTTTTTATTTCCAGTCACGTAATTCCACTTTTATTCTTTCTGACTCAAGAAATTTTATATGTTTGTATAAAAAAAATAGGTCACTGCATGGCTGTTTTCATTCTTTTTTTTATTCATTGTTCAGCTATGCTACAATATATATTTTTGTGTATTCACTTGTTTTATAAACAAATATATGTGAAACTTATGTCTTAGTAATGATGTCTTTGTTCCTCTGGTAGATTTTTTGTTCGCGTAGTTATATTAAATATCGTAGCCAACGGCCGTACCATGCTGAATATACCGGTTCTCGTTAGATCCCCGAAGTCAAGCATCATTGGGCGCGGTCAGTACTTGGGTGGGTGACCACATGGGAACACTGCGTGCCGTTGGCAAATTTGGGACCTGAATGGCCGAGTGTCTAGCGCTCTGGCGCTCGGTACCACAGGTTTCGGGTTCGAATCCCGACGGTGCCATTGATGTTTGTAGTGGTTCGGAATCCACTTTAAGCCGTAGGTCCCGGTCTTCTATGACTGTAAGAGCGTCACGGAGCCAAAGTCAGGCTTCTACCTACGGGTGCTCCATCAGAACAGAAGCTGCTTCCTTCCTCTTCAATCATGAGTCCATATGGGCTCGTGGGCTTGGCCAGCCAAGTGGGATAAGAAACAACAAACAAACATATTAAATATCGTAGATTTTCTAATTAAAATGAATACAAAAGAAATAAGTGTTGTACTAAAATTTTCCTTGTTTATATTTATGATGCCAGTAAAAATACTTTTTTAATAAAAAGATGTAACAAATGGTTTGTATTTTATAATCATAAATAAGTTTTTAATTTTAAAGAAATCACATGGCTTATTTTGTCCGTTCAATAAATGCTTGAAGCTGAGAACTACAGGTATAAAAGCTAACATAATTAGGTCGCTAAATATTGAAATAGTATAATTTCAAATGATAAAAATGTATAGAATACTTATTACATTTCCAATACAACTAGGATTAAAATTTTACTGAGATAAAAAGCAATTTATTTATTAACATTACGTATTTATCCTACCCAACTCACATCTTATTTCAACTTTTATATTCATTATGATTTTTATTCATTATTATTGTTGCTATTTTCGTTACAATTGTAATTATTACTATTATTATTATTTGTATTACTTATCACTATTATTATAATCTATTAGTTTCTTTATCATTCACTATTATTATTGTTCATTATTTTCTTATTACCATAAATGTTCAATATACACTGAAGTGACAAAAGTCATGGGATACCTCTTAATATCGTGTCGGCCCTCCTTTCGCCCGGCGAAGTGCAGCAACTCGACGTGGCATAGACTCAACAAGTCGTTGGAAGTCTTCTGCAGGAATATTGAGCCATGCTGTCTCGATAGACGTCCATAATTGTGAAAGCGTTGATGGTGCAGGATTTTGGGCACGAACAGACCTCTCGATGATGTCCCATAAATGCTCGATGGGATTCATGTCGGGTGATCTAGGTGGCCAGATCATTCGTTGGAATTGTCCAGAATGTTCTTCAAACCAATCGCGAACAGTTGTGGCCCGGTGACATGGCGTATTGGCATCCATAAAAATCCCATCGTTGTTTGGGTACATGAAGTCCATGAATGGCTGCAAGTAATCTCCAAGTAGCTGAACATAAGCATTTCCATTCAATGTTCGGTCCAGTCGCACCAGAGGACCAAGTCCATGCCATGAGAAAAACAGCCCACACCATTACGGGGCCACCACCAGCTTGAACAGTGCCTTGCTGACAGTTTGGGTCCATGGCTTTGTGGGGTCTGCGCCACACTCGAACCCTACCATCAGCTCTTACCAACTGAAATCGTGACTCATCGGACCAGGCCACGGTTTTCCATTCATCTAGGGACCAACCGATATGCTCACGTGCCCACGAGAGTCGCTGCAAGCGATGTCGTTCTGTCAGTAAAGGCACTCGAGTCGGTCTTCTGCTGGAATAGCCCAAGAAAGCCAAATTTCTCCACACAGTTCTAACAGACAAGTCCCTTGTACGTCCCACATTGATTTCTGCGGTTATTTGACGCAGTGTTGCTTGTCTGTTAGAATTTACGACTCTTTGCAGACGTCGCCGGTCTCGGTCGTTAAGTGCAGGCGGTCGACCACTGCGCTGTCCATGGTGGGATGTTATGCCTGAAATTTCATACTCTCGGCACACTCTTGACACAGTGGATCTGGGAATGTTGAACTCCCTAACGATTTCCGAAATGGCATGACCCATGCGTCTAGCTCCAACTAACATTCCGCGTTCAAAGTCTGTTAATTCCCGTCGTGCGGTCATCATCACGTCAAAACCTCTTCACATGAATAACTTGAACAGAAATGAAAGCTCTGCGCATTTATACCTGTTCTACGCGATGCTACTGCCATCTGAAAATTTGCATATTGCTATCCCATGACTTTTGTCACTTTAGTGTATATATATTATTTTTATGACTTTTTTTCTTTAAAAATGATTATGAATATTTTATCGATATTAGCCGATTATAAATGAACGAAATGACGAATATATAAACGATGAAAATTACGAAATGTAACTATAAGCTACAATTAATTGTATTTTTATCATGTGATATGTGAGTATTCCTCTAGAAGACGAGACTTCTTGAGTAAAAACGACTGTTTAGTTAAAATTATATGTTTAAAAGTTTCTTAAAAGAAATATTTTAGAATTATTAGCATTTTCTAACAAAATGGCTTAAGATGTTCCAAGTCCATTGAAAATAAAGATAAAATTCTACTCATATTTTAACACTTATATTTTATTTTACTCCTTAATACTGACACATAAATACTTTACAGTCAGACTAATCACAGATTTTTTTTTAAAAAATGAAACATTTTTTTCATTTCTCCAAGCCAAATTGTATAACATGTGATCTAATACATGATCTGAGTTAAAATTATATGATTAAAAGTTTCTTAAAAGAAATATTTGATAATTATTAGCATTTTATACTAATCTCATTCTTTTGTTTCTCATTCTAATTAATTTTTTTTTCACTGCAAATGGAATAAAAACGTGTAATATTTTATATTTGTTGGCTAATTTATAAGCATTTTGATTTTTAATCTTGTAATATTTATACTTTAAATAAAGAAGTTTTTTACTGTGATTTAAATCATAAAGTTTATTTAATGATGATGACTCTGGCGCCCGGTACCACAGGTATCGGGTTCGAATCCCGGCGATACCATGGGTGTTTGTAGTGATTCGGAATCCACTTTAAACCGTAGATCCCGGTCCTAATAGAATCGCAGAGCGCTGCGGGGGCATTGTTACTCCGCATCCGTGGTTTATCTTCAAGTTACACGCCCTGGGTAGGCAAAGTGAGTAACGTCGGTGCAGCCCTTATGTCATGAAAGATCACAGTTTATACTTGCCAGCTGCATTAGCAAAAAAAATTAATGAGTCGTAGTCCGACTCACGAGACCAGATGCTGAACATCACAAACGCCATCGAGGTTCTTCATTTTTTAAACAGTGCCTGGAACAAAACATCATTCAGCCATAATGCTCACCACTGGAACGTTGCCACTGAGCCACGAAGCGGGTAAAGTACTCAGAACTATCAAATTCCACTTTACACAATTTAATTACCGCTTAAAAAGGAAAAGATCTCCTGTTTCGGAATAGGCAATAAGTAGGCAGATGGCTTTGACCAACCATGGGGTTGTTGCTCCAATGAAGAAGAAAATATTTTATGTAAAGGCATATTGCCAATTATAAAAAAAAAAAATATTGTTTTGTTGATATTAGATAAAAAGTAAACAAAAAATAATTAATTAATTTCATTTCCATAAAAAACTCATATTTCATTAAAATTAGTTGATTTTATTGAAATCTGCCATTATCGAAAATTAATTTATTTACTATTTTTCATTGCATTAACTTTTATTATAGGGTTTTATCATTTCAGTGGGAAAGGTAATTAATTTTTAAGAAACATTTAAAACTCAAATAAATATATAAAACTAACTCCCTGGCACTACAGTACATATTATTACAGTACTTTCTGCCTACTAGATTTCGAAATGTTTTCGTTTACGTGGTAGAGTTGTCAGCCCTACGACCAACATTTATATTATACAGACACCTACGGTATAAAATGGATTCCGAACCACTACAAACATCCATGGCGCTGCAGAGACTCGAATGCCAGAGTGTTATATATTCTTTGATTTAATTGATTTTACTGCACAAATTTCCAGTATTGCAAATATATACGAAGGGCATTTTTTTCATATTTCATTCACAGAAGGCGTCTGTTTACTTTTCAGACTGCCAACAACTCCGCCGGGACCTTCATGACACGAAGCATCCGCAGCGATCCAGGAGAGGGTGCCGTTCTGAGGACAGATTCAGTGAACAGCATACCACAGAGCAACGCCGACTCCACCCAGAATGTCAATATTGTCATGCCCTCAGATTCTAAAAATACTATCCACAATTCCAATCAAAATATACCGCACTCCAACTCTGCAGGCTCACAGGTATTGGATAGCACTCTATTTTTATGTTTGCTAGTTCTATTTTTATGTTTGCTAGTTCTATTTTTATGTTGAATCTTCTCACGTGTTCAGTATATTTAAAATTATTTCTGTATGTTACTCTTTGTGAGGGTGGAGGAAAAAAAAAAAAAAAAGGTTACGCTGAAAAATGGAATGATGTTTATTTTTAATACGCTTTTATTAGTTTCACCTGTTTGTTTGTTTGTAACTGACTCTTTGGGCTCGATTTTGCCCTACTTTAAGAGATCATATTTAATTTAAACGTTGTAGACTTATCAAGGACCGACGACAATAAAATATTTTGATAAGTTTATTATCTCATCATGATTAGGATCGCCAGGATTAGTGATTTTATTTTAACTTATGAAGAGCAATTTAACCCATGTAGAATGAAAGTACCTAAGACTTTCAAACCTACGTGGGACAGTGGTGCAACGGATAACGCACCTGACTACGGATCAGGAGATTCCCTGTTCGAATCCTGGCTGGCTCGACATATTCGCGTTTAGCCTTTGTTTTACTCACAATTAAATTATTGTAAGAACTATGGTTCCAGTCCTCCGTACCGGGATCTCATTTAAATATTATAGTTTAAAAACGCTTTTAGAGTTAATCAAACTAAAAAGTAGAAAAAAATTGTTAACATCAGAATAAAATTACTGACGAAAAATTAATGTCACTGTTCTAAGAGCGTGGGGTATTTTGTATGATATTTTAAAACTAAATCTGCATTTCGGAATGAAACTAGTGAAAAATTATAACGATTGATATAGAGTACCCCACACTTTTAGAACAGTGCATTAATTTTCTCGTCAGTAATTTTATTCTGATGTTAACAATTTTTTTTTACTTTTTAGTTTGATTAACTCTAAAAGCGGTTTTTTTTTTTTTTTTTTTTAGTTTTTTAAACTACAATTTTTTAAAATAGATAATAGAGTTTCGTAATTTGTTTGTCAGAAAAAATCGTCTATGCATTTAAAAATATTTTGATAAAATTGAATAATCTGAAAAATAATTGAATACATACAAAATTATTTTGACCTTTTGTGTAGTATTTCTTGTATTTAAAACTGAGAAGACGAAACATTTCTCCATTAGTAATAAACAGAACAAAATACTATTTTAATAAATATTTTGTTTCTTTTAGAAATTTTTTGAAATTTTCTTAATAAATTTTACTGTACATTAAAATATACTTCATATTCAATTAACATGAATTTGAATTTTTAAATTTTACACAAATCTAAGATTTGAATTATGAGGATATCAATTACGGATATTAATCTTCATCTAAATCACATATATCTTTTTATCTCTCTCCAACGATTTGTCATTTTACCACTTTTATCTTTTCAATCCCTCTCAAAGAAAAAACAAATTGCCCATCATTTATTAATATAACAATTTCTTCAGTATTATAAATTCATTCAATTTATACTTCGAAATCTTTTAGATCAAACTTAAATAAACAGAAAGATTATATAAATCGGAAGTGGATAGGAAATTCGCCATTTATTCATGAACAAATAAAAATTTCTTTATTTCTTCATCCATTAGAATTTTGAGATATTAAGTAATCAGATATTTTTTATTGAAATAATTTTATATTCCCTTTTGCTAGAGTTCACTAAATTTTTAACATAATTATTTCCCAAAATCTTTGCTTTTAATTAATGTTCTTTACAGTTTTTTATAAAATATCTTATTAAAAAAGCTATGTTAGATCATAAAGATTATGTTATTATTGTTTATTTATTGTTTTTTTTTTTTTTTTTTTTTTCAATCTCTCTCAAAGAGAAAACACGTTGGGCATCATCTATTTATATTACAATTACTTCAGTATTATAAATTCATTCACTTTATATTTCGTAGTCTTTTTTACCAAACTTAAATAACTCAATAAGCAGAAAGCTTTTATAAATGGAAAGTGGATAGGAAATTATAAAATTATTCAGAAATTTGTTGATTTCTACATCCATGAGAATTTTGCGATATTAAATAATCAGTTATTTTTTATTATAATAATTTTATATTCTCTCTTTGCCAGAGTTCACTAAATTTTTAACATAATTATTTCAAAAAATCTTTTCTTTGAATTAATATTCTTTTCAAGTTTAATAAATTATCTAACTTATTAAACAATCTAAGTTAGATAATAAAGATTATGTTATTATTGTTTATTTATTGTTTTTTTTTATTATTTATTTATTTAGGTTTTTTTTTTTTTTTTTTTTCATTTTTATTTTTTTTTTTTTTTCTTTATAAAAATATCTTATATGGACGGAACAGTTAATTTATAGTTACATATATATATATTTAATTTTATAGTTCTCTAAATCAATCATCTTTATTACCTGAATTCCAAGTACATTGCATATTGTTCAAAGAACAACAAATACATTCTTAAATAAATTAAATCCTTCGAATAATTATTCGTTGGACCATTTTTCCCGCCTTAGGCGTGTTATGTATTGCCCTCCTCACCAATGCACCACTTTCTCGGCTAATGGCTCGGCGACTAAAAGAAGTGGAGTGTTTTTGCCATGAATCATTTCACCGTTTACATCATGCCCCTGATTTACAGGGCGATAATTTCCGCTTTGATGTGGCTATCGATCGAAGGTGGAAAGTAACAACATTTCAAGGAACGGATATTGGTTTGTACCAAATCCGGATCATGGTTCACTTGCAGTGGCAGGAACGGAAATCATTGTTCGATCCTGTAATAACTGTAATGCATAGATCACTCAAAGGTGCCATAAATCCGCTGAATTAAAGTGTATGGGAAGTACCGCGTAATGGTTTGCTGTGATTATTCATGCGAAGCGGGAAATAACTTTATGTATATTATGTACGTTCAATAATCCTAATAATCTTGCTTGTATTTAAAGTATTTTATCGTTAATTTGTGCAAAGATCAGCTTATCAGTAGAATATGATTAGTAACAATGCTGTGAATATTTATTATTTTCCCTTTAATCTTGCGTCTTTTAGAGATATAATTGTTGCATACTAGTCGATTTAAATTGCATTTGATGTATTTTAATAACGTTAATAGTAACTCCTTGTTATTAAGTCCTTTTACTTCTCATATAAATAATTCGCTCCATTACTATTTTAGTTTTATACATAATAAGTAACCTTATGTTGGCAGAATTAAATGAATAAATCAATTTACCTTACCTACACAGAAACGGCCTACGTTTAAAATGAGAAAAATTCATAATCTAATTAAATAAACATGTGGACTTTATAAATACATTTATGTAAATATTTCGAAAATGCCCCCAAATTACATAAGTACAATTTCAATTCGTTAGGAACACTCCTAATTAAAATGCTGTTGTTTTCGAATGCCGGACACCTTGATCTGATGTCAAAAGCCATCAAAATCTCAGATATGTAGCAGATTCACCTTTACCCAGGATAAAAAGAATATGTACTATACTACACCCATATTTCTTATCACCACAGTTTCGAATGAACAATCGCTATTGTGGCATTTAAAGCTTTCTCCATCCATCCTCTTCTGACATAACAAAGGGACATTTCTACTGACAAATTTATCATGTCCACTAATTTATCCTTGCCAAAAGGCGCGGAATTTTTCGGTTCGGCGTTGATTGGTGCTTTTCAAACTCAGTCTCATTAGTTCGGAGACCTACCATGCTAGTCATCAAGAATTCTGATCATCTTTTTTAAAATTTAAATTTTTATTAAAGGAAGGATTATATAAATTAAGTCATTTTGGGATATTTATGTATAAAAATTGTCAAAGCTTTATTTTAGAAACCTTTACCGGTAGCATTGGGAATATTAATTTTGATAATGATGAATATCAATTTCAAATAAACTAATTTTATTCTTTATTTTTTTTTACTATTAATTGATTATATTGAATTAATATAGCGATTGTAATGATAAGAATAATTATTTTTCACTTTTAATTGAATCATGTGTTGATAAATGATTCTAATCAGTCTGCATATATTACCAATTCAAGCTCATACAAAAGTACATCATGGAATTGGTTTCTAAAAATTTTCTGCAGTCGTTTTCGAGAAATTTTTCTGATGAACCTTAATAAACTATAGGATTTATTTTGATTATAAAAGTTTCTGTACTATAATTACTTATATTTCAAATGCGCTAATAATATGTTAAATATTATTTAACCATCTATTAAATTAACATTATGGATTTTTTTTAAATTTTAGCCTCCAGAACCTGCACTTGAAGATGAGGAAGAAGGAGATAAACCTTTGGATCTTTCGTGGCCAGATACTTGGCAAAAAAGGCTAAATTATGTATTGCTGGCTCCAATAATCTATCCTCTATACTTAACACTTCCAGATACAAGAAAGCCGGTATTGTTTATTTACAAATAATTTTCTTACATGCATGTAGATATTCAATTTCGTGAAACTTAAAAACAGCCCTCTCGTAATTCATAAAATATTCCATAAAACTTACATAATGTAAGTTAAAAATCGAATATATATTCTTAGCACTCAATTACAGAGAAAAATATTTACATTAAGCAAATACAGAAAAATTATTCATATTAAATAAATATATCAACATAATAGCAAATAAATACAAAAAAATATTTTATTAATTAAATGTAACTGAATAACAAAAACTTTTTGAAATCTTGTTGGATTCCATTGGAAAACTGGATGCCTGGATTTAGATCGTTTAAAAAAATTGTTCATTAATAAAGTCCTTTGTTGCTAAAATTTCACACAATAAAGAACTATTATTTTATTCTTTATGTATATAAAGTATTCTTTTGCGTATCAAACACCTAAATTGGTCCCTGAACTTGAAAAGGGTTATAGGTATTAATGGTTTTCGTAAAAAACTTTTACGCGATAGCACAATACATTCTATAAAAACTCATAATTTTATGAGTTTTACAAACTACTTTTGTATATTAAATCAATCTGTTATGCATCACCCTTCTGTGATTCGATTTATAGGGTAAGAAAACAACAAAAAAAAAACATATGAAGCCTGTTTGTAGCCTGTAACTTGTAAAAAATGTATACATTATGAAACCTATTTTCTTGAAAGGTTTTTTTTAAAAAGTTGATTATTACTTTTAGGAAAAGATAAATTATTTTCTTAAAAGGTATTTTAAGGAAGTTTATTATTTCTTTTAGGAAAAGAGAAATTATTTTCTTAAAAGGTTTTTAAAGAAGTTTTTTTATTACTTTTAGGAAAAGAGAAATTATTTTGCTGTAACCTTTATCGGCAGTATATTGTGGATTGCTGTTTTCTCCTATCTCATGGTCTGGTGGGCTTCCCTCGTTGGAGAGACTGCGGGAATACCAAATGAAGTAAGATTCTTCACGTAAATTCTTCCAAATAAATTTATACTTTCAAACCATATTATAGTTTCTCATTATTGAAATATATAATAAAATTACTACTCATTTAATACATAATAAAAATGTTGCTTCCTCTTATTACATTCATAATGAAAGAATGAGAGTTCCTGGTGAAAAGTTTGGGTGGCATTATTAATGTCATTGACTGGAAAAACTTTGTTATATTTGACATTTGCACAATCAATCAATTATACTACAAGTTTTATTATACTATAAGCCTACTATTATACTACAAAATACATCAATTATACTACTAGTGTAAAAAAATTCCATTTTTGTTGATATAAATCTGTTTTACTTTACCCTGAATAATTCTTAATCTGCAACTTAAGGCTCGTTCCCACCAAGGCGAGAGATGTGAAGATTCAAGAGGCAAGCGACAAAATTTTTTCGACCCCTTCCCAGCGAAACGTCAGAAATAGCCTAGTGAAAAACCGCTTCGAGTTGAAAGTTGGACAACTCCAAGCGGCGAACTGCAAACCGGTTTCAGGCGACCGCGGTGAGGCTAGTGATTGGTCAAATTTTTTCGCTTGCATCTTGTCGCCTTGGTGAGCACAAGCCTTTATTTTGTACTTTCCAAGATAAATATTGAAAATTTATGCGCCAGTCATTGAAACAAATTATAAAAACATCTTATAATTAAACTTTAAAAAAGAGAATTAAATGAAATTAGTTACAAAAAAATTAGGAAATATGAAGTGTTCTCATTACATAATTTTACGAAAATTGATTTATTTGATTTTTTTTAGATATTATTAGATTTTATAGATATTTTTTTTAGATTTATTAATTTTATTTTTTTGAAAATTGATTATATTTTACGTTTAAAAAAAGATATTCTGTTCAAAATTTTCCAAAATTTTGCAATCATTATTATGATTTATTAAATATAAAATTAAGTACATTTTTTAGCTGTTGGAATGTTCATAAGAGACCAAACAAATCTAAGAAAAGTTTGTCTTCAAATTAGTGTATCGCAGGAGTTTCGGGGCATTGATGTTGCTTTTTTTTATTATAAAGTAAACGGTTTATTAATTTTATAAAATAAAGTTCTTAAATAGATTAAAATTTCATTAAAACCCTCAATTCTAAGTATTTTTAATAGTAATTTGTAAATATTTGTAATTTAAGTAATTTTATAAATTTATATATAATAATGACTTTTTCTCATAAATGAACGAATACGCTTCTGTTACACAAATATGAAAGGATTTAACTTTTTTTTTTCATTTATACAATTTTTTTATTTATACAATCTCTTAAATGTATGATATTTAATTTCGTTCTAAATATTAAAATTTCACATATCTTTTAATCCAAAAATTGTATATAAATAATTTTTGACACATCAGAAAAAATTAAAAATTCCTGAGTAACATAGAATCATTTTTCTTATCAATAACCGAACATCTTTCATTGCTACGAATAAAAGCATTTTTAATTTTATGTTTTAAATTTAGGGAATTTTTCTAACCCTTAAAATGACAGTCACTTAGTAGTTGCATGCAATGTAATAATGTCTTTACTTATCTAAGATTTTCATTGAAATTTCAGAACAATTCTACAAAACGGGTTCAGTTTCTAAAAATAAATATCGACTTGTAGATTTTTTGAGGGTATGCGAAGTGCTTTAAAAGCAAAATTTTGTCAGCGTTTCAGTGTCACTGTAGTAAGGGAAAGAAAATACAGGTACTTCAGTCAATCGATGGCGACAGATGTTACTGTTACTACGACCGGGTGTATTACTAATGCGACATGTGAGACTTCCCATTTTTGGAAGCTTTCTCTAACGACTTTGTACACAGAACACATTTGGGGCAGATAATAATTAAGGAAACAAATGCAAATAGCAGGAACTTTTCGAAATTACGTTCTGTAAATTACTCTTCACGGTACTAGCTTCTGCGAAAGAGAATATGAATTCTAATTTTCTTCTCCAGTAGAGTCTGTAATAGACAGCAGTCTCAAAGATTATTGCTTTAAATTTGATGGCTGGTATAATTGCTGTTAGTAAAGGTGTTTAAGAGAGAATTCCTTTTGGAAACAAAATGTTTAGAGAAAGTGTGAACATTTCATCGTCAACTCTGATTCCAAAAATGAATGCAGGCGTTAAATATCTTTAATTGGTGTTATAAAGAGACAAAAAAATTACCCAACAAATAGATAAATAATTTACAACTTAAAGATTTTAGATTAGATTAAAGATTTATAATTTAAAGATTGATGTTAAAAATTAATAACGCGGATGATAGATAATCGTTGACGATAACGATTAATGTTAAAAATTAATAAATTTTAATATGGTTTCTTAATAGAAGCTACTAATTTTTTATTTGAAAACAATTTGTTTAGTAGAAAAAGTAACATTGCAACGTCAACTGAGATTTCTAAACGAAATGCAGCCATTAGGCATTTCACCATTTAATACTTTAGAATCATTAGCAAAAAAAGAATATTGTATAACTACATTGTAATTAACATTGGGATATTTACATTAAATATTTTAAATTAGTTGCATAAGCTTTTCTATGGCTTTCAATTTAATTAATTAGTTACGTAAATGTTAATTCAATTTGGTCGCAAATTATTTAATTATCTTTAAAGCAGTGCAAATTTTACTAATACCAAATTGGTATTATTAAAAATACCGTGCAATTTTTTGTGCCAATTTTACTAATACCAAACATGGTAATTTCTATGTTTTTATAGGATGCAAATGTTTATATTCCTTATCTCCAAAAATATATTTTATCCCTATTATAATTAGACACTAGAATAATAAACTAAGAATGGATTTCCTAAGTAAAGTTGGTTTTTTTGGATGGCATTGACATTTTTTGGGAGAACCATTGGAAAATTTATGGGCCATTGGGAATTAAATAAAATTCTTAAACTTGGAAAATATTTATCTTGCTATTTTCTTTTACTTGTATACATGTCAATATTTCACATAAAGGAACAATTTCTTTTAATTTTTCTTTTAAAATCAGAAGAATCTTTTCTTTTAAAATCAGAAGAATAAATATGTAGTAAGTAAATAAACAAGTAAGTCCCAAAATACTTGATCTACTTGACCTTGACCTACTTGACCTTGACCTGCTCCACTTGTAATTTGCTATTCTATATTTTGAATCTCTTCAATCAATTGAAATATGTTAATAATTTTTAAGGTATATGTAGTTTAAGTTATGATTTTTTTTAAGTTTTATTTTTTTCTTCATAAATGAATACTCTTCATAAATGGCCAATTAAAAAAATACTTACAAAATTTATAATATTTTCAATTAACAGCTTTTTAATCGAACTGTCATCAGCACATTCTTCCTCTGCTGTTCTCTTCAATCTTCTTTTTTTTTTATATAACTACGGTGTTCTATATTGCTATTACAGATTTTTGAACTTTGGAAACTGGCATCTTATTTTCCAAATAAATATTATTATCATTTAATTTTTATGTCTTAAATAATCTTTTTTCTTGCAGGTAATGGGCTTGACATTTTTGGCAGCTGGAACTAGTATTCCAGATCTTATAACTAGTGTATTGGTAGCCAGAAAAGGATTCGGCGACATGGCAGTCTCTAGTTCAGTTGGCAGCAACATATTCGATGTCTCTGTCGGGTATGTAATTTGGTTCCATTTTAAATCAATTAAGTTTTTAAATCATTTACAAATATTTTTCTCGTCGTTCAATTTTTGGCATAAAAAAATAAATTTTTACTTAAAAGAACTAAAATGTAAATGCTGGAAGAAAAAAGCAATGATCTGCTTAAAATCAATATTTTAGAATGACATTTAAAAAGTTCAATCCAATTTTAATTTATATAAAGCATTTTCACAATCGGTAATTAATAATGTCTTAAATATAAAAACTAAGATCACTTGTATATCTTTAAAATAGACGTCAAACAATTAATAATTAATTTGGTAATTAAATAATAAGAAATTTTCACTCCAAATTGTATGTGTTAACCAAGTCATATTCGTGTTGTATTCGTATATGACTTGGTGTATATGACTAATATGTATTTGTATTAATTAGTTAATCGTATTCGTGTTAATTAGTTAATTGTATTCGTGTTAATTAGTTAATTTTATTCGTGTTAATTAGTTAATTCTATTCATGTTAACCAAGTCATATTCGTGTTGAATTCGTATTCGTAATTGCATTCGTCTTAATTAACTGTTATTCTTAACTGAATTCGTTCATCCGAAACGTATTCGTGTTATTCATGAGACTTTAGAAGATTTCAAAAGGAGAAAACGGTTTGCATAAATTAAAATACTATAATAGGCGAATATAAAGCTTTATAAAAAATATAAATTTTTAATTTTTAATTATTTAAAATTCAATATAAATTCAGAAAATTCCACTTTCATAAAATTAATAGATACACATATATAAAAATTTGTTGACTTTTAATATTGTGAAAATTGGATAGTTTGGTATTGTTGTATTGTAGAATTTAGTTAAATATCTGAAATATTATTTGTAGAAGCATATGAAATTTTTCATATGAAAAGATATAACAATTTTTTATATATGTTTTCCAATGTGTGTAATGTCATACATAAAGCCTTATGTATTGTAGCGCATGTTACATGCTGGCATAAAACTTATTGAGAAAGACTTAAAATTTTTTTATTTTAATACTCAACACCAATACGAACTATCATACTGGAAAAACGAATTTCAATTTTACGCATTCGTTATTGATTCCCTTCCTATAAAAAAAATAATGACTGCTAACGTAAGATCTAAGAAATTTATAGTACAGATTTAAGGCTATTTAGTGCAAATGTTGAGATTTCCAGGGATTTAAATAACTTATGTATCACGTGACTTATATATCACGTTAACTTTTATATCACGTGAAAAATGTGTTTGATATAAATGAGGACCATTAACCTAGACGAACTGGCTCAGTTGTCGTCATGACCTCTGTGCTTTTAGTCTTCACTCCTAGCAACGAAAATCCCATCCTACTGTAGATTCCTTTTTAAATTTTGGATTCTTTAATTGTTCTGTTTATTTTATTAATTTTTGTTTTTTATTTTATTTTTCTCCTTGTTATTAGCTATTTTATTAATTTTTTCTTTGTCTATATTTTTAATATATATTTTAACATGGGACATTGCTCTTAAATCACTTCACCTCCTTTTAACTATCAATGTTTTTTCCTTCACCAATGTTTCTCAGATGCAGATAGGAGTTTTAGGCCCCTTCGGGGCCAGGGCACTCCGAAATCCTGTAAAGACGAGATATGAACAGAAATAAAATAGTTAGATTTTACTCTAAAAAATTTCAATAATTTAAGCTTTGATCATGTTAGGAAAAATAAACGTTTTCCTCTTTGAATTTAATAATTTAGAAAATTGTCTTATAAAACAGATGAAAATGAAAATGTATCATAAAACAGCTGAAACTGAAAATGTATCATAAAACAGCTGAAACTGAAAATGTATCATAAAACAGCTGAAACTGAAAATGTATCATAAAACAGTTGAAACTGAAAATGTATCATAAAACAGCTGAAACTGAAAATGTATCATAAGCCAGTAAAGTGATTTTGATCACTTCAAAGATTTTTTTTATTGAAAAGTTACATTCAAAATCATGCGTGTAGCCATCGGCTATTTACCTTCTATGAACTTCAAAGTTGTATTAATGATGTTACTGTATTTTTAATGAGGATCAATACTATTATTTCAATACTTGGAATGTGAAATGATGAAAAACGATTTGAAATTCAGATCCATCTGGATATCAACCTACAAAAGGAACACATAGAGTTGCTTTATATGGATTTAACCACAGATTACCATTTTATCATTTATATCACTAATTCTTTTGAAATTTAATTAAAAGGGTTTTAATAATTTATCAACATCTTGTACTTTACATTATATAAAAACATAGCATCTATGGTATAAACATATGCAAATAAATGAATTTCGATGGCAAATTGTGGATGCAATGTAGAAAGTTCCCCGATAGTTAATCCTCGATGATAATAATTGTTCATTTAAATAATTTACATAAAAATGCTTAAAATATATAAATATAAAAACAGGTGTAAACAAATAAGTTTTTCTAATTTTATTTTGCGTTTATATACTTATATCATCATAATATGCATTATGCATAAATGTATATTTCTTTTCAGTATTAATGCTTGGAAATTTTTCAGTTTATTTCTAATGTTTGGATGTGCATTGAATAATTAACGTTCCCTTATCATAAAAATAAATATTTTTGTCAAATAAACTACATATTTTAAGAGACTTAATTACCATACTTACAAAAGACTAATTTCCCTACTTTCACGAAAGGTTAAAAAATGTCCTACATTCATCTAAAAGAATGTCAGTGCTTTTCCTAAGCAACTTAACACCCACCAATTTCTTTCCAGAGTATAAAAAGGAGCGCAAGGATAATTCTGCGTCCCGTGTATCAGACCTTGAACTATAGAAGTGAATGCGTCATCCATTAGTTCCAGCAAAGCGTATATCACGAACTGCACAATCGCATCGATTGATTTCCACAACATAATAGGCGGTGTCACTTTCTGAATTTCTGAAAGTTAACGACACGAGCCAAGTTATGGAATATTATTAATGGGGCTTTTTTTTATTTTTTTTAAAGTTTTTCGCAGTGATCGCTTTAAAACGCATTTGATGTTCCTGGTTCATCGATTTAAAAATTGCGTTTTCCGTAAAGGTGTTTAAATAAGTGTTATTTAAAAAACTGCTACCAAGAAATTAATGACAGCAATTGTTTTTATATTAATAGAATTTATTTGGTAAAAAATTAAGGTTATTTTATCCCGAGTTAAATTTTTTTTCAAAAAGAAAATTTATTACGTAAAGTATTTAATAAAAAATAAGAAAATTATATTAATTAAGATAATTATTAATATTGTTTAATTATTATTAACAATATTAATTAATATTTTTTTCCAAAAATTGGGCCTGGTCATTTTGGCATGTCATTCATTATAAAAATAGCAGATTTTCCAAAGATTCGGCATAATTCACGAAGAATCATTGGGAACTTTCTACACTTCATCCATATTTTGTTTCCGGAATTTAAAATGACCATCCCATAGTCAAGATTATTATTAATACTATTAATTAATACCGTTTTCCAAAAACCGGACCTGGCCATTTTGACATATCATTCACTATAAAAATGAAAGTTTTAACAAAGATTCAACATTACTCAGGATGAATCATGGGAAACTTTATACACTTCATCCACATTTTTCTACCGGAATTTAAAACGAACAATCCAAGGTCAGAATCTCCCTTTATTTCTGGAGCTCAATGTTAGGGTTTCCTGTCATATGTATTTATCTTTTTCATCATTTTGCAAAAGGATGAAAAATATAAATCAGAATAATGAATGGAAAAGATAAATATTAATCTTTTTCATCATTTGCATCCTTTTACAAGAAAACTTTCGGTTTGGCTTCACTTGTCAAACCTCTTTTCTTCATATATGCATGAGGAGACATATTAAAGGCTCGTGCTCACCAAGGCGACAAGATGCAAGCGACCAAAATTTGACCTCACCGCGGTCGCCTGAAACCGGTTTGCAGTTCGCCGCGTGGAGTAGCCCAACTTTCAACTTCAAGCGGTTTTTCACTATGCGTAATGCTATTTCTGACGTTTCGCTGTGAAGGGGTCGAAAAAATTTGGTCGCTTGCCTCTTGCATCTTCACGTCTCTCGCCTCGGTGGGAACGAGCCTTAAGAGACTAATAATGGAGATTAAGTTAAAATTATAAAAAAATCATTGCTCTGTATTAAAATTAATATAAATACTTTAAAACCAACTACGGTTTTTGACATGAATTATTCATTAATGAATTGGAAATATAAATTTATTAAATTGTTTATTGTATTTATTTTCCATTTTGTATTAATTTTATCATGAATAACATATAGATTTAATATTCATCTCCGATTTTCCACTGATATCTTTCTAGCAAACTGATTCATCTGATAGCAACCAAAAGACTATAAATCGAGTATTCTAATAATAATTCTTAAATACAAACGAGCCTAAATATTTGCTTACAAACTCTTTGTTTTAAAAACTAACAGCATATATTCGACGTAGACAAGAAAAAATACTCACTTCAAACTAGGAAAAAATTAAAATTAATTATCGTGCAGCGAAATGTTGATATAATTTCTATATAAATTTTTTTAACAGAATATAATAATAAACGATTTTCTGAATTTTGTTTTGTGGCCTACTTCAGTCTCCCCCTGCCCTGGTTCCTGTCTTGCCTCATCTTTGGTCCCGTGGAAGTGAGCAGTTCTGGAATGGCCTGCTCCCTGCTCTTGCTGTTCATAATGTTGCTGTTCGTGATTATTTCCATCGCAGCCTTCAAATGGAAGATGAATGTAGGATTGGCCATGGTGATGTTTTTTCTTTACTTCGTCTTCATCGCCTGCAGCCTTCTCTTAGAGTATGGTGTGGTGGATTGCGACCAATTACTTGGAAAATGAAGTAGTGTTTCCTCCAATTTTGTCTTGGTGTACACAAATGAAGTTGTTGGAAATTTGGTAAGCGACACAGGTCAGATCTAGGAATGTATACTGCTTTTCATTGTCTTTCGTCAATACATTATATGAAATATTTTTCTTTGACATTACAAAATGGGTTGATTTCCTTAAAATTTAAAAATGTTTAACTACTTATATTTATTTTACTGGATTCACTTAGTGTCCTACGATTAATTATTATTTTTCAAATCCTTATTTTTTTGTTAAGCATACCCATCTCATCTAATTCATTTACTCTTACAGATAAATTGAGAGTTTCTTTTTTCATAGTCTTTTAAAATTTAAATTAGTTGACTGCTGAGAGTGATCATCATTTCGACTATTTGCTCTTCTTCACTAAGCAAATTTTAAGAAATTGTTAATAATACTTTCTTCCAATTCATCCAGTTTGATGATGTATTTCACTAACATTTCACTAAACATATAGACTTTTATTCTAATAACATTTAGAGACCTCTTTTGAATCAAATGTAATTGAGAACTGTAACCTGAATGTCGGATTTAGCTACTTGAAAAAAAAAATGTGTTTTGAGATTGCGGTGAAATATATTTATGCATTACTTGAATTTTGAATAATGGTTTGATATAATATATTAAAGGGAACAAAAGCGTTTTTTAATATCTTTGTTTTAAGAAACATTTCAGGACATCTATTCAGAATAAAAAAGGTTTCATATGATAAGTCATGCTTGTTATATCAGTTGAAACTAAATTTCAAAAATACTTTTTGATCAGAAAGCAAAACTTTATCAAACTTATTATGGAAAATTATTTTGGAATTTAAATTTAATCAATTTATGTTCAAAAACCAATTTATTAATAAACAACTTACTTTCTAAAATATTTTTTATCATTTATTTTGTATGCGCTTTTAAAATACAAAAGCATCTTTAAAAATAGCCAAATTGGTTTATTGATTGACATTTAAAACTAAACAACAAATATATTTTTTTATTATTTATATGCTGTTTTTTTTTACTTACTTTATACACATCCCAAGAATTTTCTAACAGTTTCATCAAAAATATGCAGTGATTATACTTTCTAGATCAAGGCCTGTTTTGGTTATCATTATTTAAGTGAAAACTTGTACATATATAATGCGTGTTTGAACATGCCAAAAAAAGTTTGTTATTGTGGCTGTCATACGTTTTGTTTGTTGGTTATATGTATTTAGAATATATAATAACTGTTATTTTTTTTTTCAATCGTGGTTATATTTCAACTTAGAACTTAAGTAAAATTCCACAGAATTTTTCGTAAAAGTTTAATCTAACTTTAAGAAAAAATTAATACTACATGGGACGTAATAATTTTATGAAATATTAAATAATTATAAATTTTTTAAGTATTATAATTGAATTTCATAACTGTAAGCGTGTCTACTTGTTAAAGAATTAGTTGATATTTAAATTTTAAATTTGCGCACAAAAAATATTTTTTATAAAACATTAATTCGTCTTAATTTAAAACAAACTTGCATATTTTTATTCTTATAGTTGCAAAAATAAGTTCTTTTAAGTGTAGATTGTAAGAATATAGTTGCACAGTTTCTCTAACTTAATGAAGTGCAAGAAAATTTCGGCTCTCGTAATTATATATAACACTATTAAGTTGAATCTGAATGTTCGAAATAAATCGATTTATGCTAAAAAAATATTCTTTAAACGATTTATGATATAAAAAATTTAAAAACAAAAAACGATTTATTTTATTGTAACATTAATCGATTTATGTTATTCAAATTTTGTTCAAATTAAAAATTAATGGTAGAAATGTACTTGAAATTGCATGATCAAATGATAAATTTCTAATGACTGTTAAAAGTGGAAATGATAAAAGTGCTCTTTTCTTGTAAAAGTTGAGTATAGATGAGTACTAACGAAGAATTGCATGAAAATTGCAGGAATATGATGAAATTATTCATAATTAACAATAGTTTATTTTCGATTAAAGATTTCGAATCGTTAAATTTATTTTTAAAAACTTTCAAATTATTTCATTACAACAGAAATTATAACCACGAGTGCCATAGTTTGCTTTGTGATATTTTATGTAGTTGATACTAACTTTCTGACCAAATATTAGTGCATTACATTGCATAGGGATATTTAATAGGACCCAGGACCATAATAGGACTAGAAATGTTGATTTATAATTAATATTATTACGATATATCAGAATTGTAGAAATTGTGTTCCTGGCTAGAGAGTTTGAATGTGGCAAACATAATTGATTTGTGCTTTTGCTAATTTTTCTTGTGAAAGTAACATTCTCAGAGTATGTTATGTAAATAAAAAATATGTATATATATAAAAGCAATTTTGTGTAAGAGGAACCACTCCAAGACATGTAGATTGTTCCTAAATTAAGACAGAAAAGTTTTTAACGTGTACTTCAGTTAAAAATTCCCTTTAAACACCATCTGAAGATTCAAAACTGCCTTTATATATACATAGACGAGACACTTTTCTGCAAAGTGGTTTCGTTTTAAATTTGCTTGTATATGTCTACAAACTTGGCATCGAATATTTCGTAGTGTCTTTGTAGACTTAGTTTAATACTTATTTTTTTTCTAAGAGCAAGCCTTTCTAGAGTTGAGTTTTATTTATTGATATTGGGACTAATAAAAGAGTCTTAAATGTAGAAATAATATATTTTGTAACATTTAAGTACTGCTTGCATTTGTTTCGTGTTTTTTATGAGGAACAATAGTATCAAATTAGTATCTTATAATGTGATACTGTGTTTTACTGACAGAGGTAATTAAAGTCATTCCATAATTTATTTCTTATACAATAAGATGTGCTATGAAATGTGTATTTATTTTATGTTTTTTACTGAATCAATGTTTACAAAGCGTCGTATATGCCACGTACAATTGAGTACAAATATTGGGTCTTCCAGAAAAGTCTAGTCATTTTATGCCTTGCCACTAATATCCATTTTAGTTTGTTATAGTTAGTGTTATATTTTATTATTATTATTATTATTAGATTTACACATTGTGGGCAATAATATACTTGTAAATACTAATTAAATTGATACGTGAAATGACTCTTAATTTACTTGTTAACTGTAATCTATAAATAAATTATATTTCAGTATAATTATTAATCGGATTATCTCATTTATAGTACTTACATGTACTGCTAATCTGCTTTTCTGTTGAAGATAATAAGCCAAATATGTAAAACCTATTTGTTGCCAAGAGTTCTTGTAATCCTATGGTCCATCAATAATGAAAATGTTTCAGAGTATTTCAACAGTTATCTTAAAAATTTATTAGTTTTTTTTTTCTGAAATTCATTTTATTGCTTTATTTTTCGTCACTTTTAAACAAATTGTTTTAATTTTTTGTTTTGTGTATGTCCATTGCCTTGCACAATGTCTTTATCACATCAGAGAATGTTGCTTGTAAATCTTCATCATAGGTAAGCGATAACATTTAAATACTTTAATCATTTGTTTCTATTTTGGTTTATTTATACTTTATGTAAAAAAGGATAAATGAAAAATCTGAAATATTTCCAGAAAATGGTACATGTATAAAAGAATTCAAAACAGTGGGAAAAGAAATGACATTTGAAAAATAAGCAAATGTTATTGCAAGTTGTTCTTCTCATTTATTTTAGCAAATAAATGGAGCTTCATATAAAATGTAATTGATATAATGGATCTATTTCTGCAAAATGAAATCTTATGAGAAGACACGTGCTTCTGAGCAAGCAATATCGAAATCCATTTATTGATGACCGAATTAGAAATTGTTAGCAGTCTCAAACTTAGCAAGCTTAAACAAATTATCTACAAACGAAGGCTAGCAATTTCGTCGGTAAACAATGAAATATTTATTTTGCCTTTAGTTTTATTGTAAATAAATTAGAAATTAAATTCTATGAAACATAAAAATATAAATATTAGAATTAGAACACATTCTCAAAAACTATCTTAGTGTCTAACTCTCATGTCACGAAAAGTTCAGACAGAGATTTGAACATTTTACTCTATATTTATGGTTGTAGTCTTGGAAAAAAACAAAAATGATTGGTCTTTTCATGGAGATCCTGCGATAAGAAATGCTCGCATGTAAGAATAATGTATATTACCGAAAATGAGAGATAGTTATTTATGGAGTATATCAAAGATTTTTACATAAGTTACGAAATAGATTTAAAATTGTTCTTGTAAAATAAAGAATTTTAGAAGTTTTGTATTTTTGCATATTTTAGAAATTTAGCTTTTCTCAGTAGCATTAATGATTTTTAAGCATGCATTAATTACCTTTAAGAAGACACAAGGCCTTGAAATGTAAAGTTGCATAGATTTATTGAAGCATCATAATAACTTCTTATTATCAATTAATATTGATACATGGATACATCCTATTAAAGATATTTAATTATATTGCATAAGGTCTGGTATCATATTTTTTTCATGGTGGACTATGAAACAAATAGTTGAGAAAATTTTTAACTCCGCACTACAGAATTTATTCTAAACTGCAGTTATCCATATATAGAATCATAGTAATTTGAAAACTATTTGCATTGTTTATCGTCATAATCTATTTAATTTTACTACATTATGTTAAGTTTTTGCTGTTGATTGTAGAGTTAATGAACTTTTTGATAATGACGATTGTGGATATTGATATAATTCGATTGAACCTGAACCCTTTACTAATATTTATTCAGTCAATTATTATTTTGTACAAATATTGTTGTTCAATAATCTCTCTGAAAGAATTCACTAAAGTATTTGATTATGACCCAATTAATGAGAGAAATTGCTTTTAAGTTTTATATGCAATTTTACTCAGTTATGAAATTTAAAAATATGAATATCTTAAGCAATAATCAGTGAAGTTTACACTGTACCTTATAATACAAAGTCTTCATACGGAAAATAGATGTATTACAATATAGATATATTTCCATTAGATGTACTACAATATATCATTATTCATTATGCGAATAAATTTCAGTTACGTATAATAATTCTCAAATGATACGCATACTCCATTCCTCTGAAATAAGACGTTCCTATGTGAAAGTATGCAGTTCTATGTATTAAATTTTAAACTGTAATCAAAATGATGTAATCATTACCGTAGAAAAACCATTATAGGATATTTCTATGTTTGCATGACTATATATGATAATGAAGTTAAATTTGTATAGTTTAAAAACCTTGTAATTGAACCATGTGTAATAATTTTGTTAATTTTTCAGTTATTTTTATTAGAAATTTATTTATGTAAATTAAGTACTAATCACACAATGAGTTAGTTATTAGCCATTTTTTTAAAAAAATTAGCTTTTTCCCTAATATTTTTTTCCTTTTGTACTGTATATTTCTAATTTATGTATTTTTGGAAATTAATAACATGCTTCTGCCTTACCTGTTTTAGAACTTATTATAATAACAATTTTCAAATTGAATTATTTAAATTTGTTTCGCTTAAAAATATTGTTTACTTAAACTTTATTTATTATTTATTTTACAGCATTTAAAATTTAAGAAAATAATATAATAATAAAGATGAAATTAGTAAACAATAGTTTTTACAGACCTAAAATAAATACTCTATAAAAAATATAATGATATGTTAACAAACACAACAAATTATTTTTTTGAATGTAATAAATATATTTTTGTACTTCATTACAATTTAATTAATCAGTTTGTATGAGTATTATTTTATATTTTATTTTTTATTAATTAATTTTATTAATTTCATATACAAAAAAAAACTTGATAAATATCAAAAATAATTCATTATTTGAACTTCAAGTAATATTTTACGAAGGATTATAAAAAATGAAAAATTATTATATGATGAATGGTTATTTAAAATTGAAAAGAATCCAACTGTTATATCTTATAAGCTTCTTTGTTAATTAAAAATAGTAAATATGGATAAGTAAAACAATACATTATTATGCACTCAGGATTAAGGCTATTTTAATGCGAATAAATTTTTGTGTACTGTCAAAAATTCATCGAAATTTTAAAATAATCATCTAAAAATTGATGTAAAAATTTCTATGATTTAATGTATGATTTCACAATATCACAACTAATAAAATACGTGATACGATGGCCGGATAAATGAAGATGTGCACATTTATCAAGCTCTGCAGAAATTTATATCTTTAATTTAATAATACGTGAATAAGTTATTATTCAAGTTTGAATATACAAAAATCGACTTGTTTTAAATGAAATAAATAAGTTAACGAAAATCAAACATAAAATTAAAATTCAAACTTTTTTTATATTATTGTGTCTTATACTTTAAATATAATAAAAATTTTAATCCTAACTCATTCATATTCGTATTAAAGAATTGCACAGATATTACTTCGTGTTCCTCCCATTAAAACATTACACAGAGAACTATAAATTATCATCCATGTTACCTATTTATAATTACAATGGTGCTAATCTATGTATAATAATAAAAGTTTTTTTTTTCTGCAAATGTAAATATGCACATCTATTTATTTAATACCGTTTCATAAACTTCCAATTGTCATTAAACAAGCTATTTAGTTCTCTGTAAATCCTTAAAAATTGGAATATTATGAATTTTGTATATTTTTTTTTTATTAAAATCAGAATTCCTACCTTTTTTTATGAATCAGATTGAATTCATATCATAATAAAATATGCTAAATTTTGTTGTTAATAATAATCAGGCATTTGGGCTGTAATGATTGTAGAGGAAATTGCGCTTCTGTCCAAAACGTCATTCCGTCAAAGGTGACATTTATAACTGTTAAAAGAAATAATTAATATAATAAACAGAAGTTGAATAATAATTCTTTAATCGTTTTTTTTATGAAAAGAATTATATTACAAAAAAAATAACTAAATTAGTAGAAAAATGCTAGGATTACTTAAAAAACATCGTAATCAATAATTCTTAAACTTTATATTATGAAAAGTTCTATTAATATAAAATTGTTTGATTTTATATTACACCTAATATTAATTAAAAAATAACTGTCTCTTTACATTCATAATATGATTTTTTTTATTACATGTATAAAGAAACTCTAATGCAAAATATTTTATGTAAACAAGAAAAGCAGAAGAATGTTATTACTGTAGTTCATAAAGTACAATAAATAAAACGTTTGTTTTTATTTAAAAATATTTTGAGAAAAAGGAAGAAATCACTGTAGTTTTACAAAATTTATCTTAATAAAATAATATGAACTGTGTAATTACAAATATATCCTTTTAAAAAGAGATTATCAAATTTATATCAAATCCTTAGCATGTGATTATGTAATTTTATTAAACATCAAAAATAAATTTATATTGATAGAATTTACATTTAAAAGTTGATAGCTACTATTTTATGCTTAAAAAATATGCACTTATTAATTAAACAACTGATTTATTATTATGCTAATATTAGATCATAGTAAAATTGTATGCAGGATTTTCTCTGAATTTTGTTTGATTTCATACTATATATATATATATTATGTTATATATATGTAAAGTAGTGTTATATTTATAAATTCTATAATTGTAATCAGTAACTGTATGTTATATATATAAATTCCACCAAAAATAAATCTTATATTTTTGGTGGAATTTTCTGAATTATTGTCGAGGTTTCGTTAATTGTTTGTATTTTCATAAATATGCAAAAAATTACTGTTTAAAATATTTCTAAATAATATTTTTATATAGGTTTATTTGATTTGTAAATTAATAATTAATTTATATAATATTCAAATTTTTTCTATTACTTACAGTGATGATGAAAATATGGCGTCTCTACAGTTATATTAAAATTACTTTCATATCTGACTGTTTTGATTTTAACTTTTTCTGTTCATATGGTAATTTTATTGTTTTGTGAAAAAATAATCATAAGTATTTCTTTTTCATATGTTTATTTCTATCATATATATTCACTGCTTCATTCTATTAGGGAAAACTTGGAAATTCCACTACATTATGTAATATATTACAACGAAATTTCACGTGATGAGGATCAAAAAAATTCTGTATTATGAAAAAAAAAAAAAATTTTCGGAAAACATTTTCAAATTTGGTTATAAAAGAAAGTTTAAATGCTTTAAGAAACATATAAAAACTAAATGTTTTGAAATTTGAAGGAAAACTGGCAAATTATTTGAAACCCGGACAATAAATTTGTTTAATTTGCTATAATTGTAGTTAAATTATCTATGACACAAAACTTGTTATTTGGTTAAGAAATTAAAAATATTTAAATGAATTTGTTAATATTATTCTTTAATTTCAAAAAAAAAAAAAATGTTTTGAAAATTTTATTTTGCTTTCAATGCCTTTTTTTTAAAAAAAAAATGTATTTCAAAATAATAAAAAATACTTGTTTTCTACTACTATGCTGAGGACCAGACAAAATATATATACATGTAGATTAATTGTATAGCAATGAGTGATATAAAGGATGTACTGTGATTTAAATGTTAAAAAAAAAAACTGCATATTTTGACGAAAAGGACATGACTTGAAATATTACTCTCCATCATAAGCAAAAGAGACTGTGGTAATATAAATACTGAAAGTTAAACTTCTCACATATGACTTAGAGTATACTAGAATAATTTATATACATTTTTCTAAATTGTCAGACAAATTTATAAACGTGGCAAGATTTGATTTGATCATTTAATTTTATTATTTTTAAATAATTTAGCAATTATTAACACAAAATAAAACATTTATAAATTAATATTGTACTATATAAAATATTGATTCTAATTTTCAAGATCTGTATAAGTATTCGGAAATTCAAGTAGTTTTAAATTAATGACTATATAAATGGAATTTTATATCAATTTATTGACAAATAATTTCATTTCGTGTTAAAAGGTGGTGCTTCAGACTCGATCCTTTTTAATAAATACTCTCAAATCTTGTCATGATTATTTTAATAATGAGTGTAGATATATATTTTTTCTGATGACTGTGTGCAGCTATAAAATAGACATGTCATTAACCATTATTCTTTAATCTTCTAAACATCTTGATGTTATAGATTTATTGAATGCTTTCTGATCCAAAGTTTCTTCTAAGAAGGTGAGAAGTATTTAATAAAAAGAAAAAAAAAATTATTTTCCCTTTTTTTTTTTCAATAAAATTTTTTTCTTTCGAATCTGAATTTTCATTTTGTTTACTTTGTTTACAATATATGATAAAATACAATTTTCAATGAAATATATTGAAAGGCATACATTTAACAAAAAAATATAATACAATTTAAAAGTATAAATAAACACTTAAGTAATTTTTTTCACAAGAGCAAAATTGTAAAAAAAAAACAATGTAATTACCATTTTAAGTATCAGTTGAATTCGAATTGCGTTTGAGTAACTATTGTTTCAAAGCGTGCTGTTTATTTGCATAGAAATTAATTTATTAATTAGATTTTTTCCTCTGAAAAAGTTGACATAAATAGCTAATAAGTTGACATAAATGTTTCAAACTATCAAAGGAACACATTTTCTGTGATTTTTAGTAAAAATAATCATTATAAAAAATTATTCAAATTTGTCTAGGTATGAGAGAAAAATTTTTTGTTGTACATTCCTTTTTGTAATTGCAATATCATTTAAAAAGGAAAATAATGCATTTTTATACAATATTAATAAGGATAATATAAAATTGTAAGGAAAAATATATGTTGAGAGAAAATATGAAAAAAAAAGTGTCAAAAACAAATGACACATTTGAGATTTGTCTCTTACCAACTAAAATTGCTAAAGAGTGGCTATCAATTCTTTACGAGTTTTACTTAATAATGTCAACAAATTTTACGTAATATATATATATAAATTCTGTTCCATGACGATGGAAACTGAACTATCACAAATAGTCTACAAAGAAATTCTAGGGTAACTTTGGTATAATCAATGCATAACCAAAAAAATAATAAATTTTATAAAATCAATGAAAAAAAAAATAAACATGCTATTTATATCATTATATGCATAAATTGTACCCATATGCCCATTTAAATACAAGCAATAAATATAACAATGTATAATTACATTGTCGTACATAATTACATTAATTACATACAATGCCCATTAAATAAATACATATTATATTAATACAAAATGCATAGAATAGTGAAGCGATAGATATTAAATATTGAATTTCTAAAAAAAAGAAACATGTATAGACAATAAATTATTCTATTTCAAGGAAATAAATAAATGCATTGCCATTCAGAATATATTTCTCTAATCTATTTTTTTATAAAAAACATATACTCATGATTAAGCAAAATTAATGGCAAAAATTAATGAAAAAAGATTAAAAGGCCAAATTAGTATAAACAAAAACATGTAAAATTTATCAGAAAAAATAAATACACGCCATCATTAATGTCTTAAACGTTATGTGGTACACGAAGGAAATAGTGAACACCGAATGCTTTCCTAAGTGATGTAGAATATATTTGAACAACGTGATGCAGCCAAATAGTTAACCTAGAGGACTAGTGGGCAAAAAAAGTGTTTTTCAGATTATGGAATCGAGTTTTTAAATCTTGTAATACCAGTGGGGCTGCAATATCGTGAAAACATAAAGTATTCAACACATATGGTAAAATGTATGGTAACCACAATAGGAACACCATTCTTCTTCAATATCTTTGTTCAGTTACTGGTTACCTACATTTTACCTCAAACTATTCGAGACCGATTTAACTGTATGGTTTATGTTTATTTAACAGTATGTTTATTTAGCAGTGTAAGTTTCCTGCAGATGGAAAGCAATCTTGTTGAATGAGTGAAGATATATTCTCTTCTCGGTAGATTCATCATTAGATTTTTCTGTTTTTATATAGAAGATTGTGGACTAGAGATTAAAGACCTACATGGCAATAAATGACTCTTCACTTAGAAGACTACAACACTTAGATCAATCATTCATTTACGAATGAAAGTGACCCATTTGGTATTTATTAATAGCTTCATCGATCATCAGGAATATAATGTTGAAGTCCTAGTGATTTAGAGAGATAAAATCCCCCAATTTTTGTGGTCCCTTACGCTGCAGAATTCAAGACTACATCAATAAAAACAAAAAATTATTTATTTCAACAAATTATCAAATCAGTAAAAACACTAATCAATTTGCACTAATAAAATCAAAGTTCTAAAAATTCTAAAATAAAGTAATATCTTTGTAAATTATTACACAAGCAAGGAATCAAAATACGCTTTTCAGTTCAAGGAATATGAAAAAATTACAGTTCAGACTACAAATCTTCAGTAATTATAAAGTATTAATATCTACACTAATAAATAAACATACAAACAAAATCAACAAATTTGTTAACTGTTCGCTTATTGCCTCCACAATCAGTTGAACAATTTTCATAGATTTTTTTCCAGGAGCAGAACAAAATACCTTAGTTTCTTGTTATTAAACCCATTCACTCCATGCCTTGAAAGTATACAAAATTGTTTTCTATCATAGAACACAATATGCCCTATTGAAAATTAAAACAATCTTTTCATAAGATAAATCATATTTTTTTTTTAATTTTGATATAGTGAATAAAATTGATAACAATAGATAAAAATTTATTATAAAAAACTTAAAGTAAAAACATTTAAGTGTTTTTTATATAAAAATTAATTAAATTACTCCTTTTCCTGAATATAGTTTTTCTTTTATCCATATCTGTAGATTATATATCAGCTTTCAATATTTTCACTTATCTGTAAAGTAAATTCAAAAGCATAATATCCCCTTATTTTTTTAAATGTATTAAGAATGCAAAAGTCAATTTAAGTGATATATCAACTCTCCCATGTGGAGTCAGGAGAAAACAAAAGGGCCCTACATAAGTTGAAGCTGTCATAATTCTTTTCATGAATAATGTTGAGTATTAATACTAAATAATTATGAGTATATTTTAAAACTATAATACGAAATTATAAGAAACTAAGAACTGATATGTGAGAAAAAACTGAAATCAATCCAAGTTACACAGACAACCTAAACAAGTTATTCATGTGATCCAAGTGATTTTCCTGAATAAGTTAGTTGCTACCTTCTTTGCGTAATGCCTTCTTCGTGCTACCTTCTTCTTTTTTTTTTTTTTTTTTTTTTTTTTTTTTTTTTTTTTTT